>ML779773.1:536313-633514 GCA_009831015.1 Picea engelmannii | reverse complement strand
ATTGGGTGTTTTTAAGACTACAACCATACAAACAGATGTCCCTCAAGCAAGCCAAGAAAGATAATAAATTATCACCAAAGTACTATGGCCCTTATAAGGTGTTGCAAAATATTGGTACTATGGCATACAAATTGGAGTTGCCTTCATCTTCACGAGTACACCCAGTTTTCCATGTTTCATGCTTAAAGAAGGTTATAGGAGACAAGATCCCAGTTCAAACTATATTGCCAGAACTTGATGAGGAAGGAAAAATCATATTGGATCCTGAAGCCATCACTGACACAAGAATTCGCCMGCTGAGGAATAGATCCATTTCAGAGTATCTCATTAAATAGAGGAAACTACCGGTTGAAGATTCCACTTGGGAAGATGAGTCTTTTATATAGAAGCATCCAGAGTTACTCAAGCGTTGCGGAAAACACTTGTCTTAAGGGGAGGGGCATGTTAAGCCCTAATATTGGCTCATTATCCCTTAATTGGGGCATATTATATTAGTAATGTTATTTTATTTATGTCGGCTTTTTAGGCCATTAGTTGTAATTATACCTCCTAGTCTCCTATATATACCAAGGAGACATTTTCATTTTGAATCATCTTGTGCTTGAACATTTAAGTGGGGTAAAAGGAGGTTGCCCCCTCGAAGAGGCTTATTATCTGAAATTATATCTTTTTCAAGGTGTTGAGTACTTTTTTTGAGGTTTTTCTATGCTATATTGATATTTGGTTCTTAACAATACATGCCCCCCTTCGGTCATAACATAGTACCCTCCTTCCAAAATCTTTGTCCTCAAAGCTTTGCATTTAAAGGCTTCATAATATACATATCTCTTCATCTTTCTTTTTCAAATCTTCTCTTGATTCATCTTTTTCCCACTTGCCTTTGCTAGTCTTTTCTTGCTTTAGTTTCTTAACCTCCTTAATGAGTGATTCATTAAGGGATATTATCTTAGATAGTTCCTCACCCTTCTTCTTAATATCTTCCTTTGCTTCTTTTAATTCATCTTAAATTCTATACATTTCCTCCATTTTTGTATCCCTAATCCATTTATCTTAGAAGAGTTTTTCAAATTCTTCCCATGTGTAGTGCCATCTAGTATTTTGATCAAGACTCATCCACCACTTCCAAGCTTCATAAAAAAAATAATCTCTTGCCTTCATAGGATTCATATTATATTCTTTTACCAACCTCAACCATTCCATAGGATTGATTTCATCTTTTTCTTCATCTTTATCCCTAATCCATCTATGTTATGACCCAAGGGGGGCATATATATGGCTAAATGTATATGATATGACCCCAAGTGGGGGCATATATGGGCCTAAATGTACATGTAATGTGTAAATACATATGTAATAGGGTCGGCCTAGTGATAAAGGGGCCTTATGTGTAAGTGTGAATAGATATATATAAGAGATTATGTATTCATTATTGACATGTGAATTGTGAAGTATGAAAGGTATTTGGCTATTTGGAGGGGGTTCCCCTATTATTTAAGGATTTATTGTGTAACTTATCTATATTGGAGTTGTGCTCCACGTTGACATTCTGTACATGGTGTGTACTTCTATTATTTTTTTATATTTTGAGCATTGTGGATCATAAGATTTGGTATCAGAGCTCAAGGTCTTGGGGTTTCGTTGTTGCATCTGAGACACCTCAGAATTTTTTCTATAAAATTTTTTCTACAACATTTCAGAAGTAACCCCTTGGAGAATATTTAGTAGATGGAGCCATGTACGTGGGGTTCATATTTCGTCTCTCGAGATGTTATAATTTTGGAGATATATCCTGTGTAAGATAGGATTATGGAATCATCCTGACTTTAGTTATCGCGTAATTGTCGCTATAAATATTTTTCTGTAATGTTTCAGACCCTGAAACCAGGAGGATATTCATAGAAATTAGCACAGTATTTGTGATAAAAATTTTCATCTTCCGGGTCATCCTAATTTTGTAGATACGCCCTGTGGAAGATAGGGTATTTGACTATTGTTATTGACTAGTCTCAAACAAGTGTTCTCGGTAAAACAACCATAATTTATTCATAGAGGATAAAAATTGAGTGCGACCAGTTGAATTGAATATCGAATAAGCCATAGTATATATGATACAAATTTCATAATTTTATATCAATTATTGTGCACAGGGCATGTTGCACAAGTGCTCTCTATTGGAAAGGAAAAAATCAGAAAGGTGTGGTGATGGAAACGCGCCCCCTTCACTACCCGCAGGTTGGAAGGTCCACGCGCGCACACAGGATCTTCTTCCATTCTCAGCCCAAATAACTCAAATGTTCTTCTAGTTCCCTGTCGGGAAATCTGCACCCGCAGATTCTCCTCACGATCCCCCTTTCTCTACTTATCGGGGAATTGGAACTCGCGACTTCGCGAGTCCAAAGGTTGATCACTGCACTCTCGAATTTCCGAGATCCGATGGCCAGTCAACGTTGACTTTACCTTAACCCTGTTGGGACTTTCCTCTCTATCGCGACTTTGCTACTCGCGATATCGAACACTTTGATTTACCGACTCCCGATACTCGATGTGCTGAAACTCCGACGCACACGTGCGGGTTGACCTTTCAATGGTCCCGTCCCTTCTATCGGTATTTTTGGATTTCGTGGAATCGCGAATCCTGGTGTCAATAGATTCGGGACTTTCCTTTTCCCAATCCCCAATACTGTGTGCCACCTGTCCTCCACTAACTTCCTATGGCCCACACACAGCTATCCCGTCGGGATATCGCGGATCGCGATTTTAACCTGTCTGAGTATCCTGTCCTCAGGAATCCTGATATACCGAAACCTGACTTCTTTGGATCCTCTGACACGCGTCTCAAACAATGGACGGTTCTGGGCTCGTAGGGATATCGCGTCTCGCAGTATCGTGATTCTTGTTGCACAAATTTGGAGCTTCGACTCATGAAACTCCGATACACGATATCACGTGTAGATCTGAGGGTCCTTGTGACTCGAAATCGACGACTCTGCCCCTCCTGAGCTTCAAATATTTGGACGTTCTTGCCATAACCTCCTTGTGCTTCCGTGAGATCTAACGACCCTCAGAATTTCGTGGGATCTCCCTGAAGGATTTTGACCGTCCGTTCTCCCTTTCCTGATCCCCCGAATGACTAAGTGTTCCTCTGCGGAACGCGTCCACTTGCGCGTAACTCACGGTGCTTCTTGCAATTCTTCCAGGCACAACTTGTCTGCGCTTCCCTTCGACAAACTCAAAGGCCTATCCTTCCTGAGATTTTCCCACGGGTTTGGTCTTTAGAAAGAAAACCCCCTTGCATACACTCCTTGTGGCAAATCTTCAACCACACCTAAGTGTTGAAGTCATTTGACTCTGTGCACACATGCAGCAACAGTCTTTCAAGGTTTTACTCAGGTTCGCAACCCTGAGGCTTTTGTCTGGCCTGTGCACTCCTTTCATGAACCTGTGCCTAACTGCACCTTCGAGGAAATGAGAACAAAAGTTATCTCTATTTGAACCCTTCTGTCAACGCACTCCTTGCGGACGATTCGAATGCACTCCTTGCAGGAATTCTCTGGCTCAAATAGAGAAACAATTGAAACTCATTCTATCTCTCTCTCTCTGACTTCAGTTCATACATGAAATCACATACACAACATATAAAAGAAAATGTATGACAAGAAGCAAACATTCATGAGCATATCAACATCAAATACACAGAGAACAACACAAACCATGAATTTGAATCAGAACTCTTCTATTAATTCAAATGTCTGTACATGGGTGTTCTTACACAACTCTCTGCTTGCTCTAGCTCTTCATGCTTCTGAATTCTCTTACAATGATACAATGAGGGCGTCTTTATCCGTTTTCCCTCCTGCGCTCTAAATCTATCAAATCTAGAATTAAATTTCTATCTAACTGCATTAACTATATTAAATGTCGTCTATCTACCTAAGGACGAGAGATTAAAGGCTCAAGGTCCATTACAATATACAAGTGCACCTTATCTTAAATGACTCATTTAAGATTTGCGCAATAGTTCCAAAGCATTTCACAATTTGTGCTGGCTTGTCCAGCTATCCTCCGCTTCTGCATTCGCTCGCTTGATGAGTCGGTGATGCTCCTGCATCATACTCCTCGGCTTGAAAACTTTCATGGGCTCCTATCCATGAGTTCCTGCATGGTCTGTCCATGCTTCTGTATCTCCGCTTCGTTTTCCCATCTGGCATCTTCAACTGGATGATTCTTCCACTTGAACAGATACTCAAAATACTGCTTTCGCCTGGTCTTCTTACCCACTCTCTTGTCCAGTATGCATTCCATCTGCGGCTTCTCTGCAATTGGCATTTGTTTCATCCACTGGATCACTGGCTGCTCAGTTCCAGTGTCTGCTTATTCAACCCTGTATGGGTATAAGTCTGCGACATTGAATATCATAGATATTCTGATCCCATCCGGTAGCTCGATCTCATAAGCATTTTCTCCGAATTTTCTCAAGACCTTACATGGTCCGATCTTCTTCATTTTTAACTTATTGTATGTTCCTCTCGGGAACGTTTCTTTCCTTAAGTGTGCCAGAACCAGATCATCAACTTCAAACTGAAGTTGTCTCCGATGCTGATCTGCTCTGCGCTTATATTCCTGACTCGATTTCAGCAACCGCTCCTTCACCCTGCTGTGAAGTTCTTTCATCGTTTCAGTGAATTCCCCTGCACTAGCACTGCTAGTTGCAGTCTGTTTTGAATCCCTCAATTCAGAAATTCCTCTCGGCTGCACTCCATACACAATCTAAAATGGACTTCGGCCTGTGCTCCTTTTCACTGAATCATTGTATGCGAACTCTTCTTGCGGAAATATGCTATCCCACCTGCTATGGTGCTCTGTCACCAAGCTTCTCAGCAAGTCTCCCAGAATTCTGTTGACCACTTCTTTCTGCCCATCCGTCTGAGGATGATAGGCCGAACTAAACATCAAGTTAGTTCCCAGCTTCTTCCATAAGGTCCTCCAGAAATGCCCTATGAATTTCGTGTCCCTGTCCGAAACTATACTTTTCGGCAATCCATGAAGTCGAATGACCTCTTTGAAGAACAGATTTGCGATGTGAGTCGCATCGCTGGTTTTCTGGCATGGGATAAAATGTTCCATCTTAGAGAATCTATCCACTACCAAAAAGATCGAATCAACACCTCTCTGTGTCCTTGGCAATCCCAATACAAAATCCATGCTTATCGCCTCCCATGGCCTCTCCGGTATGGGCAATGGTTGATAAAATCCTGCATTCTGCTTCCTCCCTTTCGAATGCTGGAAAATTCGACACCTGTCAACCAAAAGTATGATTCACTCAGCTTCGCGAATGTCTTATCATGGCCAAAATGTCCTGCTAATCCACCACTGTGCTTCTCCTTTAACAAATTATCCCTCATGGAGCAATTTGGAATACACAACTGATTTATTTTGAACAACAATCCCTCCTGGATCATGTAGTCTATCCAAGGGCTTCTGTCTCTGAGAACTGGATTCTCAGCTGCTTCATACGCTTCTACAAAATCTGCATCACCTGCATACATGTCTTTGAGATCATCAAAACCTAAGGTCTTGACTCGGAACTCCTGCATCAACAAAAATTTCCTGCTCAAAGCATCAGCCACTTTGTTAGCAGTACCCGAAATGTGTTTAATCACAAATGTGAAATTCTGCATATACTCTACCCATTTTACATGTCTCTGATTCAACTTCTCCTTTTGAGTCACAAACTGTAATGCATGGTTATCACTATATAAAACAAATTCTTTCGGGATCAAGTAATGCCTCCACTTCTTCAGTGCATGTATGATAGCATAAAATTCCTTGTCGTACGTGGAGTATTTCAACTTTGCCTCATTCAACTTCTCGCTAAAATATGCAATTGGTCTATCCTCCTGACTCAAGATCGCTCCTATGGAAAACCCACTTGCATCACATTTCACCTGAAACATCTTCTGGAAATCCGGCAACACCAGAACTGGTTGTTTCGTGATCTTCCACTTCAACAGGTTGAAGCTCTTCTCAGCCTCTGTTGTCCAGTGAAAGACTTATGCCGCTTCTTCACTGTATCCATCATCGCTGCGCTAATTCCACTGAAATTTCTGATGAACTTCCGGTAGAAACTACCCAATCCATGAAAACTTCTCACCTTGAAAATATTTCTCGGTGATGGCCAATTCTTGATCACTTCTACCTTATCCGGATCCATTCTCAACTCATTTGCCGAAATAACAAAACCCAGATAAATGAGCTTTGTATTCATGAATGAGGACTTCTTCATATTTATCAACAATTTCTCCTGCTGTAATTTCTTCATCACAATGGCCAAATGCTCCAGATGTTCAGCCTCTGATTTACTGAAAATCAATATATCATCCAGATATACTATGACAAATTTCCCGATGAAATCCTTGAGGACCTCATTCATCAACCTCATAAAGGTACTTGGCGCATTCTTCAAGCCAAATGGCATGACTAGCCATTCATACAACCCTTCGTTGGTTTTGAAGGCTGTCTTCCATTCATCGCCTTCTCTCATGCGAATATGGTGATATCCTCTTTTCAAATCAACCTTTGAAAAGTATTTTTCTCCGCTTAAGCAGTCCATTAAATCATCCATTCTTGGAAATGGAAACCTGTATCTGATGGTTATCTTGTTGATTGCCCTCCAGTCGGTACACATTCTCCAGCCTCCATCTTTTTTTGGACTAAGTACCGTTGGAACAACACACGGACTCAAGCTTTCCCTGACCAATCCTTTATCCAATAACTCCTGGACCTGCTCCTTGATCTCTTCATTTTCTTGCGGCGTCAACCTGTACGTGGCTTTGTTCAGAAAAATGGCCCCTGGTATGAGGTCTATATGATGACTCACAGTCCTCATCGGTGGAAACGAACGAGGTAATTCGTCCACCACGATATCAGCGAACTCTTCCAGCAGTTCCTGAACCTCCTCTGGTAGATCATCCACTCTTGTGCTAGTCAGAACAATTCTCGGCTTTCTGACCACAAAGAATTGTGGATCTTCTTTCTTCTTCACCTTTGTAAGAAGCTCCATACCACTCATGAGAAGTACCGTGTTGTTTACTTCCGGCTTCACCTCCTTATCCTTTATCGGAAGCAACATATGGGTTCTCCCATTCTTCTCTAAAGTATATGTGTTCATTCTCCCTTCATGAACCACATTTCTGTCATATTTCCATGGTCTACCCAACAATAAATGACAAACATCCATAGGAATGACGTCACACAAAATCTTATCATTATATCCTCAGTTACCTGGTGTCCTTTTTGTAGCCATGAAACCTTGTATGGACTCGGGTGATCAGTTGTCTCCAGCTCCAGTTTTTCCACCATCTCGGTTGAGACGAGATTGTCTGTGCTACCGCTGTCCACAATAACCTTGCATACCCTTTCCATGGTCTTGCAAGCTGTTTTGAACAGTCTGGTCCTTTGGACTGAAATTTCCACCTCTTTCTCGAGTGTTAAAAGGACTTTACGCATCATCAATGACCTTCCGCCTTCTGCGTCTTCGGCCTCAACATCCCGCTTCTGCGCTTCGGTGATGTGAGATTCCCCCATGTCCTTCTTTTTCTCTAGACACTCATATGACTTGTGCCCATTCTTTCCACATGTGAAACATGTGATGACTCCACCTCTTCCTCTTCCTCTGCCTCTAGTATGAGGAAAAGTGTTGTTGTCAGCATATCCTCCACTCTGCTCTGTATGCTACCCTCTCTGTTCAACGTATGGACCTTGTTGTGAGGTTCCACCTCTTTCTACTTTACCCTAAGGTTTCTTCCACTCCTCCTTGAGCTTCTGGGTTCTTTCCTGGGAAATTGACTTGCCTCTGGGCTGACTTCTGCCTCGGCCCCTTTGACCTTGCCTACGACTCAACTTTTCCTCATCTTTCAAAGCCATTTGATAGGCGTCCTCCATAGTCCGAATGGTCACCATACTCAATTCATCCTGAATGTCGTATCTCAGACCATTCAGATATCTAGAAACCTTCTCATCATCGCTCTCCCAATGACCTGCCCTGATGTTCAGTCGATAGAATTCCTCAGTGTATTCTTTCACTGTCATCAGCTTCTGTCTCAGGTTCTGCATCCTCCTGAACAGAGTGATTTGATAGTCTCTTGGGATGAACTTTGCCTTCATCTTTGCAATCATTCGATCCCAACTCTTTATCTTCTGCTTTCCTTTGTAGTGTCTATTTGATTGTAGCTCATCCCACCATAATGTTGCATGTCCTTTCAAGTGTGTGACAACATGTCTGACCTTCTTATCCTCTTCGACATATTCATAATCGAAGTAGGTGTCAAGAGCTCGGATCCAATCTAGTAGCTCTTCTGCATCCAAGTTTCCCTCGTAAACTGGAATGTCCATATTTGGCTTTGCACCCATCCGGGAAATAACTTTGATTAGTCGTTCATTTGCTGCATCTTCAGCTGCAACTTCCTCCTCGTGCTTAGCCTCTATCTCGCTCTCAGAATCACTGAGATCCCCTACACTGGCTGTGCGTCTTTGTGCTGTCTCCATGTCTTCGAGTCTTGCTCGGAGATCACACATTTGTCTCTCCATTTATGGATTTGTTACCTGCCTGCCTCTTCTTCGCACCTCCCTATCCTCTGGATCAGGTGACTGCCTTTCCCTCCTGGGCGGCATGGCGAATTCTCTTTCTCTGCTACAAAAAGCAAAGAAAAATCTGTCTTAGCTCTGATACCACTTGACGACAACGCGCCCCCTTCACTACCCGCAGGTCGGAAGGTCCATGCGCACACACCTGATATTCTTTCATTCTCGGCCTGAAGAACTCAAATGTTCTTCTAGTTCCCTGTCGGGAAATCTGCACCCACAGATTCTCCTCGCGATCCCCCTTTCTCTACTTATCGGGGAATCGGAACTCGCGACTTCGCAAGTCCAAAGGTTGATCACTGCACTCTCTAATTTTCGAGATCCGATGGCCAGTCAACGCTGACTTTACCTTAACCCTGTCATGACTTTCCGCTCTATCACGACTTCGCTACTCGCGATATCGAACACTTTGATTTACCGACTCCCGATACCCGATGTGCTGAAACTTCGATGCACATGTGCAGGTTGACCTTTCAATGGTCCCGTCCCTTCTATCGGAATTTTCGGATTTCGCAGAATCGCGAATCCTGGTGTCAATAGATTCGGGACTTTCCTTTTCCCGATCCTCGATACTGTGTGCCACCTTTCCTCCACTAACTTCCTGTGGCCCACACACAGCTATCCCGTCGGGATATTGCGGATCGCGATTTCAACCTGTCTGAGTATCCTATCCTCAGGAATCCCGATATACCGAACCCCGACTTCTTTGGATCCTCTGAAACGCGTCTCAAACAATGGACGGTTCTGGGCTCGTCGGGATATCGCGTCTCGTGGTATCGCGATTCTTGTTGCACAAATTTGGATCTTCGACTCACGAAACTCCGATACATGATATCATGTGTAGATCCGAGGGTCCTTGTAACTCGAAATCGACGGCTCTGCCCCTCCTGAGCTTCAAATCTTCGGACGTTCTTGCCGTAACCTCCTTGCGCTTCCGCGAGATCTAACGACCCTCGAAATTTCATGGGATCTCCCCGAAGGATTTCGATCGTCCGTTCTCCCTTTCCTGATCCCCCGAATGACTAAGTGTTCCTCTGCGGAACCTGTCCACTTGCGCGTAACTCACGACGCTTCCTGCAAGTCTTCCATGCACAACTTGTTTGTGCTTCCCTTCGAAAAACTCGAAGGCCTATCCTTCCTGAGCTTTTCCCACAGGTTTGGTCTTCAGAAATAAAACCCCCTTACACGCACTCCTTGCGGAAAATATTCAACCACGCCTAAGTGTTGAAGTCATTTGACTCTGTGCACACATGCAGCAGCAATCTTCCAAGGTTTTACTCAGGTTCACAACCCTGAGGCTTTTGTCTGGCCTGCGCACTCCTTGCATGAACCTGTGCCTAACTGCACCTTCGAGGAAATGAGAACAAACGTTATCTCTATTTGAACCCTTCTGTCAACTCACTCCTTGCGGATGATTCAACTACACTCCTTGTAGGAATTCTCTGGCTCAAATAGAGAAACAATTGAAACTCATTCTCTCTCTCTCTCTTTGACTTCAATTCATACATGAAATCACATACACAACATATAAGAGAAAATGTATGACAAGAAGCAAACATTCATGAGCATATCAACATCAAATACACATAGAACAACACAAACCATGAATTTGAATCAGAACTCTTCTATTAATTCAAATGTCTATACATGGGTGTTCTTACACAGCTCTCTACTTGCTCTAGCTCTTCCTGCTTCTGAATTCTCTTACAATGATACAATGAGGGTGTCTTTATCTGTTTTCCCTCCTGCGCTCTGAAGCTATCAAATCTAGAATTAAATTTCTATCTAACTGCATTAACTATATTAAATGTCGTCTATCTACCTAAGGACGAGAGATTAAAGGCTCAAGGTCCATTACAATATACAAGTGCGCCTTATCTTAAATGACTCATTTAAGATTTGCGCAATAGTTCCAAAGCATTTCAAAATTTGTGCTGGCTTGTCCAACTATCCTCCACTTCTGCATTGGCTCGCTTGATGAGTCGGTGATGCTCCTGCATCATGTGGGGAAGTTATCATAACCTCCACTTTGCATATCCGATTTTGGTCATACCCATGGAATTGCAGAGAAGAAATTTCAGAGTACTGCAGGTTGCAGTTTTAGACCAAGAAGGGCCAAAATTGCAGAGATACATCATAAGTAAGGTCGACTAAGAGGACAAATTCCAAATGAGGGTTTCAAAGGTATGTTCACTTAAAACTATCATAACTTTTGATTGGAATGTTCGATTGAGATGATTCAAAATCCATTGGAAAGATAAAACATAGAAGAGAATATTGAAACAAGGATTACAACTATTTTAGATCTTTATCCTTAGCATATTGAGGTTTTGATTTGAGGGTTGGGATTATACCTCAATTAAGAATAAATGAAAATACATTTCATACTTCACAATTCACATGTAAATAATGAATACGTGATATCTTATATATAGCTATTCACACTTGCACATGAGGCCCCCTTATCACTAGGCCGACCCTATTACATATGTAATTACACATTACATGTACATTTAGGCCCATATATGCCCCCACTTGGGGTCATCTCATATACATTTAGGCATATATATATGCCCCCCTTGGGTTATAACATTTCCCTCTTGCTTCCCTTGCCTTTGATCTAGGCTTTGCTCCTCCTCCTAGTTTCAAGCTTTAATCCTCTTGGTTTTTCTCGAAGCATGTCTATTCTATGTTAGGGTCTAATGGATTTTAATTATTCAAGTACTTTATGTGGAATTCACTCAGGATTAATTAGTGGCAACACACTTATTTTCCAAAATTATGTATTTTAGGCTTCTAAAGTCTATTTATTCATCTACAGTTTTGTTTTAAATGCATTCTAACCATGAAATGACTTTTAAACCTAATTTTGGAAGTGATATCAAGTGAAAATTTAACTCATAGGTTATTCAAAGATTGGGATGCATCAAATCGTACAATCGATGTGCAGGCGTAAATATGACATTTTGTTTTAGTTTTAAGTGATTTGGGTGAAGAAACTTCATTTGTATTTTTTTGTTTACAACACAAGTGCTTTCCTAGAAGGTGATTCTTAGCAACATAGACTTTTGGATGACTCAAACACATTTCCTATTATATATGTTTAGGTGAATCTTCCAAAAGAATTAGTTGGGTCAGTGAACTAGTGTATTTGGAGCCCTGTTGACGAGCATAAGTGAACGCTCGTCAATTGGAAGGGATAGTCTAGTCCGAGGTTTTCAAAGTTAACCTAAGCTATTTGAGGTAACTCACCATGACGGGTTTAACGACTCTATTAGCCGATAAAGGGATCTAGTATAAGATACGAAAGAAAAATAACTAACTATTCATTAATGAAGAGCTACTTTATACATTTACTATTCACACTTTGTATATACAAGTTATACAAATAAACAAGTACATGATTTGTGGGAAACCTTGTAAAACAAAAGTTGATACAAATGGAACTAAATCTCAGGAAAAAATAAAATAGATTGGAAACTAACCTAGAATATACTGCAAATCTAATTTTAAAATACAAACTAAGAAAAAAGAAGAGAAATGAATGTAAACGATAATGTTTTAACTTAAATGAACAAAGCATTTAAGCTTAAATGTTAATCTACATTCACACACACACAAAAAAGAGAAACTCACTAGCCTATTAATGGCCAATGTTTAAAGAAAATTTTTGATTGTGCCTTCTTATATAAAATTGCTCTAGCAATATCTATTAAGAGAAATCTATGACAGAAGGTTGTGAAATACCAATATTATGAAAGTGCCCAAAGAAAGTCACTTCAACTAACAATTAAAATCTAGTTTATGATGCAGAAAGAACAATTGTGTAATCTGGTCCTTTGTGAAGATATAATAAACCATTTGACAATAAGAAAATAATTTCAATTGAACAATTAAGTCATTGCAAGTTCAAAGTATACGAATAAACTCATTATAATTTAAGACTTGCATCAAAATGATACAATCACAAGGACCTTGATAATTGGGACAATGAAATATTAGAAATTGAATTGAATTAACATAAACATAAATGATAGCAATTAACGATGCATTGTCAAAAATAGACTAAAGTTGATTTTTAATCAATCCACGATTAATCACTAGAAGAATATCAACTATAGTGATAGATATTATAAAAAGCATAACAATTAGACTCACAAGGAAAAGTCCTTAAGTAACATATAATTCCATATCCTTCAAAATAAGCACTGATCCATTGTCCCAGAATTTCACCATCTCTTGACTTCAAAACAAAATGGTAATTGACTCTCATATTCGTGGGATAGAGGTAAATCTTTTTAAAATAGAGAGGTTAGAATATCAAATCATAATCTAAGTTTATAATAACAATGTTTTTAACAAATTGTACACAGTTTGTTATGGAAATCAAAAATATATCACCCACTATTTTGAAATAGGTTATATTACTAATAAATAAATAAAAAACCACTCCACGATCTCCAATAGCCATGAAGCGTAGATGACATCCTTCTGTATATTTAGAGACATGACATAAAAATAAAATTTAATTAGAAATCATATCAAACTTAATTAATACTAGCTATAGAATCTATGATTCTGTAGCTGGTCTAAAAACAATCATACTAAAAAACCAACTAGTGCTAAAACATAACAAATTCAACAGAAATGAATCCATAAATCTCTTACCCAAATTAAGCATTCGAAAATGAATATGTGTGCATTTATGATCCAATAGTAATATTGAAATTCATTGATTTCTTAATGATAATATCTCTAGAATTTCTGGGCTTTTTACTTGCCCGAGACATGCTTTGTTGTGTTTCATTCTTCAATTTATGGTTATCCCTTTCAAGTTCCCTATTTTGTCTCATTACTTGGTTGAGGCACATTTGTAAATATGGGACATCCGTGTGATATCTTTGAGCCCATGTTACGCATTCACGACAACACTCAGGTTCCAAATTTGGGATTGACAGTTGTCGATTTGTGTCCGAGGATTTTTCTTGAACAAGTTTCACTTTTAAATAATCTTGAATGCCTGAGAACCCTTCATAATTTTGAAGGAAGGGAGGTAGATTTGAAACAAAGTCATATTGAATGTGACTTTATTCTTCACAATATTCACTTATGTTTTTGGAAGAATCTTGATCTTCTATTGTTATTGTTCGAATTGGTCTCTCCCTTTGTGTTTATTTCTAATCATTCTAGACAAAATGCAACCCGCCCTTTTATTCAAAAAATCAATCTCACAGATATCCTAGAATTTTTTGGTTTGTTTACCCTGTCCTTGGGTTTATCATCAACCTTAGGACACATGGGATGTTTTTTCTAAGCAACATAACTCAACAATTGGTTCTTCAACTGGCTAAGGACTGCTTCTAGAGACTGTTTGGGAACAAACATTTTTCTTTTTCATGTCACCCATGCTACAGGTATTACGTCTGCTTGGCCATAGAGAGACATAATGGGATCATCATGGAGTTGGATCTCAATATGAACCTCCTGAGGCAGAGTCTGAGAAGATTTGGATTCCTCAACGAACTTAGTTAAATCAATGATAGGGTCATTATGTTGGGGTAAGAATTGATTTCTTAGCAGAAATTTTTCCTAGTTGTCCCCTGTGCTAGTAAGATGATATTCAACTAAGGTACAGATGAGACCATGATGAAATAGACTGGTCTCAGGGTTTTGACTCGGTCGTTGGTAAAATTTAGACATTTTTTGAAGACTCCTATGTATATAAAAGGGTAGGTTTAAATGAAACCCTTGAAAGTTCATGAGAAATCGAATGTGGAAATAGAAAACAAGGTTGTAGAATCCTTCATAGGTAACAAACTGTTTAATTATCAACATGAGACTGTTCCATATACTATGAAAGAGTTCTATTGGCATACCCTTAATGTGGTATCGTGAATGTTTTGATGCCAACAGAGACTGCCACGAGATATTTTTCACTTTCATTTTTTTGAACCACTTATCCCCTAACTGAGGAAGACCCATGGTTCGAGCAATAAATTCCTCATCAAACTACAACTGAACATCCCCAACCTTAACCTCGGTACCATCAAAGTTTTTAGCAAATGCTCTGGCCACTTCGATGTTAAATCCCTTGAATGACTGTATAAACCCTAACCAACCAACCTTGGAGAACCTATCAATCGCGCCATCATAATTTAGTAACATTTGCATCCCATTTGTATATATTCTCACTGCAAGGGCCATAAGTGTTTTGGAAGGGTTAGCGACTAAGAAGGACCATAAAATGGATAGGAAATTTTTGTGAAGGTAAGAACATTGTAGACACAACAAACCAAACCCATAAGTAATGGAGCAAGTCCTACTAACATACCTAATGACAAATGAAAATCAGAGCTGAGGATGTCATAAAACCATCCAACACTTGAAATATTGATTACCTCCCATAAAACAAAGGACAGGAGGGTTCAAAATAGAGAGACTCATGTAATCCTTATTGTCTACCATGAACCCTTGATCCGAATTCAAGGACAATGACATGGTAAAAGTAATGATTTCACAGACGATCAAAAGGTCAGGCTAATGCATAGGAGTATCATTGAATATAATGGCGCAATATGAGATTGGTATGATCAAATGATATGCTGAGATTTTAGAGAGGGATGAGTTTTACAAAAACCATTTTTCTTTAAAATTATTTTGTCTTAGTTTTCAACAAGGTTTAGTCTAACCTCGACCCTCATTATATATTAAGAGGTTTATTTTAATCAATCTCACACATTTTTTTTAAAATTGAAGTTTGTATCTAGGGAAATGAATTATACTTAAGTTCTTGAACCTTCAAACAAAACATAATCCTGATACCTTCTTCCTATACATAAGATTAGGGAGGAAAAAACGATAATATTTGATCCAACCAAGGGGTTAAGAAGATACCGTCGATAGAGTTTTCCCAACTATTTTCACAAAAATAGTCCTTACTTTCATGCTTTGCAGTCATGAAATTAAGGAGGTAATACAATCATTATGCCACACAAAACATACTCGCATTAAAGCGATAGGGAAAAATTTAAGCAAATCTAACTAGCATTAAAACAACACATTTTTACAAAAGGTTTATCAGTTTGATGAATACACATACTGGGCAGTGAGTAAAAGATGACTATGTATTTCAAAAGACACTGAAAAAAATGGTGCTAGTTGGGTAGCCAACAAATGGCGACTCACTGGGAGAAGCAGTTATCTCTGATTTGATAATTCTTCATATCAGGAAGAAGAAGAATAAGACTTGGAGAAGAATTTAAGCTTTCTTGAATAAGTTCATTTTTCAGACCCGTATAATATTAGGATGAGCTCAGTGGTCATAAAAGATTACCATAATTCATAAACTAGAGAAAAAAAAATCTTTGCAGGGTATTGTAACCTGAAAGAACGATTTAATAAAAGAGTCATGATGTTTTTGAAAAGGACTTCAATGTTGTTGGAAGAGTCATTGTTGCCAGCAGACATCCATAGCCTCAACATGGATGCCATTTAACCCACTCAAATGCTTGAATCCCATCCAATAATTGTGTTCACATGATGTGTGCTTCCATGGAAAGTTGATTTATTAGCCTTAATGGTGTGTTTCATTAAAGATAAGCATGTGCCTACTACCTCTCAACCTGACATTGCTTCGCTTCCAGAATGCCTGTTCAGTGCCTCAACGAAGTTGTCTTAGTATCATGTGTGCATTTACCTGCTTCGAGCAAGCCTGTTCAGTACCCCGTCGTGTTTACACACATTTCCCACACATAAGTGATTTTCAACCCTCTTATTCCACCCTTTAATAATATAATTAGAGAATTGCTAACAAAATTTGAGTGAAGATAGCGAGGTAATATTGGAGGTTAACTGCAAAACAAGTGTAATTTTTATCATGATTTTTATTTTCTTTCTGAATTGGAAGGTTTCATCATGGTATAGATATGTTAGATTTCAGTTAGGAAATCATCTAGAGGATGGGGAAGCACTTAAAAGTGATTCCTTAAGAACATGGATGACGTAAAAATTCTAAAGATCATTTTAATCATCAAAGGTTAAACATGTCTCCGAGTGTAATTCTTTGAAAAATATGATTTGAGGATAGAACAAAAGTAACAATCAACTTGTAAATCAACTATTTGATTTGTATATTACTATCATGACATCTTTGAACTATCTCAAATTGCTCGAAAAACACAAGTATTGAAAACAATGCTTCCTTCTGACGATTACTCTTGGATCAACAATATGATGGTTCAAAAAGACAGACAAAATAAAAATTTCAATCAAAGAAAACAAAGAAAACAAAAAAAACACAACACACCATATATTTACAAAATGTTTGATCTCAGTTTAGTCAAGAAAAGTATTTTTTGAGGACCTAGCCATTCACCAAAAAAGTGTCTAGTTGTCCTTCTAAGGTTTGGATACGAAAAGAGTTAGGGCTAAGTTTTCCAGCGATTATAAAAGGTCCTAACCATAAATTATATAATTTTGAATGTTCCCCTTTTTCCTCATGTTCTTTATCCCACCTAAGAACCAGATATCCTATATCAAAATTTCGATCGGAGGAATAGTTTTCGTTGAACCACTATTTAATTATTTCTTGGTGTTGATCCATTTTACGTTTATCTTGTGTTCTAGTCTCTTATAATTTGAGAAAAGCATTTATTCAAATTTCTAAGGCCATACACTCTTCTTCCTGGAACTTTTTAGATAACTGCAATGATGGTAGAAATACATTGGGAGGCATGATAGCTTCTCTTCTGTATACGAGAAAAAACAAAGAATTTCCAATGGTTGTTTTGGGTGTAACCCTATCATCCCACGGTGCATAGAACAAAGTGGTATGCCAATTTTTATGATTTTATGATAATGTTCTTTTAAGGATTTTAATTAATTTCTTACTGGTTGATTCAACCAGTCCATTACCTTGAGGGTAATATCTAGCATAATATTTCAATTTAATTCCCTTTTCCACAACAAAAATATTCAAATCCATCGAGGAAAAATAAGATGCATTGTCAAACACCAAAGATTCCGGAATTCCAAAGAGTGAAATGATATGAGTTTCGAGTAACGAAATCACCTGATTAGTGTTGACTACTCTTAGAGGTATGGATTCAGACCACATGGTGAAGTAATCCATTGTTGTAAGGATGTATTTACGTTGGAGGGAGGAAACAAGATTTATTGGCCTGATAACGTCAAGGCCCCATTGCTGAAATGGTTGATCAGTTGTCACTGGCTGCAAAGGGAAAGCATGTTTCTTAAATTTTCCAGCAACCTTTTGGCATGTAGCACATTTGCGAGCCATATCATGAGCATATCTAAAAAACATAGGCCAATAATATCCATCTCTGAGGAATTTATTAGTAGTTGTTTCTCCACCGAAGTGACCTCGTGCATTTCCAAAATGTAATTCATTTAGAATTTTTTCAGATTCATCCTTTTTTAAGAAACGTAATAATACTCCATCATTTTTTTTTCTAAAAAGGACATCATTAATCATTTGAAAGGGAGAAAATCTTAGTCTTAATTCCATTCTCTTTTTTAGGTCGAGACATTCTAGAGTAGTTCCATGCATTAAATAAAATTTAATTTCATAATACCAAGAATTAGGTGTGGTTTGTGCACAAAATATTTGGTTTTCATGGGCCCGTGTTTCATTTAATAAAACATAGTCATCATTAGTTGGATTGACTGAATCAACCAATAATTTGCAAAGACCTTGACCTCTAACAATATGGGTTGGTTTAATATTGAGATTGTATTCTTGAAGAGAGGCCATCTAGTGAGCCCTCTTCTCCCCTATATCTTTCTGAACCAGTAGATTTCTTACTACAGGATATGGAATGATGAATTTAGTTCTAGATTTCAATAGATAGGGTCTAAAGTGTTTTACTTCTTTAAATACAACAAAATCTTGTCGATCCACTGATGGATAGGTTAATTATGATCCTTTAAAGGAAAAAATCATGAACGAAATGGGGATTTCATAGTTATCATAATTTTTTTGGGTAAGTATTGTAATGTATGATATATCTGATGCGAAAGTGTAGAGGGTAAAGACTTTGGAAAAATCGAGACTCATTAAGGATGGAGATTTTGTTATAACTTGTATGATGGCATGCAAGGCCTAGTTTTTCTATGATCCCCATTTAAAAACAACATCCTTCTTGATCATATTTTGCAGGGGTCTAACCATCTCAGAGAAACTAGGGACAAAAAGTCTAACAAAGTTTATTTTAACAAGAAAAGACTGCATAACGTTTTTGGATGACGGAGGAGGAATATTGGTGATGGTTTGCGTTCATTCAGGGTCTACCATCATTCCATTTTTAGACAATATAAAATCAAGTAACTTTCCTTGAAAAAAATAAATTTATTTCTTGGGATTTAAGGAAATGCCATACTTACGACAACATTCCAATACACTCCTTAGGTGAGATAAGTGATCTTTTTTCTTCTTTGAAAAGAAGGTTACATCATCCAAATAAACAACAACTAAATGATTTGTAATCCCACGAAAATAAATATACATGGCTCTTTGGAACGTGGCCCCGACATTAATTAATTTGAAACACATTTTACAATAAGCATAAGTTCTCCAAGGGGTCCAAAATGTAGTTTTAAGCTAATATATTGAAAAACCATGCAATAAGGATGGTCTTTCAACACCAGATACATGTTGTAGGGTCTTTTCCATGGGAGGAATGGGATAATTATCTTTGTCAGAGGCTCGGTTTAAGTTGCAAAAATCGACACAAAGTCATATTTCCCCATTCTTCTTCCTTACCGAGACTATATTGAACACCCATTGGGTATGTCGAACAGGAAAAATGATCTTAGATGCTAACAACTTGTTCAATTATTTTTTGACTGTGGGTTCTAATTTTGGGTGCATCTTCCTTAGTTTTTGATGAAACGATTGAGCTTGAGGTTTCATGGGGATTACATGTTGTACTATGTTTGGATCAAATGTCTTTAGATCCTCATAAGTCCAAGCAAACACATCTTTAAATTATTTAAATATTTTAATAAATGATGAATTTTCTTGTTGTGTACACCCTGTGCCTAAATTGATGTTCTAGGGCTGATAAAGTGTTCCTAAATTTACAGTTTCATATTGCAACAAGGAACTATTCATTTTATAGTTAACTACCCTCTTAAATTTTTCATGTAGATCATAAAAAATTTCCAATCTAATGACAGATTTAGGGATCGAATATACCATGTAAGATGAACTTTCAGCTGATCGAGGATCAAGTATTATCGTAAAATCGCGGAGATTTTCGTCGTGAGTGTTTTCATCAATTACAACACCTTGGAAAGTGTCTTCCATATGAAATAAGTTTATGATCTTTTTACCATCGTTAAACACCCGCCAATTAGTGATGTTATTCAGAATTGACGACCCAAATATCAATTCAACAGAAAATGAATTACGAGAAAAACCTTCAACATGCAATAACTTTGATGCTACATTAGCCAATAAATTTGCTTAAGAATTGCTAGATCTAGGAAAAGAACTTATATTAAAATCAATAAATTTACTAATCAAGTTCCATACCTCGGTTTGGTAGTTTTTAAGATGAGTAGATACACAATGAATGATATTTTTTACCTTCTTAACCATACTTTCAGAATCGTCGAATACAACTAAACATTGGATGTCAAGGTCAATGGCTTTCTTGAATCCCCGCAAGAGAGCTTCAAATTCTTTTATATTATTTGTGCAATCAAATTCTAATATACAAGCAATGAATGTCTTGTTACTCTTATGGTCTATCAATAGACAACTGACACTGACTCCTTCATGTGATTTAAACCCATCAAAGTACAAAGACCAAATTTCATCATTCACATGGTTATCTACAATATTTACAACATGATTAGATGTCATTACTTGAGTGCAGATTGATATTTCAGATTGTTGATTTAGGTCTGTAACATAAGATATTTCAGCTGCAAAATTCCCCAAAAAGGTGTTTATACCTTGATTTTCTAATGCATTCTCACTTGGAATAAAAGGTTCGTTTGGGTCATTCAAATATGTAACTGTATATTTTAAATAACATTATGTGTTGATCCTAAGTTTATTAGGTTGGACATTGAGTGGAAACCATATGTGAGACCAATCTGTATAAAAATAACCATTAAGTTGTTGAGACCAATCCCTACTTAGAAACATTCCATACACCTATGCAATATTAGCTATCACCATGTTGATGACCTGATGTAATTTCGGATTGGATGACAACCTGATCAAAACATATTTAAGATCCCCAACCACTGTAACATTAGTTCTATTAAGATGAATGATTTTGATATCTGATGGTTTGACCTCAACATTAATTTTTTGACAAACCGTCAAAGGCATCACATTTGATGAATCCCCAGATTCCACCATACAATTATGTACATTTTTGTTAAATATTTCAAATGTTAACAGAAAAGGTGGAACATTAGACCTTTCACGTGGTGTGGAAGAAGCATTCAGAGACTGCTGATTTTTATTTGTTGCTCCCGAGGATATTTTGTCAAGGTTTGCTATACTTTTTTCTGGAGCAACCTTCTTCTTATTACTATTTTCAACTATACTCTGTAACATTTTCTACTGGATTTAGGGGAACTTGAGCAACTCATAGATCAAGATGTTTTATTTTAACCTCTTAAAATCCTCAATAGGATCCTAGTCTAGATCAAAGAGAGAAAAACTCTTCGATGTTTCAACTTATTTCTTTTGTTTTGATGTTGCATTTTTTTTTTGCATCAGATGCGTATTTATTTTGGTCTTTTGGAAGATCTTTACTACGTGTATTATAAGGATGTTGATTATTATGCACGGTTTTAAAGTTGGCTCGAAAAATACTATCTAAAAAATGTCCTAAAATTGGAGGAGACGAATCTTCTTCATTGGGTGCTCCCTCCTCCTCATTTTCCACCTCATTTTGTTGTTCGGTTGTAACATTAGAAGTATTATTAGCTCCATCTAATAAGGCTTGTATAGCATGGGCTAATCCTTCTAAACTCAAACCTTCATCCGGAGGGGTTTTCTTATTGGGATGATTTAGAGGGGGTCTTCTAAAAGGTGTTCGATAAATTCCTTTTCTTGAGGATCCTTCTTACGTGGCTCTTTTCAGATATACAACCTAGTTGGATAAATTTTGAAAGGATTTTTGCAGGCTTTCCATATCTATGGGTTCTTGATCTTTCTTATTGGAAGCTGGTTTAGTAAGAATATCTATCTTCTTCTTGGAAGAAGAAGTTTTTTCATCTTCAGGATTTGTATTATCTTTCAAGCTAAGCATATCCTTTTCAATGAGAACAACTTATTCAAAATCCTCTAACAAAGTATTAGTTTTGGACCTTTTAACCCACATTTTTGTAGCATGATGTAAATATTTAGCATAATAAGCAATTCTTGAATTTTCTACAAGGATATTATTTTTGAGTGTAAGAAATCTTTGGTTAAAATATTTAAATTTTTCCTTGTGATTCATCTTCATACTATATAGCTCCATAACTAAGAATTCGAGGGATTTTTCATCTCCAAATTTTTATAAAAAAATGGTTTCAAATCTATCCTAGGAAATTTTGGTTTGAGGATGTTGTGCAAAGTACCATGTGGAGGAATTTCATTCGAAGGTGTAAGGAAAAATCATGCACATGACATCTTCATGTTCTACATTTCTAATCCTAACAACCAACATAAATTGTTTTATATGATCTTCAACTACATGTTTGGAATCAGGGTCAAACTTAGGTAACAATTTTTATGGATGCTTGGGTAAAGGATGTTGTGGTCCTAGTATGACAACAACATCTTGGTCAAGCCAAGGCATGGCATGATTATTTTGATTAGCCATCTAGGCTAAAGTTTGTGAATTATTTAAAGTTTGAGATCGATCAAAAGATGAACTTTATTCTTCATAGGATTCTCCTCCTGATGGAGGTGGAGAAGGGTCAGGGGGTGAAGGAGGTAGACCAGATCCCATAACACCTATAATAAGAGTTTCAACGTTGGGTGATTTTGGTACCCCTATTTCCAGCTGATCTTGATACAAGGGATTAAAAAATCCAGCTGCAATATCGGTTTCAGATTGATTAGTCAATATGTCTTGCAACCTGTAATTTAGTGTATTAGTGACATGACAATCTTCCTGTTGATCAGAAAAATTAATAGGTTGATACAATTGATCACCCATGTCATTGAGTCTTGCCAAAGTATCGTGAGTTCTTATTAATGATTGGTTGGATTTCTGGAGTATCTCCTGTAAGTCAGGTCTCCAAGGAAGATGTGTCATAGGTTTGAAAGGAATGGATGGAGAATGTTGTTCGAGTGGAATAATGAGCTCAGTTTCATATGTAGTGGTTGTGTTAGATACAACAATGGAGTCTAAGCGACTACGAGTTCTAACTAGAGAGCGATTGTTAGGAGGTTGTTTTTGGACTCCACGTACCATTAATATATGTCACACACTCCCTCTAGTGCCATTTTGTGATGGGCATAAGTGAACACTCGTCAAATGGAAGGGAGAGTCTGGTCCGAGGTTTTCAAAGTTAACC
The DNA here is from genome assembly GCA_009831015.1 of Picea engelmannii. Taxonomy (NCBI): domain Eukaryota; kingdom Viridiplantae; phylum Streptophyta; class Pinopsida; order Pinales; family Pinaceae; genus Picea; species Picea engelmannii. Next base: position 610,321 of record ML779773.1, on the reverse strand, counting down.
TAAGCCGTTTGAGGTAACTCACCCTGACGAGTTTAACGAATCTGTTAGCCGATAAAGGGATCTAATCTAAGCTATGAAAGAAAAATAACTAATTATTCATTAAGGAAGACCTAATTTATACATTTACTATTCACAAATTTTATATACAAATTATACAAATAAACAGGTACAAGATTTGCGGAAAACCTTGTAAAATAAAAGTTGATACAAATGGAACTAAATCTCAGAAAAAATTAAAATAGATTGGAAACTAACCTAGAACATACTGCAAATCTAATTTTAAAATAAGAACTAAAAAAAAAAGAAATGAATGTAAATGATAATGTTTTAACTTAAATGAGCAAAGCATTTCAGCTTAAATGTTAATCTACATTCACAAAAAAAAAAAAAAAAAAAAAAAAAAAAAACTCACTAACCTATTATTGGCCAGTATTTAAAGATAACTTTTGATTGTGCCTTCTTGTAAAAATCTTCTGCAACAACCTGTCTGTTAAGAGAAATCTATGGCAGAAGGTTGTGAAATACCAAGATTATGAAAGTGCCCGAGGAAAGTCACTTCAATTGACAATTAAAATCCCATTTATGATGCAAAAAGAACAATTGTTTAATCTAATCCTTTGTGAAGATATAATAAACCATTTGACAATAAGAAAATAATTTAAATTGAACAATTAAGTCATTGCAAGTTAAAAGTATGCGAATAAAATCATTATAATTTAAGACTTCCATCAAAATGATACAATCACAAGGACCTTAATAATTGGGAAAATGAACTATTAGAAATTGAATTGAATTAACATATACTTAAATGATAGCAATTAACAATGCATTGTCAAAAATAGACTAAAGTTGAATTTTAATCAATCCATGATTAATCACACGAAGAATATGTACTATAGTGACATATATTATAAAAAACATAAAAAATAGACTCATAGGGAAAAATCCTTAAGTAACATATAATTCTGTATCCTTCAAAATAAGAACTAATCTATTGTCCCCGAATTTCACCATCTCTTGACTTCAAAACAAAATGGTGATTGACTCTCATATCCGCAAGACAGAGGTAAATATTTTAAAAATAGAGAGGTTGGAATATCAAATCCTAATCTAAGTTTATAATAACAATGTTTGTAACAACTTGTACAAAGTCTATTATGGCAACCAAAAATACATCACCCACTATTTTGAAATAGGTTCTATTACAAATTAAAAAAACAAAACAAAACACTCCACGATATCCAATATCCAAGCAATGTAGATGGCATCCTTCTGTTTATTTAGAGACCCGACATAAAAATAAAATTTAATTAGAAATCATATCAAACTTAATTAAGACTAGCTACAAAATCTCTGATTCTGTATCTGGTCTAAAAACAATCATAATAAAATACCAACTAGTGCTGAAACAAAAAAAAATTAATAGAAATGAAGCCATAAATTTCATTACCCAAATTAATCATTTGAAACTGAAGATGTGTGCATTTTTTTATCCCATAGTAATATTGACATTCGTTGATTTCTTAATGATAAATCTATAAAATTTCTGGGCTTTTTACTTGCCCGAGACATGCCTTGTTCTGTTTCATTCTTCAATTTTTGGTTATCCCTTTCAAGTTCCCTATTTTGTCTCATTACCTAGTTGAGGCACAATTATAATACATGGGACATCCACGTAATACATTTGAGCCCATGCTAGGCAGTCATGACAACAATCAAGTTCCAAATTTGGGATTGATTGTTGTCAGTCTGTGTCTGAGGGTTTTTCTTGAACAAGTTTCGCTTTTAAATCATCCTGAATTCCTAAGAACTTTTCATAAATTTGAAGGAAGGGAGGGAGATTTGAAGCAAAGACATATTGAATGTGATTGTATTCTTCACAATCTTCACTTGTGTTTTAAGAAAAATCTTGATCTTTTACTATTATCGTTCGAATTGGGCTCTCCCTTTTTTTGTGTTTATTTCTAATCATTCTGAACAAAATGTGACCCACCTTTTTATTCTTAAAATCGATCTCACAAATATCCTAGAATTGTACGGTTCTTTTACCTTGTTCCTTGGGTTTCTCATCAACCTTTGGACACATGGGTTGTTCTTGCTGGTCAACATAACCCAACAACTGGTTCTTCAATTGGCCGAGGACTACTTCTAGAGACCATTTGGGAACAAACCCTTTTCTTGTTCGTGTCACCCGTACTACAAGAATTACTTCTACTTGGCCATCAAGATACATAATGGGATCGTTATGGAGTCAGATCTCAATATGAACCTCCTGAGGCAGAGTTTGAGGAGAATTAGATTCCCCCATAGCCTGAGTTAAATCGATGATAGGGTCATTATGTTGTGGTAAGAATTGATTTCTTATCATAAATTTTTCCCAGTTGTCCCCTGTGCTAGTAAGATGATATTCAACTAAGGTATGGATGCTACCATGATGAAATAGACTGGTCTCAGGGTTTTGACTCGGCTGCTGGTAAAATTTAGACATTTTTTGAAGACTCCTATGTGGATAAAAGGGTATATTTAAATGAAACCCCTGAAAGGTCACGAACAATCAAATGTGGAAATAGAAAATAAGGTCGTAGTATCCTTCACAGGTAACAAAATGTTTAATTATCAATAGGGGATTGTGCCATCTGCTATGAAATATTTCTATTGGCATACCCTTAATGTGGTATTGCGAACATTTTGATGCCAACAAAGACTTCCACGGGATATTTTTCACTTTCATGTTTTTGAACCACTTATCCCCTAACTAAGGAAGACCCATGGCCCGAGCAATAAATTCCTCATCAACCTACAACTGAACATCCCCAACCTTAACCTTGGTACCATCAATTGTTTTGGAAAATTATCTGGCCACTTCGATGTTAAATCCCTTGAATGAATGTATAAACCCTAACCAACCAACCTTGGAGAGCCTATTAGTCATGACATCATAATTTAGTAAATTTTGTAGCCCATTTGGCTCTATTCTCAATACATGGCCCATAATTGTTTTGGAAGGATTAGAAACTAAGGCGGACTAGAAAATGGATAGGTAATTTTTGTGAAGGTAAGAACATTGTAGACACAAAAAACCAAACCCATAAGTAATGGAGGAAGTCAGACTAACATACATGATGAAAAATGAAAACTGAAGGAGATGAGGACATCCTAAATCCATCCAACACTTGAAATATTGATCACCTACTATAAAACATAGGACAAGAGGGTTCGAAATAGAGAGACTCATGTAATCCTTATGGCCTGACACAAACCCTTGATCTGAATTCGAGGATAATGACATGGTAAAAGTAATGATTTCACAGACAATCAAAAGGTCGAGCTGAGGTATAGGAGTATCATTGAAGAGCATGGAGCAATATGAGATTTGTATGATAAAATGATATGCTGATATTTTAGAGAGGGATAGGTTTTACAAAAACCATTTTTCTTTAAAATTAATTTGTCTTAGTTTTCAACAAGGTTTAGTCTAACCTCGACCCTCATTATATATTAAGAGGTTTATTTTAATCAATCTCACACATTCTTTTTTAAATTGAAGTTTGGATCTAGGGAAATGAATTATACTTAAGTTCTTGAACCTTCAAACAAAACATAATCCTGAGACTTTCTTCCCGTACATAAGATTAGGGAGGACCAAATGATAATATTTGATCCAGACAAGGGGTTAAGAAGATACCGTCGACAGATTTTTCCGAGCAATTTTCATGAAACGATCCCTTAATTTCATGATTTGCAGTCATGAAATCAAGGAGGGAATACAATCATTATGCCACACAAAACATACTCTCATTAAAGCGATAGAGAAAAATTTAAGCAATACTAACTAGCATTAAAACAACACATTTTTACAAAATACCTATCAATCTAATGAATACACATACTGGGCAGTGAGTAAAAGGCTACTATGTATTTCAAAAGACAATGCAGAACAAGGTGCTAGTTGCGTAGCCAACAAGCACATATGGAGCATTTGTTGGTATGCAAATTTTCCTTGTTGGTGTCGAGTTTGGGTGTTTATATATGTTTGTCATGACACTTTATTCATATGGAAAATTGATAAATCCATTTTTTCCATACCAATACCTATATGGTTTCATTCGATATAACCTGACATGTAGGAGTGGAATTTTCTGAGCATAAATGTATTCTTATAATGTGACTGGAGAGTTGGGGCAACACCTTGAGGTTCATATTCAAGATAAAAATTAGGTTACATTTTGTTGCATTTGATTTTTCTAATACATGAATGTAAGTGACAAAACATAGCATTTAACTCCTAATTCTAATTTGAAGCAACACTCCTAGACATTGATGGTTTTGCAGAGTGAGATCAGATTGAAGCCGAGGAAATGGGTATGGATCCTTCAAATAGAAGTATAATTTTGGGTTTTTAATTGATTGCATCTTGTATATTTGGCTTTGCATTAGGAAATAGAGGATCAATTCCTTATCTGTTTGTATTTGGGGATTCAACCACTGATGCAAGGACCAATAACTACATACCCAACTCAAGTGACCATGCAGATTTTCCACCTTATGGTAGCACATTTTTCCATTGCTCCACTGGTCTCTTCACCAATGGCCAAACTTTATTCAACTTTATAGGTAACCATTATGTGTTTTTTTACGCAAAATATGCATATGAACAATGTAGCATTATTATATATGCTATTGATTTTTCCTCTTTATTTTTTTGTGGTGCAACTAGTATACTGAAGATAGAGTTTCGGCCTCCATATCTAAAGGCAGGAGCATAATTTTCATATGGTGTTAATTTCACACCTAGCAAGTGGATTTTTGGAATCCAAAGGCGAACAATTGGTCAGTCTCAGATATTGTTCATCATTTTTTCTTTTTTAAATTGTCGTGTTTGAAATGATAGACTAGTACAATTATCATAAATCTTGGAACACAATTTAGCTACCATTTACTGTAAGTTGTGTTGAATTTTCAATGAGTTATGGCTCATGCATTTACTTTAAATTTTCTGTTTAGTTTTTAATTTAACCATAACTACTGCAACAAACCAAGATCACACGAAGAATAAGCATGCACAAGAACACAAGAAGTATCTTGGGAAACCCTTCTCAACAAGGGAAGAAAAACCAACCAATCCTTTTCTATATTCTTCAAGAGAAAGACATCCCACACCATCACCAAACCTAGCAGACAAGAGGGTGTTGTAATTCTCATAACTTCAGACCACAACTTCTGAAGTCATGAGATGACACAATGTTAAGTGTGTTTCCTCAATGGGGATTCACATTTATTTATATAAGACTTATCACATCAAATGATGTGTCTATTGGCACAATAGGGCCGACCTCAATAACTCATAATATAATTAATAATTACCATATTAATTATCTTTTACATTAATTATCTTTTTCATTAATTATATTTTACTTTATGGTGGGCCGACCTATACCCTTTACATCACAAATAGGGTTACAGGTAAGTACGACTCTTGGAAAATATAGCAAGGGATCTCATACGCCCACTAGTTCTCAACCACTAGGTGCACATCCATATGTTCTCAGCCATAGGGATGTCCACATCTCTATCTCACTACATCTCAGAGGAGAATCAGAGTCACTAGTGCTCAACCACTAGGATTATGTTCACCTATGCTTAGCCACAGGCACGTCCAACTCAACACATCGCTTTCTCACTGTGTATCACAGGAGAATCACACTCACTAGTGCTCAACCACTAGGATCACACTCACCTATGCTCAGCTGCAAGAATGCCCAACTCATCATATCACTTTCTCACTACGTCTCATAGGAGAATCATCTGGAGTATCGCATCATATCAACTCTCTGAAAAGAGGAGACCAGTACATCATTTCATCTTCATCTCAGAGAGATAGACACACCCAACTCATGGTATTTCTCACCCCACAAAGGGCACACAACATTCCATCTCCATCTTATAGAGGAACCACACACCCAACTCATGGGCTTCCTCACCCCACACAGAGTCACACAACATTCCATCTCCATCTCAGATAGGAACCACACACCCATCTCATGGGCACAACCAACTCATGGGCATCCTCACAGGCTGAATCAGTCAGTCTGTGTCCTTGAGGATGTCTCATGCAACTATAATCATCAACACTCCATCTCATCTAGGGGAGCCTTCTCCACCACGCCAAGTCTCTCACGAAAGTACTCAAAATTTGTCTTGGAAATAATCATGAACATTCCCTCTCAGCTAGGGAGGTAATCTTCATCAGGCCAAGTCTCTCATGGAAGTACTAAAACTTCATCTTGGAAATCATTTTGGTGAAGATATCTACAATCTGCTCATGTGTAGGAGGGTATTGCACGTGTATTGCTTTCCTCCACACCATGTCTCTGATATAATGATATTTTATCTCAACGTGTTTCAATCTATCATGAAACAAAGGATTCTCAGAGATCTTCACATAGCTCTGGTTATCACAATGAATAATAGGATCCATCTCATGATCAAATAAGTCTGTCAGAAGTTTGCGAAGCCACACTGCTTCGCAGACTTCCACACTCAGTTCTATGTACTCTGCTTTTGTGGTACTCAAGGCCACATAACTTTGTTTCCTATTGCACCAGGAAACCATGATAGACCCCAAGGTAAAACAACAACTGGACGTGCTCTTCCGGTCCACTGCGCTCCTTTCCCAATCGACATATACTTGCAAACTCAAGTCTACACTGGAGGCATATCTCAGGCTATATCCAATTGTGCCTCATGGATATCTCAATACATGTTTCAATGTTATCCAGTGAGTCTGTCTTGGCTGAATCATGAATTGAATAAGTGCATTCACTACATAACATACATTGGGTCTGGTGTTAAATAGATACATCAGTGATCCAATCAACTGTGAATCAATCTCCTCTGAATCATCATCATTCATTTTCTTCAAATCCATCACCATCAGTGTAGGCATGGATTTGCATTCTATTATATTGAACTTATTTAATATCTCCACCATATATTTTCCTTGACTCAGGAAAATCTCATCAGTCCTCTGTCATACTTCTTGTCCCAAGAAGTAGTGCATCATACCCAGAACCTTCATCTCGAAATCAAAAGTCAAAGCTTGCTTGTTATCCAACAAGAAGGCTTCCTGAATAGGTCACCAAAATCAAGCTCTCGTCACCAACAATGTAATAATATAGGTTTGGATCAACAACACTCTTTCTGAAGCCCAAATGCATCAAGAATACATCCATCTTCTCGTACCAAGCACGAGGTGTCTACTTTAGTCCATACATGGATTTCTTCAACTTGTACACATGATATTTCTCGTCGTATATCATGAATCCTTTTGGCTGCTCGATGTAAACTTATTCCTCAATATCACCATTGAGAAAGGTTGCGTTTACATCCATTTGATGTAGTTTCCAACTCATGGATGATAGTACGGATGGAAGTGTATCGGGCTACTAGATCAAATGTCTCATCATAGACAACTCCCTCTATTTGTGGGAATCTTCTGGCTACAAGTCTCACTTTATATTTCTTGATACTTCCATCACTTGCATGTCCCTTTGCCCCTTGCATAATTTGTTGAGCTTAGACAGGACTTTCAATGGCCTATTGCAAAGTTTCTAGGAATATCAACTGGAACAACTGGATTAAATAATTGTCTCCCTCTAAACTGCTGAAAGGGAGAAGGTAATGTCTTTTCCTTCTTCTCAAATAGTTTTGACTTCCTCGGAGTCAAGTGAATTTTTCTGAAGTCTAAAGAATAACCATCTTCCTTTGTTTTTAACCTTCCTGGAACAATGAAACACGAAAGGAAACAAGACAAGAATATATCCTAGAGTAGATTCACGAGTACATCTCTAGAATCAAAACAATTTAAGTATTGTTGTCACAACTACAACACCTTCTTGTAAAGTAGCAACATTATAAATCTAGGTTAGAGGCATAATAATTTAAAACAATCAAACATAGAGTCTTCACTTCCAGTGTGCTTCTCCTCTATATGCACTGAGATCCCTTTGGATCCACGATTTCAACAAAGGTTCCTTCCTCTTGCAAGTACCCTCATGACAATGATGAAAATAATATATACAAGTGCATATCTGAGAGTGTACACCATTGAATATTCTTCTTTCTTTTCAATGTCATGGTGAGCAATGGCATTCCTTGTTTGTTTACCATAGACTAGAAAGAAAATTATGTTGTTGTAGCTTCCTTTGGTCACCTGCCACTACTAGATTTTATAAACATACTTGTTTTCCCCTATAGCCAACTTGTACCATACAAGTCTCTGTATCAACCTTGTAGCTTCTTTGTCCATAAGTACACTACTTTCACTTTCAACACTTGTTGTCCTAACATTGTTACAATAGTCCTTAACACTTTTGACAATATTGAAACTTCAATCTTGGATTTCATCATAAAAAAGTGCTTGAGCATGTTGAATTAGACTTGACACGTAATGATAAGTTTTGTCAATAAAAAACTTTCCAAAATATTTACCTCAAGATAATCCTAGCCTCCTCCTCCAAGATAAACCCTACGAAAAACAAACTCAAAGAATTCTATTTTGTAGCAACAAAGGTAATTAGTTCTGTCACAAAAATCTCAACCCTATAACAACCTTAAATATTCAGTTATGTGGATTTGTAACAGCTGAGGGAAATTTAGCCCTTGTAAAAGAAATAAATAGATGAAGAGGAGACCAAAATATATACCAAGAACCTCAGAAAAAATTTAATCAAGAATCCCCAAAAAGAATAGAATTTCAGCAAGTGCATTAGGAAACAACTAGGATATACAAGGAAGGGAAATTCCACCACATAAACCAGTTCTAGAAAGTTTTCAAACATGTTTGTCAAATTTCACCAAGGTCACTTCAGATATGTGATAATACTGTTGCCAATAGTAGCTCAGATCTGTACCCAAATATCACTTCAGACCTGTACCTTGCTTGCCACCTCAGACCTCAGATTTAGGCTTGAATACTACCTCAGATGTTTGTTGCCACATGTCTGCAATTTCTGTGTTAGTTTTGTGATTTCTAGGATAGGATTATCTTCCACTTGGACATGCCTCTTTTCATCTCATATTACCAAAATATTCTTCCTTATGGGTTGTGACAGCCTTAGACTTCACCTCATAAAGGTATGGCCCTTTCCTCATTATGGATGTTTGTTGTTAGGGTATTCTGCAACATCTTTAGATGAGATTTTCCCTTGCCACGATCTCCTTCTAGGGTCTACAACAGGGCTCCACCAAGCCTACGACCAACATCAACCCTTACTATGGATTTAAGAAGGGTCTGACCTTAACTTTTAGTATCCCTTACCTTCAAACTTGATGTGCAATTATCTTCTTCAAGTCTGCTCTGAAACCATGTTGAATTTTCAATGAGTTGTGGCTCATGTATTTACTTTGAATTTTCTATTTAGTTTTTAATTGAACCATAACTACTGCAACAAACCAAGATCACAAGAAGAATAACCATGCACAAGAACACAAGAAGTATCCTGGGAAACCCTTCTCAACAAGGGAATAAAACCCATCCAATCCTTTGCCATATTCTTCAAGAGAAATACTTCCCACACCATCACCAAACCTAGCACACAAGAGGGTGCTGTAATTCTCATAATTTCAGACCACAACTTCTGAAATCATGAGATGACACAATGTTAAGTGTGTTTCCTAAATGGGGATTCACCTTTATTTATATAAGACTTATCGCATCAAATGATGTGTCTATTGGCACAATAGGGATGACCTCAATAACTCAGAATATAATTAATAATTACCATATTAATTATCTTTTTCATTAATTATCGTTTACTTTATGGTGGGGCCGACCTGTACCTTTTACATCACAAATAGGGTTACATGTAATTATGACTCTTGGAAAATATAGTAAGGGATATCATACACCCACTAGTTCTCAACCACTAGGGGCACATCCATCTGTGCTCAGCCATAGGGATTTCCACATCTCTATCTCACTACGTCTCAAAGGAGAATCAAACTCACTAGTGCTCAACAACTAGGATCACGTTCACATGTGCTTAGCCACAGGCACATCCAAATCAAAATATCTCTTTCTCACTGCGTCTCACAGGAGAATCACACTCACTAGTGCTCAACCACTAGGATCACGTTCACTTGTGCTCAGCCACATGAACATCAAACTCAACGAATTGCTTTCTCATTGCATCTCATAGGAGAATCATCTGGAGTATCACATCATCTCAACTCTCTTCACATAGGATACCAGTACATCGTTTCAAATCCATCTCAGAGAGAACGGAAAACCCAACTCATGGACTTTCTCACCCCACACATGGCACACAACATTCCATATCCGTATCAGAGAGGAACCACACACCTAGCTCATGGGATTCCTCACCCCACATAGGGGCACACAACGTTCCATCTCTGTCTCAGAGAGGAACCACACACCCATATCATGGGCACACCCAACTCATGGGATTCCTTATAGGCCGACTCAATTAGTCTGTGTCCTGGAGGATGTCTCACACAATTGTAATCATCAACAAGTTAGTCAACCATACACCTCATTCATTTGCATTTTTTCAATACATCCTTAATATAAGTATTTTATTGTGAATATCCATTTTCATGAGTAGGGTTTATGCTTATTAAACCATACTTTTGTGTTACTTGAATTTTTAATAAATATTAATATAATTTACCTTATTGTCAATACTCATAAAAACTAAGGTTGTCATTACATGGTCTATTTAATTTCAATACTCCTTCATCAGTTGAATTTTTAATGCATCATTCTTATAACTAAAACACTGTTGATTCATCTTCATGATTTTTGTTTATGCTTATTATCACTATAAATTCTCAACGAGGGAAAGCATCCCCGCCTTTGCAACAAAGAATCTATGAAAGGGATAACAATGAATGAATGAGGGCTGACAATATACAATTAATCTATGCAAATTCTACTTTTATCCACCACAGTTCAGGGAGATGTATTTGAAACAAATGTTTCATACACCTAACATTTTGTTAAAAAAGAATCGAAGTTGTGTTGGGATGTTATGTCCCTTTGAAAAACATATCTGAGCCAAGCCTTGCACACACTTAAAAGCTACTTTACTGGTTATGGGTTTCATAATAATTTAGCTAAAACTCATGTACTTAGAGGAATGATTTGTATAATTTTTTAATGACATAATCAATATCCATGTGATTGGGTGCTTATTATATTTTTCAACCTCTTCAATCCATTGCTCAATGCCTCACAATGACCCATTAGAGTCGACTTGGCTACCTACTTTGGAGATGCAACATTAAACTAGTATATGTTTTATTTGATAGATCTGTCTTATCTTTTGTGGGGATGATAAGATCATCAAGTTAAAATTCATACTTTCTTCTTGAATTCATTAATGTATGGACTCCCAATGACCAGTCAATGATAAAAAAACTTTGCAATTTGAACTCATTTTACTATCATGGATGTTTAACATTCTTATCATTTTCTAGACCAACTTGTTTTTAGTGTGATCGTGCGTATTAGTGATTAGTGTTCTCCACTTTTAGGCTTCCAATTGTCCACATGAAAATTTTCCCTCTCTTGGTTGATTATGTCCTTAACTAGATAAATGTTACCATTACAGTGTCGCCTTCCAAACTCTTTTGTCAATTATCAGGGAAAGAAAATTGGCACTCTTACAACTACAAAATAAAGCATTGTTGAACATGCCAATCAAACAAATTTTCTTTCTCGGAGATTGTATTTACTAGAAGTTGAGGAATGCATCTGTGTAGGTCTTCCTACACTTTTTACAATTCATATGAAGAATAAATATATAGTGCAAACAAAATACTATTTTCTTTTTTTTATTTGTTAAACTTTATATCAATGTCATATGCTTAAGATGTTAACATTTCAACAAAATCATTCATCACTGTAGTTTTCCATATTGATCATATAGATGTATCTTAATTCGTTTAAGATATTCTTCTATGAAATTCTGTATCTTTTTCACTTTAGCTCACCCTAGTTTTGCATTAATTCCTTGCCTAGTTTATGGTTTCTTTCACATTTGTACCATAGTTGTGATGCATGCATACATTAGTGGAAACACCTAGAAAATATAATAATGTTAGAATTGTGTAGTTGTAATAGTAGTTTTAAAATACAAATGTTACTCTAGGACCTACACTTTATGTGATGAGAAATTTATTGGTAATGGAATAATTTAGTGGTAGCACAATTAAATGATATGCTTGATTTTAATTAAGTTCTTTAAAATTAACATTAACCACTTTCCATGTAATATCTTCATATTAACCTTTTTCCATAAAATTGGCTTGAAGCTTATGTTAACATTCTACACCATGAAGTTGATACGCTTTCATCATCACCAACATACACGTTTTATTAGTCCCTGCCTTAAGGTTGCAGGAACTATTGTAAACACTTTTCTCTTTTTCAATATTTGGACACAAAAACCAAGGCGATTGTTGGTGTGCAGTTATAAGACCCTAGGTTCAGTTTATTCAACCAACAAAACCCTTCAAATACCGACTATTTTATCATCACCTGCATGCAAGTGAAGTCTCACACGAGGTATCTATTGATGCTACATAAACCAAGTTTCTATAGGGACAAGGGGATGTGAGGCTATCATCATATCCATTACCATTTATCCACCATGTGCGCACAATCTGTATTCATATCCCGTACTTAGTTAACAAACTCTATTGTGAAGAACCCTTATAACATAGATTGTAACATAAATAACTCATTGTGTCATTCATTATTACTGTAGATCAATCATATAGTAAAAAGATCTATAATAATCATGCAGAGACAAAGCATCCATGAACAACCACATCAGGTGACACCTTCAGACACAAAACTTAACGTGGTTCACCCAATCCTTAGGCTACGCCCAAATTTTATATTAATATTCATGAAATCACCTCTCAATCCCACACACCGCACTTACAATAGATATAACATATCATACTATCCCAAACTTCATAGCCACTCTGCAGTGCAAGCCTCTCTCTCTCTCTGCAAAACCTATCCAAAACCCCCATTAAGTATTCTCACTCATACACAAACTAATCTCTTACTTTCAACACCCTACTCTTCCCCAACCCACTACATATTTATACATAGAGTTAGGGATTAGAACCCTAATAGTTTATCCCAAAAACCTGACATGTCCTAGTTGTTTTCCTTCTTTTTTTCTAGCATACCGCTTTTCCTTCCTTTGCAATTACATGTTTCTTTTCCTGCTTTAGCACTGAACTGATGCTTTCCTACTTTAGAGATGACCTATTTATTTCCTTCTTTAGTGTTGAACTGTTGCTTTCCTACTTTTATGTTGAACTACTGCTTTCATTCCTTCTTCTTTCGCCTTCTCTGGATTCTGTTTTGACCCCCAAAAATGATCCCTTTTCTGATTTTGCGTGTTCTCTTCAAAAATTTGTTATTCAAACTTCTTGTCCAACAAGCCCCAAACACTCACCCCTAGCTCATCTTGAGCCACTTAAGCCTATTGCATTGTGTCTGTTCACACCTCAATGAACTTTTGGAGGGTTTCCTTTGATGTAGTGACTTCCTTCTTTACCTCAGATTCTTTCTCCAAAATATCCCCTTATACCTACGTAGTCAGTGTCATGAGGTTCTCCTCGCAATATTGTGTTTCTTTCTTCACCATGCCCTGCGCAGTTTCCAATGTCCCTGTGACCGTGATTGCTTCATCCTATAGGGGTACCAATCACTGTGCAAGAGGATTTTTCTCTTCCCTTAACTGTTCCATCTCATTGTATGACTGCCTGTTCGCCAGAATGGCTGCTATGCGCTCAGATGGTGGCAGTGTTTATATTCTTCGTGGCCTTCTACACCTTCTCCTAGGCATTCCTTAGTCTTTCCTTAATGACCTTCATTGTTAGATCCTCCATCAACTTTGTCCAAATTTGTGTGCTTTCTTCGCATAACTTCATGCAGTCCTCATCTAGACTCTTAATGATTGCTACTGAGGTTATGGATATTCTTTTTCTTTGTTACTTATCCTCAGGTGGTGTCCCCGGTATAGTGCACGCTTCCAACTCCCCGATTCTGGTGCGGAAACCTTGAATGACCTCACTGATTTTTTATACTTTTTCATGCAGTATGGATTCTACCACCATCGACACCTCTAGAATTTCCTTATATAGTTTATGGATGGCCCTCTATATCCTCTCTTCTTGTTTCTCGACCTTGTCCTTCTCCTTCAATATCCTTTATGTCTTTTTCTTTTCCTCTTCCTTCTCCTACACAATTGTTATATAATCCTTCTTCATTTCTACCTTATCCATCGTTACCTTAGCCAAGTACTTTGACATTGACTCTGTGCGGAACTATATTTCTTGCACAATACTTGTCTATAAGACTTGTAGTGCTCCTATGGGAATCTATGAAATGACTAAATCCAGGTGACTTAATACTCATTCATGCTCCTGCATCTCTAGCATGGGGAACTCAATTGCATCTGGAATGATCTTCAAAACTCTATGCACTACTTCTATCTCTGACAAGTAAGAAGTGGTGGATCCTAATTCCCCAGTTGTTCTTGTTGTTGGTTATTCACTAGATATTCATTTTTGTTCTCTCTATACTGCCTCCCAGAGATATTGAAATATTGTTGCTTGTTCCTACACCTTTTGGTGTCGTTCTTCTTGTTTCTGCAATGCTTGTTGAGCTGCCTCTTCTATGGAATCCCTCACTTGGTAGTTGTTCTTGTCGATATCATTGTTTGTCAAAGTGTAGATAGTTGGTTCTTTATGGGATTTCATCTTCTTACATGCATAATTAGTTGGATGTTTTCCTTTGTGAGTTTGTACCTTTTCTGGACCCATGCCTCTTTCAGGTATTTCTTTGCTTGTATATAGATGTGATGATGGTATTCCCATAATTGCACAATTGATGTGTATGTGATGCAGGGCGCGCTCGCAAGCACGTTCGCTCACAGGATCTTCCTTCCTTCTCGGCTCGAAGAACTCTAAGGCTCTTCTAATTCCCTATCGGGAATTCTGCACCCACAACAAACCTTTGTCGGATCTCCGTTTCACACTTGGAAGATCGAACTTCGCGACTTTGTGAGGTCAGTGGTTGGACATTCGACCCTCGAATCCCCGATATCCGATGACAGTCAATGTTGCCCTTTTCCTATCAGGAGTTTCTCTATCATGAATTTGACACTCTCGATGTCGAGCAACTCACTTTACCGACTCCCGAATCTCAATATGTCGAAACTCCGACACATGCGTGAGTTTGACCCTTCAACATCCCGTCACCTCTATCGGGGTTTCGAAATTCGTGGGATCACAAATCCCAATGTCAATGTTTCAGGACTTCTCGCTGTGAAACCCCGAAATGGTGTGCCACCTGTCCACTAGCCGACTCCGCTAGGCCCCACACTATCCTTCTAGCTGTCGGGATATCGCGTATCACGATTTCACGATTCTCGTTGCAATATCACAGAGCTTCAACCTAAGAAACCCTGATATGTGAGTTCACGTGTAGATCCGACGGCCCTTGTGGCTCAGATCCACGGTTCACCCCTCCTGAGCTTCGAACCTTCTGAAATACTCTGTCTTATCTCCCTTGCACCTCTGCTATATCTAATGGCTTCCGGGATGTCGCGAATCCTCCTCGGAGAATACCGAATGTCCTCTCCTCCTGATAACTTTTACGAGTGACCAAGTGTTCCTCCACGGAACTCGTCCTCCTGCGTGTAAACCTGCGACGCCTGTTTGAACACTCCACGGCACGAACCTCCCATGCCTTCCCTTAGTGATAACTCGAAGGTCCTATACCTCCTGAGCTTTACCAACTCTGAATATTTCAGAGAACCTTGCACACACCCCTTGCGACAAACATCCAACAACTTCTAAGTGTTGAAGCTTCGACTCCGCGCACACTTGCAGCATCCGTCCTTCACTTCTTGCTCAGGTTCACAACCCTGAACTTCACTCTTCCTGCGCACTCCTTGTACGGATCATGTGCCCAACTGCACCTTTGGGGTGAATGAGAACAAAAGATAAACTACCTGAGCCCCCATGTCAACGCACTCCTTGCGGACACTTCAACTGCACTCCTTGCAGGAATCCTTGGCTCAGATAGAGAAACAATTGAAACTCATTTCCTCTCCCTCTCAGACTTCAACTCAAACATGAAATCATATACACAACATATCAAAGCAAGTGCATAACAAGAAGTAAATATTCATGAGAATAACATCAATACAAAGAGAACAACACAAACCATGAATTTTAATCAAAGCTTTCCATTAATCCAAATATATGTACATGGGTGTTCTTACACAGCTCTCTGCATTCTCTTCTTCTCAATGCTCAAAATAATGTTACAATGCACAATGAGGGTGTCTATATCCCGTTTTTCCTCTTGCACTCTCAAACAGTCTAATCTAGAATTAAAATTCTATCTACCTGCATTAACTATATTAAATGCCTCCTACCTACTAAGGACGAGAGAATATGGCTCAAGGCCTGATTACAATATACAAGTGTGCCTCATCTTAATGGCTCATTTAATATCGCGCAACAATTTCCAAGGTGTTTTCAAAATTTGTGCTGGCGCCTGCCCAACTGTCTCTCACTTCTGTGTTGGTTTGCTTGATGTGGGAGATGCTCCTACATCATACTCCCTCGCTTGAAAACTTTCATGGGCTCCTGTCCAGGAGCTCCTGCATAGTATTTCCATGCTTCTGTATCTTTGCTTCAGTCTCCTAGCTGGCATCTTCAATTGGATGGTCCTTCCACTTGACCAGATACTCAAAGTATTCTTTCCGCTTGGTCCTCTTGCCAATTCTTTTGTCCAATATGCACTCCATCTGCGGCTTCTCTGAAACTGGCATCTGCTTTGTCCACTGGATCACTGGTTTCTTATCTCTAGTCTCTGCTTCCTCAACTCTGTATGGGTACAAATACGAGACATTGAATATCAGAGAAATTCCGATCCCATCGGGTAATTCAATCTCATAAGCGTTCGCCCCAAATTTCTTCAAGACCCTACATGGTCCGATTTTCTTCATCTTCAATTTATTATATGTTCCTCTCGGGAACCTTTCTTTCCTCAAATGTTCCAGAACTAAGTCACCAACCTCAAATTGAAGTTGTCTTCTATGCTGATCTGCTATGTTCTTATATTCCTGGCCTGAATTCAGCAGTCGCTCCTTCACCCGGCTGTGAAGTTCCTTCATCGCCTCTGCGAATTCTTCTGCACTAGTGCTCCTAGTAGCAGTCTGTTCTGAATCTCTCATTTAGAATTTCCTCTCAGTTGCATGCCATATACAACCTAAAATGGACTTTTCCCTATGCTCCTATTAACAGAGTCATTATAAGCAAACTCTGCCTGTGGTAGTATGTTGTCCCACTAGCTATGGTGCTCTATCACCAAGCTTCTTAGCAAGTCTCCCAGACTTCTGTTTACTACCTCTGTTTGTCCATCTATCTGAGGATGATGAGCCAAACTAAATTACAAGTTAGTTCCCAGATTCTTCCATAAGGTCCTCCAAAAATGTCCTATGAATTTTGTATCTCGATCCGAAACTATACTTCTCGGCAACCCATGAAGTCGAATGACCTCTTTGAAAAACATGTTGGCAATATGAGTTGCATCGCTGGTCTTCTGGCATGGAATGAAGTGTGCCATTTTGGAAAATCTATCCACCACCACAAAGATTGAATCAACACCTCTTTGTGTCCTTGGCAACCCCAATACAAAATCCATGCTAATTGCATCCCACGACCTTTCTGGTATGGGAAATGGTTGATAGAATCCTGCATTCTGCCTCCTTCCCTTCGAATGCTGGAAAATTCTACATCTTTCCACAAATTTCTTGACATCTGCTCACATTCTCGGCCAAAAATATGACTCGTTCAACTTTGTGAACGTCTTGTAATGACCAAAGTGTCCTGCCAATCCTCCATTGTGTTTCTCCTTCAATAAGTTCTCCCTCATGGAGCATTTCGAAATGCACAGTTGATTTCCTCTAAACAATAATCCTTCATGGATCATGTATTCTACCCAAGGGCTTCTGTCTCTGAGAATTATATTCTCAGCTGCTTCATATGCGTCCTTAAAATCTTGATCATCTGCGTACATGTCCCTGAGATCATCAAAACCCAATGTTTTGACTTTGAACTCCTGCAACAACAAACACTTCCTGCTCAAAGCATCAACAACTTTGTTAGCAGTACCAGAAATATGCTTTATCACAAATGTGAAATTCTGCATATACTCAACCCATTTGGCATGTTTCTGATTCAACTTCTTCTGTTGAGTCACAAACTGCAGTGCATGATTGTCACTGTACAATACAAATTCTTTCGGGATCAAGTAATGCCTCCATTTCTTTAATGCTTGTATGACAACATAAAACTCCTTATCATAAGTGGAGTACTTTAATTTCGCTTCATTCAGCTTCTCTCTGAAATATGCTATTGGTATGTCTTCCTGTTTTAAGACTGCCCTGATTGCAAATCCACTCGCATCGTATTTCACCTGAAATGTCTTCTGGAAATCCGACAACACCAAAAATGGTTGTTTCGTGATCTTCCTCTTCAACAAATTAAAACTCTTTTCAGCCTCTTCAGTCCAGTGAAAAGACTTATGTATTTTCTTCATTGTATCCATTATCGTTGCACTAATTCCACTGAAATTCTTGATGAATTTTCAGTAGAAACTAGTCAATCCATGGAAACTTCTCACCTCAAAGATATTCTTCGGTGATGGCCAATTCTTGATCACTTCCACCTTATCTGGATCCATCCTCAATTCATTTTCTGAAATAATAAACCCCAAGTAAATGAGTTCTATCTTCATGAATGAGGATTTCTTCATGTTTATCAACAGCTTCTCCCGCTGCAACTTCTGCATCACTGTAGCCAAATGCTTCAGAGGCTCTACCACTGTCTTGCTGTAAACTAGTATGTCATCCAAATACACAATGACAAATTTCCCGATGAACTCCTTCAGGGCTTCGTTCATCAACCTCATGAAGGTACTTGGCGCATTTGTTAAGCCAAACAACATAACAATCCATTCATACAACCCCTCGTTGGTTTTGAATGCTGTCTTCCATTCATCACCCTCTCTCATGCGAATCTGGTGATAACTGCTTTTCAAATCAATCTTTGAAAAATACTTTGCTCCACTTAATCAATCCATCAGATCATCCATCCTCGGCAATGGAAATCTATACCTCATGGTTATCTTGATAATCTCCCTCGAGTCGGTACACATCCTCCAGCCTCCGTCTTTCTTCGGACTGAGTATTGTTGGAACAACACATGGACTCAAGCTTTCCCTGACCAAACCTTTGTCCAATAACTCCTGGACTTTCCTCTTAACCTCTTCATTCTCTTGCGGCGTCAATCTGTACGCGGATTTGTTTGGAAAACTAGCTCCTGGTATGAGATCAATATGATGACTCACACTTCTGATCGGTGGCAACGAACGCGGTAATTCATCCACTATAATGTCAGTGAACTCTTCCAACAGTTATTGAACTTCTTCTGGTAAATCATCCACCCTTGTGCTAGTCAACACAATTTTAGGTTTCCTGACCACAATGAACTATGGATCCTCCTTCTTCTTAACCTCTGTAAGAAGTTCCTTCCCACTCATGAGAAGTACTATGTTTCTTACTTCCACCTTCACCTCCTTATCCTTTATCGGAAGCAACATGTGTGTCCTCCCATTCTTCTCTAGGGTGTATGTGTTCATTCGCCCATCATGAATCACATTTTTGTCATTTTTCCATGGTCTTCCCAGAAATAGATGAAAAAAATACATAGGAATGACATCACATAATATCTTATCATTATATCCTCCTATCTTGAATTCAACTAAACATTATTTAGTGACAGTTACCTGGTGTCCTTTCTGTAGCCACGAAACTCTGTATGGGCTTGGATGATCATTCGTCTCCGGTTCCAGCTTCTCTACCATATCTGTAGAAATGATATTATCCATGATACCACTATCTATAATGACCTTGCATACCCTATCCTTGGTCTTGCAAGCAGTCCTGAAAATTCTGGTCCTTTGTACTGAATTCTCCACCTCCTTCTCAGGTGTCAAAAGGAATTTTCACATCATCAACGATCTTCCACCTTTAGCGTCTTCTGCCTCAACATCCTACCTCTGTGCTTTAGTGATGTGAGCTTCTCTAGTTTATTTCTTTTTCTCGGGACACTCATAAGACTTGTGCCCATTCTTTCCGCATGTGAAGCATGTAATTACTCCAACTCTTCCTCTTCCTCTACCTCTGGTTCGAGGAAAAGTGTTGTTGTCAGCATAATCTCCTCTCTGCTCAGTATGTTGTCCTCTCTGTTCAACATATGGTCCTCTCTGTGAGGTCCCACCTCTCTCAGTTCTAGTCTGAGCTTTATTCCAGTCTTCCCTAGGCTTCTGGTACTTATCCTGGGCAACTGATTTGCCTCTGGGCTGACTTCTGCCTCGACCCCTCTAACTCTTCTTTCAGCTCAACTTCTCTTCATCTTTCAGAGCCATCTGATAATCATCTTCCACCGTTTGAATGGTTACCATGCTCATCTCATCCTGGATATCATATCTCAGGCCATTCATATATCTGGAAACCTTTTCATCATCGCTCTCCCGATGACTTGCCCTGATGTTCAGTTTATAGAATTCCTCGGTGTATTCCTTCACTGTCATCATCTTCTGTCTCAGGTTCTGCATCCTCCTAAACAAAGAAATTTGATAATCCCTGGGGATGAATTTTTCCTTCATCTTTGCAATCATTCTATCCCATCTCTTGATCTTCTGCTTTCCCTTGTAGCACCTGTCAGCTTGTAGTTCATCCCACCACAATGCTGCATGTCCTTTCTTTCTCGTGGCAACATGCCTGAATTTCTTGTCTTCCTCGACATCTTCATAGTTGAAGTAAGTGTCTAGAGCTCTAATCCAGTCTAGAAGATCCTCTGCATCCAAGTTTCCCTCGTAAACTAGAATATCCATTTTTTCTCTTGCACCCATTCCGGCAATAGCTCTGATCAAACGTTCGTTTGATGCATCTTCGACTGCAACTTCTTCTTCATGTTCAGCCTCAACTTCGCTTTAAGAATCACTAAGATCCCCAACACTGACTGTGCATCTTTGTGTTGTCTCCATGTATTCGAGTCTAGCTCGTGGATCATGCATCTGTCTCTCCATAACTTGATATGTCATCTGCCGACCTCTTCTTTTCGGCATTTCCCTATCCTCTGGATCGAGTGATTGCATGTCCCTTCTCCTTGGCGGCATGGTGAATTCTTCCCTTCTTTGCTACATAAAGCAAAGAGTCTTTCTAGTGATCTTATACCACTCTGGCGCAGGGCGCGCTCGCAAGCACGTCTTCTCATAGGATCTTCCTTCCTTCTCAGCCCGAAGAACTCTAAGGCTCTTCTAATTTCCTATCGGGAATTCTGCACCCACCACAAACCTTCGCCGGATCTCCCTTTCGCACTCGGAATATCGGACTTCGTGACTTCGTGAGGTCAGTGGTCGTACATTCGACCCTCGAATCCCTGATATCCAATGACAGTCAATGCTACCCTTTTCCTATCGGGACTTTCTCTATCGTGAATTCGACACTCGCGATGTCGAACAACTCACTTTACCGACTCCCGAATCCCGATATGCCGAAACTCTGATGCACGTGCGAGTTTGACCCTTCAACATCCCGTCACCTCTATCGGGGTTTCAGACTTTGCGAGATCGTGAATCCTGATGTCAATGTTTCGGGACTTCTCACTGCGAAACCCCGAAATGGTGTGCCACCTGTCCACTAGCCGAATCTGCTAGGCCCCATACTATCCTTCTAGCTATCGAGATATCGCATATCATGATTTCGCGATTCCCATTGCAATATCACGGAGCTTCAACCTACAAAACCCTGATATGCGAGTTCACGTGTAGATACGATGACCCTTGTGGCTCAGATCCACGGTTCACCCCTCCTGAGATTCAAACCTTCTGAAATACTCTGTCGTATCTCCCTTGCACCTCTGCTAGATCTAACAACTTCTGGGATGTTGCAAATCCTCCTCGAAGAATACCGACCGTCCTCTCCTCCTGATAACTTTTACGAGTGACCAAGTGTTCCCCCACGGAACTTGTCCTCCTGTGTGTAAACCTGCGACACCTGTTTGAACACTCCACAACACGAACCTCCTGTGCCTTCCCTTAGTGATAACTCGAAGGTCCTATACCTCCTGAGCTTTACCAACTCTGAATATTTCAGAGAACCTTGCACGCACCCCTTGCGACAAACATCCAACAACTTCTAAGTGTTGAAGCTTTGACTCCGCGTACACTTGCAGTAGTCATCCTTCACTTCTCGCTCAGGTTCACAACCCTGAACTTCACTCCGCCTGCGCACTCCTTGCATGACTTTTGTGCCCAACTGCACCTTTGGAGTGAATGAGAACAAAAGCTAAACTACCTGAGCCCCCCTGTCAATGCACTCCTTGCGGACACTTCAACTGCACTCCTTGCAGGAATCCTTGGCTTAGATAGAGAAACAATTGAAACTCGTTTCCTCTCCCTCTCAGAATTCAACTCAAACATGAAATCATATACACAACATATCAAAGCAAGTGCATAACAAGAAGTAAATATTCATGAGAATAACATCAATACACAGAGAACAACACAAACCATGAATTTGAATCAAAGCTTTCCATTAATCCAAATATATGTACATGGGTGTTCTTACACAGCTCTCTGCATGTTCTTCTTCTCAATGCTCAGAATAATGTTACAATGCACAATGAGGGTGTCTATATCCTGTTTTTCCTCTTGCTCTCTCAAACAGTCTAATCTAGAATTAAAATTCTATCTACCTGCATTAACTATATTAAATGCCTCCTACCTACTAAGGACGAGAGCGTATGGCTCAAGGCCCGATTACAATATACAAGTGCGCCTCATTTAATATCGCGCAACAATTTCCAAGGTGTTTTCAAAATTTTTGCTGGCACCTGCCCAGCTATCTCTCGCTTCCGCGCTATCTCGCTTGATGTGGGAGATGCTCCTGCATCAGTATGCCTCTGCAAGTTGTGGTGAAATGCATGGTGTATTCTGGATATACCTCCTAATCATTTCATTGTACATAAAGAACTCAATGTTGGTGTCTATTTGCCTTCTCTTGTTTTTCATGTACCAGAAGTTCGAATACTTGGAGGCCAAGCAAGGCTTACCTCTTAGACCCATAAACTATGCATCTTCTAGTCCATTCCATGCTATGGATGCAATCAGAATTAACAACTAGGAATAGTGAAATTCCATGCCTCTATCTTGTGATTTAGTGCAATATATAAGGAATAGGTTAAGTAGAAATGGGCCCATCTCATCAATACCCCTTCTACACACTTCTTAGTCACAATTATCACACCTATGAGAACTTGGTATTTCCTACACTTTCTAAGCAACTTGCATGCCAATGCTTGAATCCCAATTCTTATTGTTGGGTCATAGATACTTGGTACATCCAACCTGTGCACACCTCTAACTATGTGGATTTTATCCCTCACAGCCTTTGACAGAGCCATGTCACTCTTCTTATTTGCAAACAATAACGTTGGATCTTCCCCCTGTGTCAATAATCCCGTGATTCAGGAAATGAGATCTGTTTCTATAGAGATTGACTTATCCAACCATAAGTAATCACCATGCACATAGGTTAGAAACATCTTGACACATGCATTCACCTCGTGGCTCTTGCTGAAGTGTGGAATATCAAACAGATTTAGTATGCTAGCTCATTCCAACCCTCCATCACATACCTTTTGCATAGGTATATCTCGGTTTGTCACTAGATCTATTCTCAGTTCCAAGTATTCATCCGGTGCAAGTTCAGGGAACTTCGTTGTGTCAATGACATCGAGGTTCACATATTTGAGTTGCGACACCTTACCTAACATATCCTCATCTATGATGACCCCATATGGGATTTCATGCATCACCATTGTATACCTGGAATCCTTCATCAACATCCCTGGTTTTTCATCATCCTTCCTTGGAAGAATGTAATCCCTATCAAACCTTGGCTCTGATGATGATGCTCCCAGAGGCTCCTCAACCTTTGGTGTTGTTGTTTATGGTTTCTTTCAGGCTTTATTTTTTATGGAAATTTCTTCCTTTAGTGGTGCCATCTCTATAATCTGGTTACTAGCGAAAACTGCTTTGGCTCTATGGTTTTTCTCAGGATCCGCAAAACGACCTCTACCTCCTCTTTCAAAACTTCCTCTTCCTCGACCTCTGTCAAACCATCTTTGGATTCCTAGATTAAATCATATTTGATTATTATACTCTGGACCACCTCCTTTTGTCGCAACATTTTCCTCCTGAATTCTATACATATTTTAAGTGTGCTCTCTAATCAAATCGAATGCATGGAAATCCTTCTCTTTGTGCCCTACTGACTTGAAAAGGCTACAAAAGAAATTCCTTGGCCTACTCTGGTATTTCTGCAGCAATGGAAAATCGTGCGAATGACATCCCCATTTCTTGCATATTTCAAAGTACCCTCCTTCTGGTAATGATTTTGGAGCTCCGATCACCAAATACTGTGCAAAGGCTAGGCATTCGTCCTTATGATGGCCTTCAATCCTACACTTGACAAACGAAACTTGTTCCTGCTTCTCCTTTCCTTTCGTCAGTTCTACGAATTGAATTATCAAGGCGAATAATTGGGTCTGGACTTGAGACATCCCCCTACCATCCCCTATTGGAGATGCTTCCAGCTTCATTGCAATATCCAAAGATTCAGGCTACAACGAAACATTTTTTTGTATCAACATGTAGCGAATGTGTGGCAATAGTCTTGCAATAAACCATTCTCTATGTTGTTGATCAAGAATATGGAATCTCAATCTACCCATCAAATCCTTAAATCTTTTATCATAGTCCCAAACTGACTCAGTATGCACTTATTTAATTTCCTTCAATTATGTGATGTATTGCGACTCAAAATTCAGTTTCTTGAAATCTTTCAACAATGCTTGTCTATTTTTTTCCAGTGTCCTTTCTTGACCTACATGTGTAGTACTCTGTAGTTTCATGTACCATACTAATACGAGGCCTCTAAACGTTGTTTCCAACTGGAAATATTTATGACCTCATCCTAAACATTCTTCAGATCCCAAATTGTCTCACATACAAACATATGTTGTTCTGGGTCCTCCGACCCAACCCCTTGGAACTTATGCATTCTCAATGTATTGTCTACCCCTGCCATGGTATTTTACGTAGTACCTCCCCCCAGTGTTGTTGGTTGATTCTGATTTGACATACTACTTCCACTACTCTAGCTACCACTATTGTGACTTCGTCCACTAACTATAAGTGCAAGTTCTTTTGAAAAATATTCAAATGTCATCTCATATCTAGATGATGCACATGGGTTTGTGGAATCGACACAAGATCCAGCCTAAGTAGTTCTTAACAAATCTTCTATTATAGGACTGAACTAAGAATTCTCTTCCTCTCCTTCTGTGTATGGTATTTCTATGATCTTGAATATTGCACAGGGTTCTCTCCTCTCATACTCACTACACATATCTCCTTCCTCAGCCATAGTCTTCAACCTATTGTACCTTCTTCCACTTCACAATACTCCAAACTCATCTTCCTCTTCTCATATACCTTCCTCGTTTCTCTGCATCCTCGGACTCTCCCTTCCTTAGTCATTTATTTCTCATTCCTTCCTACATTCATACTAACCCTTGGTCATCCCCCACTTCCCCTATGTGAGTGAAGCCCCTTAGTAGTCAGATTCCATTGTCATCACACTTTTTTCACACAACAACATCTTTATCTAGACACCCAATGCTTTCATAAACCTTATGCGCAGACCCTTGAAGAAATCCCTTTCTGCAACACTATATGACTGGGTACAATCTACTACAAATTCCATAATATAACCCCCCAGTATGATACTCAACCAGAAATCGACTACGCATGAAGTAGTATTTCCTACAAAATTCAGTTGTCTTACCAACTCATGGGTCCAGTTCCTCAAGGCTGCAGTTCGATATCTTCCAGTATTCTCCACTAACCTTTTTAACCATTTATTTAAAATAATTAGAAAATCACCAAAGAAAATATCATGCAGGTCTGTGAACTCATACCTTTGCAACCATTTTTCATCTCTCATATGAGGGTTTCTATTCTCTCCTCGAGAAAATTCTCGTTCATTCCTTTCCAACCATTCGATGATATCTTTCTTATTCAACCTCCAAAAAATTTCCTCAATTACAAATTTGAGGTCCCATCAACATAACCATTTTTTGGTGTGTGGTTATAAGACTCTAGGTTTAGTTTATTCAACCAACAAAACCCTTCAGATACCAAACCTTTCGATATCACCCACATGCAAGTGAAGTCTCACCTGAGGTATCTATTGGGGCTGCATGAACCAACTTTCTGCAAGGGCGAGGGCATGTGAGGCTATCATCGTATCCATTACTATTTATCCACCCCGTGTGCAATATCTTTATTCATATATCTTGATTAGTTAACAAACTCTATTGTGCAGAACCCTTATAACATAGATTGCAACATAAATAACCCACTATATCATTCATTATAGTTGTGCATCAATCATATAGTAAACAGATCTATATTAATCATGCATAAACAAATCATCCATGAACAACCACATCAAAGAACACATTCAGACAAAAAATTTAATTTAGTGTGGTTCACCCAATCCTTGGGATACATCCACAATGACTGGATTCTATATTAATATTCATGAAATCACCTCTCAGGTCTACGCACCATGCTTACAATAGATATAACATATCATACTATCCAGACCTGCCTAGCCGCTCTGCAGTGCAAGCCTCTCTCTCTGCAAAACCTATCCAAAACCCCCAATAAGTATTCTCATTCATACACAACTTAATCTCTTACTTTCAAAAACCTATTCTTCCAAAACCCATTACATATTTATACATAGAGTTAGGTCTCAGAACCCTAATAGCTTATCCCAATACCCTAATAGGTCCTATATGTTTTCCTTCTTTTTCACTAGCAAGTTGTTTTTCCTTCTTTTGTTCCTGCATGTTTATTTTCCTTCTTTAGCACTGAACTGATGCTTTCGTGCTTTAGCGTTGAACTGTTTCTTTCCTTATTTTATGTTGAATTGTTTCCATCCTTCCTTATTTTTGTGCCTACTCTAAATTTTTTTTGACACCGCAAACTACTCCCTTTTTTTCTTTTGCGCACACTCTTCAAAACTTAGTTATTCAAGCTTCCTTTCCAACAATGATTAACACAAAGTTTTGAATTCATATTTATTCGACCACTTTTTCACCACATATCACATGCTTACAACACATTTTTAAAACAAATGAGAAACTTTAATGTTTTATTTGGCCTCTTATAGAGGAAGGGGATGAAGAAACTTAGGAAATGTGATAGATTTAGAGCATATATAATGGAAGTGGATTAATTCTAAGTTGAAAATTAGCATTAGTTTGAAACATTAAATGTTATGGATACCATGGGCCATAATCCATGCTTTTAAAACACTTAGTGTTGTTATACGTTGATTACACGTTTCTAGTGTTTTTCTCTTGGAATGTTAGCCATGTGTTGCATAGTTGGTAGCATGTCAACTTGGGAAACACTTTTCCATTAAATATTATTCAGTCAAAGTCCTTTTAATCATAATATCATTGAGATAGATATAAATTACCTCTTATGTTGTCTGTTCTTTTCATTTTCCTATTTTTTTGTGCCATTCTCTTCATTTTCCCGTTTCTGCATCTGCTGGGAAATGTTGGGAAAATCATTACTACCTACATGTGAACCAAGAAATGAGAGCCAAAAATATGAGTCGGAGGAACAACATGGAGAAGAGAAATTTTAAATAAAATTCCATAAGCACTCATACTATGGGAACAATATGAAATTATGAGAACAATATTGTTATAATGTTTAAATTCAAACTGACAATATTTATTATGTTTAAATTCAATCTACCAAAATATCTCATAATCTCTCCTTTATTCTCTGAATCATATGGTTTAAGGTCCATTTCTCGCAAAGCTAGTGATCCAGGAGGATTTGGAATGTTCAAAAAAGGTCCAGGAAGATATAGAATGCTCACAAAGGTCTAGGGGGATCCAAAAAAGCCCAAAATTTGACCATCTCAAATTCTCTCAAAAACTACATCATTTCATAGAGCTCAACGATAGCTTTCAAACTGTGTAAAAATTGCCTCAAACAAAGATTGTATGCAAAAAATATAGATGGTCAAAGTTCAGGTCAAACTAAGGAAAAAAGGAAAAAGTCAAAGGGGTCAAAGGTGACACGTGGTATGACCATACAGGCCATACAATATTCACGTGACAAGCAGGTGACATGGCATGTCCAATTGGAAAGGTGATGTGGAAGTTCGTATAGTCCAAGTGGGATGATCATTTGTCTACATGTCGTAAGAATAGACTAATGAGAGGTTGCCATGTGGACCTCCCATTGGCCATTAATAGTTAACGATTATCAAAAATTTTATGGGAGTCCGAAGGATTGAACCCATGACCTCCTAAGACCTTACCTAATACCTTTACCAATATGCCATCATATTGTTTCTTAACCTTATGTGTGGAGAATTATATTTAAGGTTGATCAAAGGTTTGGTTAGTGGTAAAAAGGGTCGAGGGCCCAAGCCCTCGACCCATATCATATGCAATGTAATGTGACCAATACCATATCCCATAGGGGGCCTAACAAAATATGTATAACCATATAACAAATCACCTAATGGATATTTCAATGAAGCACCAACAAAGGAGAGGATTGTTGGGGATGGAACCCACGATATCCTCCAAATTTAGCCAATGTTTTAACCAATGCGCCATTAACACCTGATGTTACGAGATCCCGCTAAAATTAGAATTAAGTTGCCAAAGGTTTCATGTGGAGGTTCGAACCTAGTCCTATTTAATGGGTGCGTGATCCAAGACCAACACACATCTCGAGACATGACAATCTGATTCGTAAATGAATTCCAATGCAGAAACAGATCTCGGGTATGGTACAAATTGCATAGATTTGCGTGGAAGAAGAGGAGCCTAATTTGTTATTGTCATGATATGCATGCCATGAGGTATATTGTCCAAACATAGGCATGTTTATACTTGTTTTTTCTCGTTTTTCCGAGAGGAGTTAAATGGTGATGTTATTTTTATGCTAAGAGGTCATTTGTGAAATTCTTAGTTTGAATTGTCATTAATGAGTGCCATAGTGCATCATTTGGCGTGTAAAGAGGGTAAAATTGAGCCAGTTCAAAATATGGTCAAATTTAAAGTTGTTTTTCTCAGAATTTCATAAGGAATTCAATGGTAAATTCCTTTTCTGAGTTTGAGTAACGGAATTAAAGAGAGTCCTTCAAATTGTCTTTTGCAAGTCCATATTGTAATGTAATTTGACATTTTGAGATTATGAAGAGTAGTCTCACTATCTAAAGGGGACTTGAAGATGAAGTAATATATGTCATCAATATTGTATAGTTTGAGTTATTTTATTTTATGTTGTGTTATCTCATAATTTTTCAAATTAATCATCAATTTATGAGATTTTGGATAAGAAGCACAACATCATTTTTCTGGAAATCACCTCAATATGATCAAGAATTAATTTTAAAACAGGTTATATGCTAACATGTATATTTTAAAGGAATAAGTGGTATCCAAGGATTTTCGGATCAACCATCCTACACAAAAGACCAAGTATTTTAGATATATTCAGTTATGGTAATCTACAAATATTTAGATATGCTAACCTACAACCTACAAGACGCAATATTTTATATATATCCAGGTATGCTAACCTACACAAAAGACACAACATTATATATATATATATTCAATTCTTCTTAAGAAAGTCATCCCAGTGCATTACTCTTCCATTTAAGCATACTTAAACTTTAAGAACTGTAATGGGAATATTCTTCTTACACAATTCTTTTTTCACTATAAATAGAATGAGCCAATTCTCGTTTCTAAGTGCAATGGTATTCATAGTAAATATCATGAGCCAATTCTTGTTTCTAAGTACAATGGTATAGAAAAATTATGCATATTTTCATGTAACTATTAATTCTAGCAAATAGGATAAAAATAACAGCTTTGCATTATTTTTCTATATTTATTTGTAGCACAGCTTTGGAATTTTCACTTATTCCCTTAATGTTTCCTCAAGTACATATTAGGACCCTTACAAGCCATGCATGTTTGATTTTTTAATGAATAGGAACATAAATAAGTTGATATATTTTTCAAGAATTTAAGCATGCACAATATAAAACCCATGGAAAATCTTAGATTGGAAAAGATTATTTTATTTAAAGAATTCATCTCAATACAATACTAATCAATACTAACCACTAATATCAAACAAATCAAATTGTAGTTGTTTAAAAAATTATATAAATTGTTGTTTTGGAAAATTAACTAATCAAATAATTTTTGTGTAGAAACATTTGGGGTCTCTATACAAGTGAAGACATATCGTCAGATTTGTAAAATAAGAAAACTCACCTTCACCATCATACTTTGTATCTTCACCTTCACCGCCATACTTTATATCTTCAAACTCCATCCTCCCAGTCTTTGTATTTTCTTATTGTTCAAAGTATTGATATAAAAAGCCTCCCCTTTGAGCCTTTGTGTGGAGCTTTCCTTGTTTGTTTTTGTTCTTCCCCACCCACTTTCTTTATTCTCTTAGATAATTGTGTCAAAATAATGCAGTCTCATATCTGAAGCATGATGTAGTAAAAATATCGATCCCAACAATTTGAGTCTTGTAGTTGTTTGTACTTCTGAAAAAAAAATCCTCTCAATATATTTGTAATTGAATCCCTCGTTTGAGAAAATCAACCTAGATAAATCTCTTCATGTTGACCTATCATTAAACCCCACTCTTGGAGTAGAAGAAGGATTTCCTACTGCATTGACCCCATTGTTGTTTCTTACCCTCTAGCTGGTCATTGATATCGATCTACTCCTACCTCCTATGTTTTCTTATTTATTCCCTTAACACAACTAGTTGGGGATCCTATATGCACTTCTTTCCCTAAGAATACTTTATTTCATATCCTATGTGTTGCAACAATAACAAGGTCTTCCAACACACTATATTTCATCTGAGATGCATCATAGTGTTGGAGCATAACCCTAACTTACATTAGTTTATACCTAGCTTAGACTCCTAGATCTTGGTTAATACATTCATTTACACTTTATTTCACCTAATTTGGCCACATAGAGAAGAAGGGTGCCTCATCCCTAGATTTTAGGAAAAAATCCTATTTTTAGATCAAGACTCAACTCCCGATTCTTGATTTTCTTGATTTATTCTTGATTTTCTTGATTTATTCATGTTTTATTCCAACTACCTCATGCAAAAACTCATCTATTATTGGGGAATCTGCACCTCCTCTTTGAGTGAGATATTTATTCCTTAATTAATGATTTTTTCCATTACTATTATTAGTAACTACTATTTCGGGTCAGTTAAGTGAGTTGGAACTACTTCTCTTGTCAGTTAAGTGAGCTTAAGTGAGCTAATGCGCATCACTTGAATCTTGTTGAAATTAATGAGTGTGTGACATGTATCTTTAGTGGTCTAGGTCGAACTATGTGGTCTCCCTTAGCTTATGGCACCTATTTTAGCTATTTCTAGCTTTTCTTGACTAGAATTTCTATGTTGGAAATTCCATATATTCACCTCCTCTCTTCTTTTTGAGGATGGTTGCTCATGTATATTCATTTTTTATTAATATAATTCTCTAATTTATGGAGCAAAAAATTTCTCTCATCTCTTGAATATCAACAAATTGCATGTGTTCAATTTAACTAGAATTCTAGATCTATCAGGGTTTTTGCAGGAATTCTACATGGTATCAGAGCTAGATTGAATCTAGTGGATTGTACATGGTTTTATTTGCAGGTATAGATCATCAGGAGGTGCAGAAATAAGAAATGGATCATATCTCTCATCCCACAAAACTCATTCTAAATCCTTTCAATTACTTCGAATGGAAGACAAAGATCTCTCTGCTCCTCTGAAGCAAAGGGCTTTACAGGGTAACAATGGGAACGAAGAAAGAACCAACTGTTGCAACAACGAAGATAAAGTATTTAAATAAATTAGATGAATCAATTGGGATGATATGCCTATCAATTTCTAGAGATCTCCTCTTTCATGTTAGTAGAGCCACTACTCTCGATGTGGTCTAGACCACATTGGAAGGACTATTCGGCAAGCAGGATGCAATGAGAGTGCATCAGCTGGAGAATGAACTCATATCCCTAAGTCCAATTCATTTCAACAACCTGAAATAATTATTCACCAAGTTCAAATCCCTCCTCGTTGAACTTAATGCATGTGGAGTCACGAAAGAGGAAGAACAACTCATCCTTTCAATTCTCTCGAAATTAGGCCCTGAATATTTCGTATTTGTGTCATCTTTTCAAGCATCTAAATTGACTCAGGAAAAATGGAAAATGCCTCCATTGAATGATTTCATTGTAGCATTGACTCAGGAGCAATATAATTTAGTCAAAATGGGTGCCATCAAGAGTTCCAAGAACCAAGCACTTGTGGCTACTAATGCTCCAAAGAGCAGTGGAAAAGACAAGAAAAAAGGAACGGGTAATTTTCCTGAATCGAAGAAGGAGAGATCCGCACAATCTTCAGATAACTCTTCTGAGACTAAGGGTAAGAAGAAGAAAAAAAGAACACTTTGCAGCTACTGTTCCAAAATTTTTCATCCAGAAAAAAATTGCATGAGGAAGACTATCAATGAGATGGCTAAGCAATTGTAGCAACACAATCTCACGGTGCCCGAAAATGATAAGAAGAAAGATGATAACAGAACGGGAGGGAGAGCACGAGATGGTCATGATTTAATGAATGTCACATCCACTCCATCATCTTGGATCCTTGATTCAGGTGCATCGAACCATATGGCTGCATCAAAAGATGAATTTTCCTCCATCGAAGAAAGCACTAGATCCCCAATTTACTTGGGAGATGCCACACCCGTAAAGGTGTGTGGAGAAGGAATTGTTGATCTTGAAGGGGGATGCTTCAAAAATGTGCTTCATGTTCCCTCACTATCCACAAATCTTCTCTTGATATATCATATCACTCATTTTGGTTCTAGAAGGAAGGTGGAGTTCACTCTAGACTCCGCAGTGATTACCGGCATTTCCACAGGCTCACAACTTGCACATGGAATTGCAGATCACGATTCTCGTTTGTATTTCTTCTCCCACTTTGTTCCTAAATCTATTAGAACTGTATTTCTGTCACAATCTAATGATATCGGCAGGCTATGGCATGAAATATTTGGCCATCTAAACTATAACTACTTGCATCAACTCAACAAGGAAAACATGGTAGAAGGATTGCTAGCTATTAAATTCACAAGCGGTGTATGTCAAGGATGCATTCTTGGAAAGCATCTAGAGAAAAAGTTTGACAAAGGGAAGGAACAGAGAGATTCTTCACCTCTTGGGCTGATTCACAGTGAAATCACGGGCCCATTCCCGCAGCCTTCAATCAGTAAGGCTCGATATGTACTCACCTTCATAGATGATTTCTCTCGCTTTACTTGGGTATTTTTTTTTAAATTAAAATCGGAAGTATTTGAATGCCTTATAGAATTTAAAGAACTTGCTGAGAATGAGTCTAGGTGTAAGATTAAGATAATTCGTACTGACAATGGGGGGGGAGTATGTCAACAAATATGTGCAACAACTTTGTATCGATGCAGGTATACAACTACAACACACAGTGCCATATACACCACAGCAGAACAGTGTTGCGGAGAGGAAAAATCGGTCCTTAAAAGAGATGGCCAATTGTATGCTACAGTCGAAATCATTAGCTCCCAAGATATGGGATGAATATATTAATTGTGCAGCATAAATTTAGAACCGAGTTCCTCACAAATCACTCAAAGGCACCACTCCTTTTGAATGTTGGACCGGTAAGAAACCGAAAGTGTCACACTTTGGTATTTTTGGTTCACGAGCATGGGCTCACATTGCGATAGATAAGAGGAAGGATTTGGAGCCTCAAAGTGTTGAATGCATATTTTTTGGATATCCTAAAGGTTTCAAAGGATATATATTTCTAGACTCTCACACTGAAAAGTTCATTCTAGTTCGAAGTGTGAAGTTTGAAGAAGAATCACTACATGATTTTTCAGAAGACCCTGCCGAGGAACCGCTTGTTGTCACTGATGAGGAGGAGTTGGAAAATTCTTTGAGCACTTCAGAGCAGCCATCAAAGAAGACTTTTGGGTCTGATATAGAGTATTAGGAGTAGGTCATGGCTTCTCCAACTTATTTTCCAACTTGGGTAGAGAAAACCCTGCAAGATGTGGGTGAACTAGTCGGTGATCCTATGGATACAAGAAGGACTAGATCACAGGTTTTTGGGGCTCCTCAATCCCTGGCTGCCACAGAACCTTTGCTGCCCATACATTTCTATATGTCACTTGGTTCATATCCAAATTCACACTCTGAGGCTGCTGGAAACCCACTCTGGGAGGTTGCCATGGATGAAGAGTACTCTACTCTTATGGACAACAACACATGGGACTTGGTTCCACTTTCGAAAGGAAGAAATCTTGTTCGATGTCGATGGATATATCAAACAAATATTTCTTCATATGGTGATATCAGCAAGAAAAAATCTCGACTCATCGCAAAAGGATACTGACAGGTACATGACATAGACTACACAGAGACATTTGCACTTGTTGCAAAAATGGACTCCATTCGACTAGTTTTGGCCATTGTTGCTTCTCACAGATGGGAAGTTCATCACATGCATTACATTCATGAGATGATTCATGATAGATTCATTTCACTGCAATACTACCCCACAGAGCATCAGGTTTCATACATCTTCACCAAGTCCTTCACTGAAAAGAAATTTTCAGAACTGAGAGCTATGCTTGGAGTGGTGGAGACAACTGAGTAGGTCACTTTTGGCCACTCAACATTTTTTTTCCTCTTTTGGTGGGNGGTTTCCCACAAGTTTTTCCCTCTTTCCTCTTTTCATGAGGAGTTCTTTTATGTAATGAGTACCTAAAATGGACAAGTTGTCGGGACTCAATTTTTTTGTCATTACAGTTAGGCTTAAGGGGGGGTGTTGGAGCATAACCCTAACTTACATTAATTTATACCTATCTTAGAATCCTATATATTGGTTAATACATTCATTTACACTTTATTTCACCTAATTTGGCCACATAGAGAAGAAGGGTGCCTCATCCCTAGATTTTAGGAAAAACTGTTATTTTTAGATCAAGACTCAACTCCTGGTTCTTGATTTTCTTGATTTATTCTTGATTTTCTTGATTTATTCATGATTTATTCCAAATCTCCCATAAAAAAACTCATATATTATTGGGGAATGTGCACCTCCTCTTTGAGTGAGATATTTATTCCTTAATTAATGATTTTTTCCGTTACTATTATTAGTAATTACTATTTTGGGTCAGTTAAGTGAGTTGGAACTTCTTCTCTTGTCAGTTAAGTGAGATTAAGTGAGCTAATGCGCATCACTTGACTCTTGTGTATATTAATGAGTGTGTGACATGCATCTTTAGTGGTCTAGGTCGAACTATGTGGTCTCCCTTAGCTTATGACACCTATTTTAGCTATTTCTAGCTTTTTTTGACTAGAATTTCTATGTTGGAAATTCTATATATTCACCTCCTCTCTTCTTTTTGAGGATGGTTGCTCATGTATATTCATTTTTGATTAATATAATTCTCTGATTTATGGAGAAAAAACTTTCTCTTACCTCTTGAATATCAACAAATTGCATGTGTTCAATTTAACTAGAATTCTAGATCTATCAGGGTTTCTGCAGGAATTCTACACATAGTACTTTGTTTTCCTGAGGACAAGACAAGGAAGCCCTACACCTCTTATTTCATCATGTTATCAAATGAACAACCATTTTCTCACTTCAATATGCTACGTATCCAAAAAAAAATCATGAACATCATGTAGGTGGTGCATGGAAGCCACACATGAATATATTGGTTGGAATTGGTTCAATACGACATGGCCATAGACGTGGGAAGATGGGTTTTATCGACATAGATATTCACAATAACATGATTTTTGGCATGATTTCATTTTGTATGCATTGTGTCATGCATAACAATGGGAAGGTTACTTTTCCCAAGAAAGTTCTCAAGTGGATGTTTAATAATTATTGGATATTAAAATGGCCTACGTTTTTTAAATGAAACTTTTAAAAACATTTCCCAAACAACATAAAACTCATTATTGTCATTTAGAACAATGGTTATTCTTGTAACAGATTGTATCATGAGAAACCCTAGTTTGGTTCACTCAACAACTACCTTCTACCCAATCAATCAATGGTGGGGGGAGGTTTTCACTCTTTATTTTAAAAAATCAATTCTTTTAGATGAAAATTACTATAAAATTTTACTTTTACCTTTTTACAGTGAAACCTTCTTTTGTTTGTGTAATTTTTTTTTTTTTTTTTTATTCTGTTTACACTGAAACTTTGTTTCATTTGTGTAAA
This sequence comes from Picea engelmannii, assembly GCA_009831015.1. Lineage (NCBI taxonomy): Eukaryota > Viridiplantae > Streptophyta > Pinopsida > Pinales > Pinaceae > Picea > Picea engelmannii. Next base: position 573,681 of record ML779773.1, on the reverse strand, counting down.
AAATATGTGAACATATTAACACTATAAAAATCAAACTCTAAGCTACTTTGTAGCGAGTCCTTGTTGACAGTTAAATAACTCTAAAATTATAAGCTACTTTGCAAGCAGTCCTGATTGAAAGTTAAACACAATATGAGAAAAATAAATTCATGTTGACTTTAGATGATAGATCAGAGGAATAAAAAACTCTCTCCATATAATAGGTATTTAAATTTTTTTTTGGATCTCCTACTAAAGATATAATAACATTTCAGCTCTATCTCTACTCATTATCATTACCATTCCCATCCTTTATTGAGAGGAACTTGAAAAAAATATAAATATGATGTCTCTCCTGGAAAAAGATAGGATAATGTTCCAGTTCTATCTCTATATATTATCCCTTACCATCCTCCACTAAACCATATATATATTACATTTTTTAAGAAATTGCATTGGAAGACAACTTTTGATTATTTTTTCTTCTACTAGGAAAACACAATCCTGGAGTCGTAGGGACAATTAAATCAAAATTCAAAGTGACAGTGGCATTAATAAAGAATACATTAACAAATGAATGAAAATAAGAGTGACAGTGGAATTAATAAAGAATACTTTAACAAAATAATGAATTTGACTGGGGTATAAAGAATTCAAAAAGATATTGTCAAAAAACTAGTGGAATCACAATCTTCTGCCTATGCTATTGCAGACACGTTCCTGTGTTTTCATCATATTGGACCAAAGAAGCATTACATGCTCTATAAAACATTCTTCTTTTCATAGTTCATGCATGCTTTTTTCGTTGTTAAATCTTCCATCGGTCTGGTTATATAGAATATATGTGTTATTTCTTCCGGGTGTTTGTTTTTCTGCAATATCTAATTGGTACTAGGACATTCTTAAACTGTGTAATTCTACTTCTGGGAACTTCTCCCTATGATAGAAATATTGAAGGAATGATCAGAAGTATCACTATATATAACAATTCCAACTGACCCATTTGTTAAAATTGGATATTTATGAATCTTCATTGCATTAATATTGTTAATTGGACACAAACCTCCCTTACTTCTAGGGGGAGGCATGTAGTCTTTACATTGAGAGGGGCCAGATAGAGGCATGGGACTACCCCTTGGAAGGGATTCAAACCACCCATTATCCATATTAATATGGTTACTATTTTTGACTTCTCCCAATATGAAATTCACTTTCTGTTGCTTGCATGCCCAACCTTCACTACCCATCCGCCCCATAACCAGAGAAATCAATATGGCTAGTCGTGTTGTCCTTCTCATTTCCATATTGTCAAAACCAAGCCAGGCTATCAATACAAAAATCAGAAGATGGAAACTATGCACCAATATCGATATCAAAATAATATGCAGATTGTATGTTCCTTGCATATATGTATGTGTGTGTGTGTGTGTGTGTGTGTGTGTGTGTGTGTGTGTGTGTGTGTGTGTGTGTGTGTCTATGTGTGTGTGTTATGAGGAAAACCTCTGTATGGTAGGGGTAAACCACAACATACAGAAATGACTGTAGAAATCAACTCTAATCTCAAGTATGCTATATACATAAATATGCCAGCAAGATAAGATAAAAGGCCTACCTCATCCAGACGTTTGATGAAGTCCACCGTTGAGCACTTGAATCAAAGAAATATACTTGCAACTTGTCCTCAAGAACTAAGAAATGCAAGCATATGGTGATAATATATAATGTTAGCACATTCAATAGCATAATCCATCAACATTCATAACAAATACGCCCATGGAATAACAATTCAAATATTTTAAAGATATTAATTGGATGAGAAAAGAGTATTTCTATTAAAATGTAATCAGTAGAAGTGAATGAATTACAAAATTATGTGTTGGCATGATTTAGAACCAAGAAAATAAGTCCCTTCCATTTGGGCCTCTGCCACTTCAATCCTCCACCAAAGGAAATCTCATATAAGAGAGACAATAAGGTTCTCAATCATGTAGGAAAGAGCTTGGGGGATGAACAATGTGTTCAGACTTAAAAGGACAAAGGGATGCAAACTAAATATGAAGTGAATAATTTATCTAGAGTAATGCTTCTCTCAAAGTTGAATTCTTTTCCTCTTTTCCATAGCTCGAATTTTGTCCCATTTGTATCCTTCAAGTGGAACTGAAGGGTCAAGTCAGAACGTGTCCAGTATATGGAAGGTCAAGGATCATGGATCTCGTGACGTGACATGGAAACCTGACACCATTTTTTAATTTGCACAAATCCTGATGTATGAGGGTTGTAGTGGTGCAACCTATGTATACACATGATGTACTATAGGTAGGGTATGTATATGTGGAAAAACAATTTTTTTAGCTCTGGGATTTGCAAAAAAAGGACTTCAAGTCTGCATAGGGAAATGGAAAAAGGCCTTTTGTGCAAGTTTTCATAGGGTGAGGAAAATATTGCTATAAAATATTCCCCTAATGTGTGAGGTCAGAGGAGTATCTGCGATGGATGAAATACATTATAAGACCCAGAAGTGGAGTAATGGGGACCCAGCTGGAAGAACTAGTTCCTCATTACAATATGTACTGAATTTGCACACATGGTTGCCAATTTCAATTACACTGCAGATCCATGTGAAAATACACCAAACATTTGTTCATGGCCATGAATAGGAAATAAAAATGTGGCTACATGCCAAGGGTTGTCATAGTCATGAACAAGGCCCAGTAAAACAAGTCTCAAAATCAATCTGAAGATATTTGTATACAATGGAATACAATCTGATCTCCCATGATCACCAAAGTCACATAGGTACTAGTCCAATGAAAGGTAGCGACAACTCAGGAAAGATGAGACTATAAAATGATGTCTTCAAGTCTTCTACACAATCTGCCAAAGGGGCAAGTCTACATCACATGAAAAAAGGAGTTGAGGTCGAACACAATGAGACTTTCTTTGATTACTGGTCATTGAGGTGTACCATTAAAAAATGAAAGACAACCTACTAATGATGAAAGTAGGTATCAAGGCACCGAGTACATTATTACAAGTGTAAATAGAGGTGTCGAGGTCGAACACTTGAAGAATCCATTGATTAGGAGACATTGATGTATTCCCAACTCTCGATGGTGAGAGAACCTGCCACTAATGACTACAAGCCTCTAGGTACTCATAGGACTCTAGGTCTCATCTCCAGAATAGATGAGTTGAAGTCGATGGAAGGAGACCCACTAAAAGTACAGAATTAAGGCATCTCTCATCATTCATCATGAGGTACAAAAAAGGATCTTGATAATTTGGAGGAAATCAAATGAAGAACATGTTCACAAACCAATGAACCTGTGTGTCTTTCACATGTTCCATATGCAAGTGGTACATGAAAAAGACCCTTTGAATAACATCCAATAAGGAAAATTGTTGACAAAGGCGAGGAAAACACTAATAGGGAAAATGGAATCCAAGACACTACACGAATCCCAATGTGTGAATATATGTCTTACCATCGAACACAAGGGAAACCACCCACTCATTGAACAATGATGAAATGTTGAATGTTGGATTCAAGGTTACCTACCAATGAGGAAAGTAGTATTGGGGTGCTCAAATAAGACTACAACTTCATGTGATTCTGAGACACACTGAGGGTACGACCAACATGCAAAGTCAAGAGTTCTGAGGAGTGGCCGACACAGGTTGATAGACATTATTTGAACAAGAAAATGAGACATATGGAAGACTTTGGCAGCATAGACTCAATGATGAAACTTTGAGATGCAGGAGGCATAAATCAAACTCTCCATAGGGACTGGAAGAGTAACTAGTCAGGGGAGTAAACTCTCTGTAATGAGCTCAACTTCCTAAGGTCATGCTAAACCCAAAATTTTGATGACAAGTGAACTCAATTTTTTTTTGCTCTGTTCAAAGGTGACACAACTACTGCCAATATAAGATAATATTCCCTTCTCGCTCATCCTTTTTGTTTTTTCATATTTATATGAATGTTATGATACAGAGGAGGAAACGAGTGTTGCAAGTAAGAAAAACTAGTTCTAGCAGTGGAACATACCTATGCTCAATGTAACGAGGTGTATGTGGGAGATGGACACTCGGGGGAATGTTTCCTCCTGGGTATAGGGTATCAAGATGCAAAGGATATAAACAAGGCTCTGCTTGGTTGAGGATGCAAACTATCGAGGTGAACAGATTATAATGTAAAAGAGAGAATGGGAAATAGGCTCAATACTACAAGCAGGGCATGATATGCAATTACAACTTAATGCCAGAAAATGTCCTTTTTGGTAATCTTATTCTACTTGGTTTGAAAAAGGGATAAACTTGCACCAAATAGACATCCATTCAAATCCAATTTATGAGTGTGAAAGAGACAAGTTCACTCGGCAATCTTTTCTCTTTTTGAAAACGAGTCGAAAAAGAGCTTAAATCAAACTCTCATTGGAGTCCTCTAGGTATAGGTCAACATGTTTATGAGTAAGAAATGAGGTTCAACATAAAGTCATGTATTATCTATAAGGAACTCTCGGTCCTACGGAAAAAATCTTTGCATGGGCACCGAATGTAGCAGAGGATCTAACTAGGGTACCCATGTTCCATTTGATAATGACACTTCTAGTTGCAGATAGAAGGTTCAGTGTATCTATAAAATGGGTTCGTACCTAAGGCATATGAGTGATAGTCATGGATGATGCAAGTGTGCATGACGGATTGGATACCTATCCTATATGTTGGGTAACAAAAATACTTGTCCAAAGTTACGAACGAGCAACATGGCGCTGAAAATTGCAAGAATCCCTGGATAAAACTACAAAAACCAACTCCATCCACTGTCGTAATAGTCCATTAGGTCAAAATATTGGACAAAAATATGCAAAGTGGGTAAAAATTTGCTATAAATACTAAAAAAAACCAATTTTAATATACCATTTGTATTTTTTACCCAAATAGTGGATTTTGGACCAAATTACCTCTGAACTTCAACTGGTGATTGCGGGAGCTACGAGCGACGGAATCGATGACCGTCTGGACTAGGTAACTCATCTTGATTTCCTCTTTCTTTTTAGTGGATTAGATTTTGTAAATAGGTTCAATTTTTAAAGTTATTTAGGATGAAAATTGAAAACTTAGGTGTACGTGAGCTATAGTTCATTAGGTCGTTGTATATGCATGCTTATACGTGACTATTAAAAAAAATCCAGCGTATAATCATTCCTATACGTGACTGTGTGCACTACAGGTAGCGTATATGTCTGTAAGCAATGCTTTTTATAGGTTTCTAACTCAAAAAAGGGTTTTTTTCTTGCAGGATGGTGCTAGAGTGGAGAGAAAGAGAACAGAAGGAGGTAGATGCTACAGTGGAGAGAGATCCAGGGGCCCAAATGGATTTGAAAATATGTGGTCTATACAAGTTTTGGATTCTCAAAGGTATGAGGGCCCAAGTGAGATTGCTAAAGTTTCTTGTGGATTACTCGGATCCAAATAGTGAGAGCTTCAACCTTGATGGACAAACATTAACGATTGAAGTCGAGGACATTTATTTCTTGACGGGATTGTCACACCGGGATGAGGTGGTCAACCTCAAAGACCAGGGAGTTGGGAGTGGCATACAAATTGAGGGATACATAGCCGCTCATTGCATTGCAGGGAACGAGAAGGTTGGGATCCAACTCCCCATTCAAGTGATAAACAATCTAAGCCTCAATATTGTTTTCCTCATTTTGACATGGATCACAAGATCGACCTCTTTGCACCAAGCATCAAGGCCACTTATGTTCTACTCAGTGGAGTGCTTGAGACCCACGGTGTACAAGTGGTGCACCTCACTGCTAGCTAACATGAAGAGATAGTTGAAAAAATGAAAACATGGTAGTAAAAGTAACTTTGGGTTTTCTTCTATCCTTTGTAGCTTTTTCTTCGACCGAGTTCTAGGTTTGGGACCTAGAGTCGAGTTTATTCTGCGTGGACCTCACGATGCATCCATGGCATGGTGGACTGAGGTGATGAGGCGAAAGGGGGGAGGTAGGGTTCCAACACCCTACAATTATGACTTCTTATTCTATTGGAGATGAAAGGTGATAGCTCTAGATGACTACCCTTACACAGGAATGAACTTTAGAGGAGATCTGACATGCCATTACCACCACGGTCCACCTATGGAGACATTTTAAATATTTCTTTTTTTGTATTTTTGTATGGGAAAACAATAATTTTTTTGGCTGATTTTAAATACTAATTAGACATGTATGTGATGCATAAGTAGGTCCATGATGGCCAAACGGACTTCCACGACATTATCGAAGGCACCAGGGAGATGAGGCAGCGAGAGGGGATGCAGAGAGAGTCCTTGAAATCGTGCAGGGAAACCTGTCTCGTTTGACACAAAGGATTCCTATGGTTAAGGGGGAGGATCTACCAGAGGCTATGAAACGACATGTGGTGGGTGTGCCCCGTTCTTGGGTACGACTCTTTCGACATCTCACAAATGTTGTAGTTTGTTATCATGACACTCATCCGGCACCACAAGCATATATGTCATGACTATTGTATGATAAACTGTATATGTATATTGAGGGTGTTAGCCCCAATTTTGTACTATAAACATCATATTTTTTGAAATATATATAAAAACATGGTTCTTCGGCTTAACTTATGTTACAATGTGTACATTGATGAAAATGTTTTCTTTTCTTTAGTTATGTGACAAATGCCAATCTAAAACAAAATTAGCATATGCATCGGATACATAATCAGAACTCCTAGGTATGTGATGAAAAGTAATAAAATCAAACTATCGTTCCAAAATTCATACCCATAGGAATCATTGGAGTAGAGTAGGTTCACGCACATGGTAACTATCGTTCAACTAACATACTACTCACTAGGAGTCTAGGCGAACCTCTAAAGAGCGAATACCATGTGAAATGGAATCGCATAAAAGTTCTATAACAGTGCTATATTCGGCCACATTATTCATGGATGGCCCTAGGAATATGCCACCTGAAGACACCAGTAGACCCTCAAGTGAGTAAACAACCCAAGCGATGGAATCCAAGTTTCATGTATGACGAATGGCCCCGTTTGTGAAGCCTAGGTAGACCAAAGACTCTGTTGACATCTTCCAACCAAAGGAAAACTCGATAAGAAAGTTGAAGATAAAATAAAGGGAAAATATATATACACTAAATTATATTAGTATACAAAACATTATGCCCAAGCTTGGGGCTCAAGTGTAATATCTTTTCAAATAGAGCCCATTCCTAGGCTCAACCAACATGTTCCCTTCATAATCTTCTTACTCATAGGCTCATTTTTCTAAGACACGTCACACGATATAGGGACCGTGACACATGGGATTGAAATTGCCTACCCCCAGTGGTTCTTTGGCTTGATCATATAGAAGGACCAAGTCACCCTCAACATACAACCGATGACAGATAGACTTATCATATTGGACCTTGACACGTATTTTATTCGCTTCAATAGTCGTAGAGGTGTCTCGACGTTGCTCATCAAGAATCTCTAGGTTTACGAGGCATCGTTCGATATCAGAAGTGTCAGGTAGGAGCACAACTTCCAATATAAGATAAGGGATTTCAAATTCAATATATAATATCGACTCAACACCGTGTAATAATTAGAAAGGATAAAACCCAGTGGAATTCTTGACCGAGGTTCGGTATGCCCAAATTACAGGATACAACATGATATGCCAGTCATATTTGCTCTAGCTGACAATTTTTTGAAAAATGGCCTTGAGAGACTTCTTCACAGCCTCTACTTGTCCATTTTCCTCGAGGTAGTATGGGGAAGAATTACCATTCTTAAACCCAACTTTAGATGTTATTTCTTCCATCATTTCATTCTGAAAGTGACTCCCATGATTAGTGACAATCTCACTCGGGATTCCAAACTTGGCTATAATTTGATTGAATATGAAGAAGGCGACAATATTCCTGTCAGATTTAATTGTAGGCATGGCCTCAACCAACTTAGTAAAGTAGTCTATGGCCATGATAATGTGTTGATGCCCCCAAGCCGAAGTTGGGTTACAATCCACAAATTCCACCCCCCACTTGGTGAAGGGACCAACAATAATGACTGGATGGAGAGGGGCTGGATGCGAGCACATTTTCCGAGTGAACACCTGGAAAGGGTGACAGTTCTTAACCGCTTCGATGCAATCTTTAAATATATATGGCCAAAAATAACTAGCTCACAAATTTTTTTGGGTCGTCACAAGCCCAGATAGATGACCACCAAAAGCCCCACTGTGGAAGTAGTTTAGAATAGAATTAGCTTCTTCGTGAGTTAAACAACGACGCAAGGTATTTTCTACTCCTCAATGATACAACGTGTTGCCGACGATAAGGTAATTCTTAGATTGGTATCATATACGTCTTCGGTCATCTCGTGAGAGATGCTGAGGGAACTTCAAAGATTGAAGATAGATAAAAATGTCTCCATACCAGTAGTCCGATGACGAGACAAGAAAAATATGTTCATCTACAAATGAATCAACATGAATAACATCCTCATCTAATTGAGGGAAGTCAGATATTAACTGTGCAAAAACTAGTGATTTTTGGACTTGGAAGAAGCGAAATCGAGATCGAACTCTTGTAGAATGACAATCCATTTATTATACTTTCCCCCTATGATACACCTGGTAAGTACGTATTGAAATGGATTGACATCGGCAACCACAATAGTTTTGCAAATCAATATACAATGTCACAACCATTGGACTGCATGAATGGAAGCCAAATCTATCTTTTCAACATGAGAATATTTGAGGTCAGGGCCGACTAAGTTTTGGCTAAGATAGTAATTGACGTGCTCATGGAGCTCATCATCCTCCTGAACTAACACCATACCAATAGTCTCTTCGAACGCGATGACATAAAGCAAGTAATCTCTACTGTAGTCTGAAGACTTCAATAGATGCATCGATACCAAGGATTTCTTCAAAGCATCAAAGGATTCATGGGATCGCTCATCCAAAATAAAATAAGTTTCCTTCTTCAAGAGACGCATGAAACCCTTAGTAATATTGTCATAATTCACTATAAAATGACGTAAAAAGTTATCTTTCCCTTGTAAACCTTGAAGTTGGAAAATAGTACGCAGGGGATGAAAACTAAGTATTGCCTCAACCTTTAATAGATCTACCATGATCCCAGTCTCAGAGACTAAAAATTCTATAAGACAACATGACCTAACGCAAAAGATGGATTTATGAGGGTTCAACCAGATGCGATAATGGTGACGTATTTCAAAGAATAGCCAAAGGTACTTAAGGTGATCCACTCTCTTACGAGAGTGAGAAGCAAGATCGTCAAGATAGGCTTCGACTCTATGCTTGAGATCGTGAAATGCGAAGGTCATAACACGTTGGAAGGTTGCTCCATCGTTTTTAAGGCCGAAAGGAATATTCCAGTATGACAAAGTACCCCAAGGGAAAATAAATGTCGTCTTATGTTGGTACTTGGGTTTAATATGAAATTGGTTATACCTTGAAAGTTAATCCATGAAAGAAAATACTTTGCTTTCCGCACACTTGTCAAGAATCTGATTAGTGAAGGGTGTCGGAAGTTGTCTTTAGGACAAGATTTGTTCAGGTCATGAAAATCCATGCATACGCGGATAGTTTCTTGATTTTTATTGACAAGAATGAGATTGGATACCCATTCAGTCAAGGGAACTAAGTAGATAAATCCAACATTAAGAATTTTTTCTACTTCTGCCTTAATAGAAGGGGCCTTCTGGGGATTGACAACTCTAAGACATTGCCGAACAAGCTTAGCATCTAGGTAATTTTTAATCTCATGTTCGACAATTCAAGGGTCGATTCTTGGCATCTCTTCATATGACTATGTTGGAATAGTGGCAAACCCAGGGTTCTGTTATCACATATAGTTTTCAAGGGCAGTAGGTCGTCCAAGTTCGTGGTCTGCACAGAAAGCGTCCGAGCGTAGCATGCAGAGGAGCTCATTTCGGGCTTAAAATACAAACTGGCGGGCTTAGTGGAGATCCCTTGTGAGGATTAGATTAGAGGCCCCTATGTATTTAGAGTTTTAGAATTGTATGAAGTATAGTTCCATGAAAAACACCCGAAGCTCAAAGGCCTGGAGGAAATCTCAGCCGTCTGATTCAAATGGACATGCAACACTATATCTAGAGCTCCGGAGGAAAGAGAAGGGGGGGGAAATCCTGAAGACCCAAAGTATCTCTCACTCATTGATTGAGAAGGGAGTAGAAGGGTCATCGATATGGTTGAAGGGGTCAAATTATCAAAGCAGGAGCAGAGCCGTTGATTGAAGCGGACGCGCGTCAATAGATCGAAAACTCTAGGTAAAAAACACAGAAGGTAAGCGAGAATTTGATATTTGATTTTCCCGGAGCCCGAAGACCCAAAACACGTCTCAGCCGTCGATTAGTAGGAGCCAAGCATCACCAGATCCTTCACTCCAGGTAAAAGCAGCAGAGGACAAAGGAGGTTTCAGGTTTGAAAAGTTCGAAGCCTGAATCCCGAAGCAGATCTCAGTCGTCGATTAAAAAAGGGAAGATCTGATCCATTGATATGAAGAGGGAAAATTTGAGCCTCTCATCGTAAATCCTCACCAAATATCACAAGATCAATGACCATAGTCCATTGAGTGGACGCGACGTGTTCGAGTAATAATTTTCTTGAGCGGTCCCGCAATTGAAACCGTGGTTTGGAAAAAGTAATACGTGGCAAAAGGTTGTTGATTGCAGGCTCAAAAGCTGTATGAACCCAAAACAACTTTTATCGGCCCCACAATCACGTGTTTATATAGTGTTCCATCCGAGAGTAGTGTGTGGCTGCCCCCTGGGAATTAAGCTACGTTTCAATCCTGAGAAAGGGCAGTTAATGAAAATGGAGTTGGTGGTTGAAACCTCGACTCACTCAGTAATTAGAAAGTATGGAGGAGCCGACCATGGAGAACAAATTTCTCAACCTGAGGTACCCCCATGGATGGATTCTCCTGTAGACCCATGCTGATCTAAGCTTGCGTCTGATAGAGGGATACATGCATAGTATGATAGAAAATTGTTCCAAGAAAAGCTTTGAATGTGGTGATCAGATCACACTCTTGAGAGTCGGGAACTGATCTGAGTATAAAATAAATCAATTTAGATTTTGTAAGGGGGGGGGGGTAGTTTTGGCCCAGACTGGGGGAAGCTTTGAGAGCTGTTATGACTGTATTTTTTCTGTAAGCTTGAGGGCCTGGATTGTAAATTGTTATGTTAAATAATATTCCTTTAAGTTGTTATATCAAACCATCTTCTTAGTTTTCATTTTCTGTTTTTGTTTCTTGTCTGGATGTAATCTCTTTGATTTATGGATTCCCGAGGTGATGGAGGATCTGTTGTCATCTTGCCCATCTTTCATGGTTAAGCAGACATTTATGTTTCTCGTTCCTATCTGAATGTAATCTCTCTGATTTATGGATTCTTGAGGCGATGGAGGATCTATTGCCTTCATGCCCATCTTTCATGGTTCAACAAATGTCCTATGTTTTTCTTCTTGTCTAGATCATTGTAAACCCCATGATTGCTAGATTCCTGAGGCGGTAGAGAATTTGCTATCATCTTGCCCATTTTTTATGGTTTATCATTCAGACACTTTCTTCCCTTCTCCTTCCCACCACCACTTAAATCCTTTTTTTGATAGGGAGCTTAAATTCCTTCATTGAGTAGACTGTTTATGACTCCATAGCCCAATGGCCCATCACTGACCTGCAATAATCTCCATTGTCTTTCATTTCCTTAAAGTCTCGCTGACTCAACCACTCACACCCTTTTAATCCACAAATATTTTGATGGGTACTGGGCTTATCCTCTTGTAGTTGAAGGGTGACTCTCGGTGCTAAAAGGTTCAATGCTTCAACAACGTACCAAAAAAACCCTAACTACCGGCCCTTTCGACAACACCTGCGAAGCAGATGAAGTCTTACCCAAGGTAGAGGCAGGTGGGTTGTAGGACTCAGGTGTCTACAACCAAGCTAGGACACAGATGTGTGATTACGATACTTAACAGAGAACTTAAACAACAATATGCATTAGTTCTTGAATCTCATTCACATATCAGATAAAACCCTTATTATTGATCAATGCAGTAACAATCGAGATCAAGCCCTTAAATCCTCTTAACACATAGCATTAGTTCAAATCTCGCATTCATTTACACCATTAATCACTAAGCTACAACATCGGATGCATTCATTATACATAACAACAAAAACACTAATCAAATAACCAAATAAACAACATCTCACAAAGCACATCAAGACACAGGATATACGTGGTTCACCCCAGTGTGGGGATACGTCCACCAACTTCTTATTCTTCTTTATTAGTCTTCAATCTTCTAACATTCATCTACTCCCATGCACAAATCCACAGAGCCCAACTCCGTATTGGATAGGTGATATGCGCACAGCGCACTAGATCCACCTTCCCCAAGATCAGGTCAAGGCATAGAGCCAACTCCTTAATAGCACAAAGCCTTACTTTACACAACCAGATTGCACAAAGAAACTTCCAATCTCTTGCACTAAGCCAAACATATTGTGCACATAGCTAATACTACTACTTACATCACTTAGATACTCCTTCTTTATATATTTACAAAAATTCCTAAATATGGATAAACCCATGGGCCGACATCCCATAACCTGTTACATAAACCCTAGTAAACTTGTTGGGTCCACAAGCCCGCAAAATGAGTGAGATCCTGTGATCTCTACTTTGCCTGGGAGCTCCATCTTTGAACAGCCTGTCGAAGTCCCAAAATTGGTCAAACACAACCAATATTTCCTCAAAACTTGGTCAAGGGCCAAGAGGCCCCCAACACTCACCTGTGACTCATCCCGAGTCACTCAGATCTGGGCAACACTACTTCAAAGGCCTCGATCTTAGCTAGAGCTGCCTTGACTTGCTGCTTCACCAGAGCCTCCTACTTGGTGAACTTATGAATTAGTTGTTCTGTAACAGGCCCCTCTAGGAAATGTTCCACTGTTTTAACCACTTGTTCCAACTACGAGCCTTGTCCTTCAATATATTCAAAAGCCATGCAGGTTTCACCCTGCACCGGCTGGAGTCTTTGTGTAGCCTCCATGACTCTGCCATGGATGGCACTAACCTATTTATGAACTGTGCATTCTTCCTGTGATCTTTTCATCCTCTCAATTGCAGTGAGCATCTTCATCTGCACTTGGATGGTGGATTCCCTCTTCTGCACCTCCCGGAGTTGTGTTTCTAGTTTCCTCAGCTCCAAATATTTTGCAAGGTGCTCATAGTTCTACGCACTTCGGTCTCTTAGTTTATTACACTCTGAGGAAAGTACCCTGATTCTTTATGTTGTGTTCCTGCCAGCTTCCTCCCTTTGATCACGCACTTCTTTCAGAGTGCTCGGCACTTCTTGAAGTTCTAACTCCATTATCCGTGTTTGAAGCTGTTGAATGGCTTCGACAAGCTTCTCTACTTGAATCTCGGTTGACTCTGGCTCCTCCTATTCCAAGCCTGGAATAGAGCGAAGTGCTTTAGTCACTGCCTCTTTGATCGCAATATTCTCTGTGAGAAGTTGGTCTTTTTCTTCCTGTATCTTCACATTGTTCTTCTCTAACTTTGTCCGAATTTCATTTTCTCCTTCTGTGAAACTTAAAGTTTCTCTAGGACCTCCTCCTTTTCTTGCTTCAAGGCCTCTATGGCATCCTCCTTTTCTTCTTGGAATCGACGAAGTTGAGCCTATGTTGCATCTGCTATCCTTCGTAATTGGGTGGGCGCATCCCCTAATTCTACAATTTCCGATGATGAAGGCACAGTCGGTACTGCACGGATCGAATAGATGGCTTGTCGTATGTTTTTGAGATATTTCTCAATTCGTTCATACAGTGTTTCCTGCTTCACTTCATGTCTTTGAAAGATATCCTCTGAAGCATCCTCCACGAATACAATGATGAGATTGACATCATCCACTGTGAGCACATTCTTTGATTGAGGCTTATTGGCATGGGTCTTCTTTATTGCTGAGGGTTTCTGCAGAGAAACCTTCCTTTTCTTCGATGTTTCAACCTCTATAGGGGGATCCTTCGGCAGTGTAACTTCATCTTTGTCTTTCTTTTCTCCTTCTTCCCCTCCTTATTATTGGTTCACTTTGTCTCCTCCTCTTGTGGGTGAGTCAGGCCTACTTTCCTCTGAGGCGCTTTCCTCCTCATCACTTTATATGTTTTGCACTTCCTCCTTTTTCTTCTTTTTCTTCACGCTAGTCTGTTCATCATGTTCAACCTGACTGACCAAGGGACTTCCAATGATGTTAGGGTCAGATAGTTCTGCATATTCAACTGGTACAAGGAAATCTACTAGCCATTCCTTGGTAATCTCCTCCATGTCTTCATCAGTCAGCTTATAATAGGACTGCAGTTTCTCTTTATTCTCATCCATGTGCATGGTGATGTAGATAAAGTGTCGATCTACGCAGGACTTTGCTAGCGGTCTATAATCGTGCAGTGTATTCAGGGTCATTCATGGAAATGCCTCAATGGCGTTCTTCAGCTGTTGGTAATAAGCATGGAAGACAACGTTCAACTGCCACTGCTTTGGCATGTCATTTGTATACCAAAAGGTAGAGAACCTTGCGCCCAATGCCTTTGATGGCTCAACTTCTGGAAATGTTGCTCCTTCTGGCATCTTCCAGGAGACAAAGGTGATCAGCACCCATAACCAACTAAAATTGAATTCATAGCCTTGATCCTATGCTTCGCGATAGTCTTTCTCCAGCTCGTTGACGAGGTAGCTCGCCTAGTTCATTTGCATTCCTTCTACACACTTCCCTGCGAGGTCTACTAAAAATCTAGTGACCTGTGTTGGATGGTTCTTTCTGAAGATCTTGCCATCTATAAGCTAAAAATATAGGCACATTGCACTGTCCTGGATGGAGGCTACCTTGTAGCCTCTCTTTCCCTTCTCTACATCATCATAATCCTCCTTTATGCGTTGTTCCAGGGAGTGATTTGAAGTCTTCCCTAGGTAGAACTTGTGAGGGTCCAGTCCCTGCATACTCAGTCCTATGATGAGGTGGATCAACACTAGATCCACAGTGATGCACCTATCAAGCCATAAATATCCTCTATGATAGCACGACAGAAAGATTTTAACACAGGAATTAACCTCCTAATGTTGGCCAAAGTGAGTGATCTTCATCACATTCAGGATTGTGTATTTCACAAGCTCCTCTATCCATGAGTGGGAGACTATGCGCGGCTTCTTCCTAGTCGTCTTCATCAAAACCGATGTGACACGAACATCGCGTAGTTCTTCCTATATCTGAGGTTAAATTCGTTGTTCTTCAGAGATGGGATGTGTCCTAACTGGGGTCCAACTACGTGTATTCCCTTCAGCATGTATGTAGTGATCAATGTGTATTAAAATTCACGTGGGATATTCTTGCGGTTAACCGTGCTAGCCAAAGGTGGTATGTACTCTGGCAAGACTGATGAGATCTGCTTCGCATTAGCCAGATCGCGACAGTGTTTTCTTCACTTCTCAGTAGTGCGACCAGAATGTCATCCAGTTGAGGGGGTTTCTTGAAATCCACCAGACGATGACGCCTATATTCCTACAGACATGACTCTCCCAGCCATGAGGTCTACAAGAATCTCCTCCACATACTACTCTAACACGTTATTTTCACCCAACATTCACACTCATAATCAAATAACTCAGGTAGGCAAACAAACAAGCAAGGTAATCAGACAGATGGCGAGGCCTAGAAATCACAATGTGATACAATGGATTCTTTGTTATCTTGTATAATCACTGTTTGCAAAAATTTGTACTTGCACAGTGTCCGACAGGTTAAATAAGCAAGTGTCGTAACAGATTCCTTCAACGGGCATGAATGTCTCAATCAATACAAATTTGTTCGTTATGACACGGTCCCAACTATGCAATGATGGTCTTTCGGTCAATAACTTCATTTCTATCCCTTCTAGAGAATTATTCTAACAGTCAAGGTGCCTCCAATGGTCATATAGCTTCTCCATCACGAAGTCCCATTCTACGTGGTTCTGCTATTCCGACGAGCTTCAACTTCTGCAAATCTGCCTCCTGCGAAGTCTTTTCTAGAACTTCCCATAGTTTTTTTGACTTGGATTTCTTCTTACTAAGCTTCCTTTCCTTCTTTTCTATGATCTGAATCTCTGGATTCCTCTTTCCCTTTTTATTCTTATCTTCTCTTAGCATGGTAACTTCGCACTGCCGATGTTCTTTCAAAGGGTTTTAAGGTGACACCTCTTCTCTCATTAAATCCTTGGTAGGTATTCTTCTTTCTTGCATGTGTGGGTTCTTCAAGTCTTCTTCCATTCTTTCAACTTAGACAACTAGTTCTCTTTCCCTCTGTTGCTTTGACTTATCCTCTTGTTCTTCTATTAGTCTCTCTATTCTTCTGGTTATGAGGTCCCTTAATTCTTTCTTTTTCTATTTTGTGGCTTCCTCATCTACTTTCCTTCTGATTTGATCTTTCTCAATCCAAGTCTTTCCTAATAAAATGGGGAATGGGGTGTTGTTCTCAACAAATCTGATAACTTCGAAGTCCTCTTCTGTCGATGTTTCATGAGAAATCATAGGTATGTTAGTAACTCTTCCACATAGGGTTATCATCTTTCCTTTAAACAATCCTATCCTTCCCAATGAAGGTATCATAGTAGGCTTTCCCAAAATTTCCCAAGTTCTTTCTAGCATAATTTTCACATGTGTTTCTTCATCCAATACAGAGTCTATGTCGAAGTCTTCTATTCTTGTAACTATGCGCTGTTTTTCTTTTAGGATCTCTGGTAAACTGATATCTCTATGATCATCCATTACTTCTTTCAACTGTATTAACATAGTCTTTGACTCTTTTTCTGTATGATTCTTTAACATATCCTTAGTCTCTTGACCTTCTTTATAGTTTTCTTGTCTCATATTTATCTTTTCAACTTTAGCAATTATCCTTGGGAAATCCTCAACCTCATGACCAATAGATTTACAACAAAGACAAATAGGACATGTACCAGGGCATTCCTTAGCAAGATGTACTGACCTTCTACAATTATAACATAATGTCAATCCTCTCTTTCTTTTAAATGAGCCCCAACCTTTCTTGTACTGCGCACTGGGATCACAATGCTAGACTTGCAATCTGCAAAAATTCTTTCTAGGTTCCTGCATCCACATATTAGTCCAAAAATTCTTTCTATGCATAGGAGTAACATATTTTTCTCTATTTCTATCAAATTTATTCAGATCAACTCTTTCTTCTAACTGTGCCCTAGCTTTTAGACTAGGACAAAATCTATCAAACATACCTAGATTCATACTTTCGAAGCAAAAATTTCCACTTATCTTACCTTTACTAGAGAACAAAGATTTTAAGATCTTACCTCTTTTCTTCATATATGGTTTCTTTCTTAGGACACAACTTCACAATTTGAATAGAATATTGTGCACTACAACAATAGATCTATGCACAAAGATTTCTCTTTTCTTAAGTTCCCAACAATCACAATTTCAGTCCTGACAACATAACCATTTGTTTTCACAGGGGCAGACCCAGGGTTCAACGCTTCAACAATGCACCAAAAAAACCCTAACTACCAGCCCTTTTGGAAACACCCGCGAAGCAGATGAAGTCTCGCCCGAGGTAGAGGCAGGGGGGTTGTAGGAATCGGGTGTCTACAACCAATATGGGACATAGATACGTGATTACGATACTTGACAGAGCACTTAAACAACAATATGCATTAGTTCTTGAATCTCATTCACATCGCAGATAAAACCCTTGTTATAGATCAACACAGTAACAATCAAGATCAATCCCTTAAATCCTCTTAGAACATAGAATTAGTTCAGATCTCACATTCATTTACACCATTAAGAACTAATCTATAGCATCAGATGCATTCATTATACATAACAACAACAACACTAAGGAAATAACCACATAAACAACATCGCACAAAGCACACCAAGAAACATGATATGTGTGGTTCACCCCAGTGTGGGGCTATGCCCGCCAACTTCTTCTTCTTCTTCTTTATTTGTCTCCGATATTCTTACATTCATTTTCTCCTGTGCACAAAGCCACAGAGCCCAACTCCATAGTGGACAGGTGATCTGTGCACAACACGCTAGATCCACCTTCCCCAAAATTAGGTCAAGGCATAGAGCCAACTCCTTAATAACACAAAGACTTACTTTACATAGCCAGATTGCACAAAGAAAATTCCAATCTCTCGCACTAAGACAAACATACTGTGCACATATATAATACTATTACTTACATCACTTAGTTACTTCTTATTTATATATTTACAAAAATGCCTAAACATGGATAAACCCATGCTCTGACATCCCATAACCTGTTACATAAACCCTAGTAAACCCTTTGCTTGGTCCACAAGCCCGCAAAATGAGTGAGATCCCACGAACTCTACTCTGCCTGGGCGCTCCATCTTCGAACAGACTATCGAAGTCTCAAAATTGGTCAAACATGACCAATATTTCCTCAAAACTTAGTCAAGGGCCAACAAAACAAGTGAATACATCTCAAAATTCCTTGAAGAGTTTGGTGTAGATCAAAATTTATTCTGGAAAACAATGTGCATCGATGTATACATTTTCAATCTTCCTAGGGATACAAGAGATATCAATCGTGATAGTAGGGGAGATACTCTCCATGTTTCCTTCAACATAAATGTCGTGCATATCAAGTGGAACTACAACATGACACACTATTTCACTCAAAGTAGATCTAAAATCATCTTGCTCGATTCTAGCAAGATTTGGGAGAAAATAAGAGTGATGATTCATATCATCCCAAGGTTTGTCAGAACCATTCATGGCCTTGATTATAGATTTATCTGAAGGAAAATTCTCATCGAGGAATTCACGTGAACAAGACGACGAAGTGGGCCACATAGGCTCTAGAACAAGATCTTCCTCATCTGTTTGCAAGGTAACAGGATCTGGATCAACGGAAGAGGCAAGAACAAATTGATACACAATCTATGCTACCGATAGTGGCATGACCATTCCATAATGTGACTGACCTTCACAGGACATTTTCGAGGAAGGTAGGGTCCAAGCATGGTTAAAATAGAAAGTGCGGAAAGGAACAAACCTCTATGACGAAACAAGCCTACTGGAGATGGCATAAATATGGTGAATTGGTGCCATGAAGTCAAAGGTACCCATAAGGGATGAATACATTATGACACTGATATTCTCAGTTATTGGATGAGAATTTTCGATCATGGGGATCGAGGGTCCAACAAATACACTGGGACTAGCATACACAAAGTACAATTGATTGATCGTCACGATGTTCCCATTGTGAGGAAAACAAAGAGTACAGAATACAGACGATATGATTGCAGTCATAGCATAAGTCCAATTGTGTCCTAGTAAAAAGTTATAGACGAGGGGTGCATCAATCACCTATAAGTCCACCTCTACTGTCTTCCGACCTAACTAGACTGGAAAGGTAGGAAGAATATCGTGAGGGTGGAAGGAACGACCGTCAAAAGAAGTCAACATGGTCGGAGACTGAGAAAGGGTCAGAGAGTCAAGGGATTTCCAATAGACCAGGGACATCACAAATGTTGTCGTGCCTTCATCAACAACAATATGCTTGATGGTATACTTCGAATAACCCATGTGGATTTGGAATGCCACATGGTAAGGCAAGCAAGGCTTCACATATGTGACATCAAATTTGATAAATTTCTAGCCAAAAGTATCTAGAGATCCTAACGTAGATAGCAAGTCATTCCTATGTGAAGGACACATCTGGAGTACCTCTAGAGCTGACATCGCATAAGGGGTTTGACCCAGGTCCTCAACAATAGAGTAATTATGGGAGGCTCTAGAATCAGGATTGTGGGTAGAGTGCTTAAGTACTCCTTTTGGAATACAAGGTGGGTGATATGGTTTTTTGATATGTAAGGGCGTCTCCAAAGGAGGGGGAGACTCTGGACCAGGTACAATCTATGGAGAACTGTAATCGCAAGATCAAGTGGCTACATTAACCTCATATTTAACCATATTGATGCATAAACGGTCACCATATTGCGTCGGTGGTTTTTGACTCCCACTTGCCACAATTGCAACATTCGAGGACCTCGAGGCCATCTATTAGTTATGTGGAAAAGGATTAGTCATCATGACAGGTGGTAGAGAAAAAATCCTTGTAGCTTTTGCAATTTTATGGCATAAATGGGTAAGGTGATTGTTTGTACAAAGCTTACAAGGAAAATTCACCTTTCACATTTCTTTCTTTCCCTCACCAACATTATTCTTCTTCTTCTCATTATTACCATTGTCCTTGGATTTATTATTATTCTTCCCATCCCTACGATTATTATTACATCCTTTCTTCTTATTCCCTCCTGGTTGTTGGTTACCATTTGGGCTGGTCGACGATTTCACAGAGCGTACATCCACTGAATCAATGGGATTGGAGGACACAGACGAAGCTGCCCCTCCTATAGATTGGTTTAGAGACAAGTCTTTCAAGTGGCTTGTCACCGAGTCTGCAGATTTCACATTGACGGGGCCTACAATGCCATCGGCATCAGGCCCGATATTTTTTCTAGGGTCATAGTTTGACCTTGATGCATCTGGAAGAATCTTGTATAGCATCCCATACTAGGAATATATAATATCTAACTGTTGGGCTTTAAAAATCGCTTCTTTCTCAGACATAACCCCAGATGTAGAAACATCCTTCAAAATATAAGGAAGGAGAGATTTAAGGAACCACTCTAGCAAGAATTTTGGGGGTATGTAGGCCTTGATCAACCTCTTCCGTCTAAGCCACTCCTAGATGTGATCCGATATATGAGTGGCCCTATCCTGATGAAAGGTCGACAAAAGTTCGATGCCAACATCATAACGAACCGAAAATTGGAAGTGGTTGAGGAAGTCTAAAAACAATTGATTAAAAGTTCTGTATGCCCCCCTAGGTAGCTCGATATACCATTTCAGGATGACGCCCGTGAGGGTGTGTTGAAACAATCTTAACTGAATAGAGTCATCATTAAGGGAATTAGAAGAGCACCAAAGGTGAAAAGTGGTAATGTGATCACCAGGATCCTCACCAGTTCTTCCCTTGAAGTTTGGAATATTTGAAGGAAGCTTAATGGGGATGGAGGGCCATGATGGATTGTGATGGATGGGGTCATTCATTAACTTAGACAAGTCTGGTAGATTGAGTGTGGCTAGAAAAGGGAGACGGGGTTGTGGCATCTGGCCCCAAGCTCCCTGGAAAGATTATGGTTTGAGAATTGCAGCCCATCCAAAGTTCTGTTAAGAACCATGGCCCTGTCCAGGATTATAAGACCCTCCTCTAGACTGATTCATGAGGGGTTGGTTGGGCACCATTCCAGTAGGAATGTTATGATGAGGATTGTAAAAACTTCCCCCAGCCGAAGTGGCTACAGGTTGGGGTTTTCCTAAGGTATGAAACTGACCTTCCCTGAGTGTGAATCTACATGATAAAGGTGGATTCATCATGCCCAATGTGTTGGTCAGAATCGGTACAGAGGAGGTGGGTGTAAAGGATGGAGCATGAGCAGTAGCTTATCCGCCAGGTTGGTTAATCCATCCTGAAGAAACAAGATTAGACTAGAGGTTAAGAGGAGGAAGGCCTCTAATGGTAGGATTTGTTTGTGGGACATGAGTACCACCAATCAATAATGGAGTGTGTGGAGGCGATATGCCCCTAAGTCCAATGCTAGTTTTCGTACTAGCCGCACAGACGAAGGTTAAAAAATGCGATGTGAAATTTGACATACCATAAGAAAAAGGACTAGAGGCCATAGGGATGGACTGAACATTATAGCCCGATGAATGAAAAATAGACCCAAAAGGGTTCATGGCTATAGGTTGAGTATTCACTATAAGATGGGTAGACGTGATGATAGACACCTCTGACATTACAACCATTGTGGTTGAAGGCGTCGAAAGGGTACCATTAACTATAGTAGGTATGGGAGTCGAATAAATCCCAATATATTTCTTACTCACTTTAGTACTGATCCTTGCACGATCACAAGTATGATAAGTGGAGGTGTGTGTACCACATTTCATAACTCTACGCCTTTTAGAAGCAAAAGAATCAAAATGAGGTGGTAACTGTAACAAGCGGCGAGACCTAAGGGGAAGCTGGTCTAGCTCAACAATGACTCAAGACTCAAGATATTAAAAAAAAAAATCCTAATTCCAACTAATAATCAAATAGCACATAAAAAATAATCAAAAGACCAATATGCACACAAACATGATAAAGTGGGTGAAAGGGGCCTCCCTTTCTAAATTAGGTATGCCTCCCCCAAGAGGGTCCTGGGACTCCTCTACCAAAGATCGGAGGTATTAGAATCAGTTATAAGGGACCTTGTGGGCTTAACAACCAATCGGTTAGATCCCCCTAGAGAGGTAATCCTCCATAAAGGTTGTGTGCTTTCCAACCCTTATCTGACCCAGGGTACCTGCAGAATAACCCCTGCAAGTAAACTATGTGTTACCTAAGTCAAGCAACTAAGAAACCATGATATAACTGATTCACAAGAGAACAGTCATAATTTAGGTCCACCATATGGGCAGGGTAACAAAGCTTGAAACATTGAAAGCATTGGCTTTCATAGAGGTAAGGTTACTAGCAAGATCCCCATATATGAATAGATCCCCAGAAATATATCTGATGCTAAGAAGGTATTGGGGGGATATCCCTTTGCTATAGCGGGAAAACCTCCCTACAGAATACACTAGGGTTGAACATCTAGATAGATATAATTGTCTAAAAGTCTCCTACTTTTTATAACTACCCTGAATATACCCCACATTCATGCATGAAATACAAAGTGAAAATATCCAGTAACTTTACTTTTAACTCCGCGTCCGATGTCGATCCTTTCACGTTCAATTTATCTGCTAACTACAAGTATCCTCCCGAAGATGACCTACATTCAAAAACAGATAAACATGGAACTACAAATATCCATATCATATATAAATCATGAGTTAGATGTTAAAATACAACATAAATCAAACACAAAGATTTGAGACATCATATTTTGAGACAAAAAAAGTATTCCTTTTATTGATATCACAATGTTTACTTACAATGAGATCAACGACTGCTCCTCAAATCTGGTCTGGGATCCTCTTCATCAAGCTCCAACTGCGCTTTCATGTATCTTTCTCCTCTCAACCTCTCTCTAGGGAATGGAATAGTCTTATGATCGAGGAAAAAAGAAAAATGAAAATTTTGGTACAAATCTCACATGGTGGTTACAAATTCTTGGGGCAAAGAGGGGATGTGAAACATGAAAATTTTCACTGTTCTTATGATTAGCTTTGAAATGAGACCCCAACACCTCCTATTATATGTCAAAAGGATGGTTATTTGGTTGGGTGATGGGCTATAGGTGGTGGGACAGTTGGGAAACTACCTAATAGCCCGTAATCTCAATGAATTCCCTGCAACTTTTTAATTTTTGCAACTTTTGTGAGTGTATGTGGTGCAACTAGCATACGTACGCAGGTTGTATTGGTGCAGTAAATGTGTGTACATGGGAAGTAGTGGTGCAGGGTGCATACATATTCAAAAATAGTGTTTTTAAGAAGAGTTTCTCAGTGATGGCTTGGAAAAAATAACAAGTAAGAGGGCTTGATGCCATGTATGCCTATGTGGTGCAATTTAGGGTTATAACAGATGCTCCCTAATGTGTGAGTTCAGAAGAGCATCTGATGGCCAAAATGAATTACAAATATTCACCAACGTACGAAGCGAGTGAGCCCAGGACCATAGTTCAGGAGGTGCCATCTGCAAAAAATTATAAATGTCTCAATGAGGCGGGCATACCCATGCTCGGGATGAAATAAATCATGGATGCCAATCAAATACACTGTAGATCCATGTCATAATACTATATAAAGTGTAGTCATGAGCAATACACAAAGGATCTACATCTCAAAATCAAATATATACATGTATATTATCCATCTTCAAGAAGCCAAAGACGCCTGATCGTTGGAGATGAGGGCTTCAAAGCTCGAGAAACAACTTCAAGATCTTCAAAACTCGGGTAGGAGTGTAATGTGAGTGTATAACTTCACTCCCCAGAGGTCTTTGATGACTCACCAGGAACATACAAGAGGATCTCGATGATCAGGGATAGACCTTCATTGATTTCAAACAAGGACTTGATTGGAATTTCGGGATGGTCGGGCATGAGATCAAGAGGCAAACTGTAGAAAGGCTGACTCAGATTGGGTAAATATTCCCTTGGACAATATCACGACAGATGATCAGACTCAGGCAGCATGACATTGACATAATTTCACGATGCAGGAGGCAACACAAACTCTCCATGTGTTTGGAAGAATAACCAAACGGAGGAGGACACATCTCTATGTAGCGAGAACAACTTCTTAAGTCATATTAAATCCCAAAGCTTGATGAACAAATGAAAGGATGTGCTTTGTCCAAGGGTGACTCATTGTGCTGCCATAAAAAGAAAATACTTTTCCCATCCTCTTTTTGGGGTATATTTGATTTTTTTGTCTTTTTCAATATTTTTGAAGATCTTGAAAAAGAATAAAATAATTCTACGTTACAAAGGAGGAACGAGTGTTGCAAGCATACTAGTTCCAAGTGCAAGGAACAAACTAATGCTCAGAGCAAGGAAACATGTGCAGGAAAAGGACACTTGGGAAAATTCCTCCATGGGTCAAGGTGTCAAGACGTAGAGGTAAAGTGCTACAAGGCTTGCGTATAAGGCATGCTTCAAAGGTTCAGGTTAGAGCAACATGGACCCGGTATTAGGCCAAAGACGCAAGGATGAAAATACGATTAATAAGACATGATGAAAACCCCTTCAATGTATTTTTCATGAGCCCAGAGAAGGTAAGCTCAGTGGTTTTTCACTTTTAGAAAGTATGAAAAACCATAAAAGAAGACTTCGTTGGGGTACCTTTTTCGAAGGTAGTCTAGTCGATTCAAAAAAGGGGTAAACTAGCATCGAAAAGACGTCTATTCAAAACCATTTTAATGAGTGTGACAAAGACAAGATCACTTGGAAATCTTTTCAATTTTAAGGAGTTTGAAAAGAGCTTAAATATGGACTCGCAACCTTTTTCTAGATTTAGTCTCCATAGCCCGAAAAAGTATAAAATCTACTTAAGAAAACTCTCCCGGTGAGACGAATCTCCTGAGGTGTACCTTTTTCCTCCTTAATCTATAGGCTAGAAAAAAGGGGTAAACTCATGCCAGTAGGTGTTTTTATGAACCAATTAATGAGTGTGAAAGAACAAGGTCACTCAACGATCTTTTCAATTTTAAGGAGTCTTAAAAGAGCTTAACTATGGACTCCATAAGGTATGTTCTTCTTGACCAGTTTAACGAGTGTGAAGGAACAAGGCCACTCGAAAATGTTTTTAATTTTAGGGAGTTTGAAAAGAGCTTAACTATGGACTCCTTGGGGGTTCCTTTTTCGTAAATTTAGTCCCTCAAGCGCAAAAAAGGGTTAAACGTATACCTGAGAATACTCTTCTAGCGAACTAAAGTTCCTAGAGTATACCGTTTTTTCTACAATTGACCATCAAGACTGAAAAAGGGGTAAAATACCACCGCATAGATGTGCCTTCAAATTTTAGTTTCACGAGCCTGAAAGACAACAAGATCGCTCGACAATATTTTCATGTTTAGAGAGTTTGAAAAGGGATTAAAATAAGACTTGTTTTCTGGGAGTCTCGAGGGTGAGGCCAAGAGTGATGACACATTAGACATATGAGGCTCAATATCATAATCATGACAGGACTAACAAGGACTCCCGAGCCTAAAGTCATTAATGATGGCATGGACACCAAAATGCAACCAAGATCTACCTAGGGTATCCATGTAGAGGTGGGCTCTACCACTATATTACGACACTTCTAAAGCAGCAATGATGGTTCCATGTTGCAATTTGGTGGGATTGATCCTATGGAAAAGAAAAAAGACAACGAGATGCAAAAAGTGGAGGTGGAATCCTAACTTAAATGCAAAAAGTTGAAAAAATAACTTTTACCAAAGAATATTTAAAAGTGACCCATCTCCCAAAAAAATTTCCAAACCAAAAGTGAAGTGTATCGTAACATCCAATGTGAAACTCAAAAACCATGCTAAATTATTTTCAATCCAGAAAAAAACGACAAAAGGGTTCAAAAAAGTGGCAAAAGAGGCCAAAAATGTCTATAAATAGAAGCTGCCAGCTCATTTTCACCATTGCAAATTGAGAATTAACCAAAAAGCTAAAAAGACCCCTTTGCTAAAAGAGTTGATTCCGAGAGATTTAGAGGATGAAACAAACTTCTGCTTGGACCAAGTAAGTACAAACTAACCCCTCTTGCATTTCAATACTTTCTTTTTTGCATTTCTTTTGGTTTTTTGGGGGGCACACCCCTTTAAAAAGGGAAACCCTATGTGTACACGAGTTGTCCAAGGGAAGCCCGTGGGAAGAAAACAATATGCTCGTGTGCATACATGGATGTGTCCAATACAACCCACGTACACCCCCAATAGCATAGAAAAATATAAAAGCAAGAGCTAACTCCCCCCATGAACTTGTCATGTAATAGGATGTATGTCCACTAGAGAGGGAGGGATCATGAGGACATTGATATATTGGTCAATGGGGACCCTGAAGCTATGGTCGCATTGAGACAATGAGGGTTATGGAATTTCTTCCGGTGTCCATTCATGAGGGCAAAACCTAGGATGTTGAATGCCTTAGTGGATTATTGACACCCCGATGCTGAGACGTTTATGTTTGAGGGGTATTCGTTGACTCCAATGGCTGAGGATATATAATTTATGTCTGGCCTCTCGAGGAGCGGGGAACCAATCAACTTCCATGCATTTACCCTTGGACCCCACAACATCATCGAGCTGATCGGACTGTATTGCGAGGCTGGCACTGAGAATATAGGTTCTCAGGTGCCAATCCACAAGATTACCATCCTATCACTGAAGGTGATAGTTTTACTTATTGGGAAGATCATTGGATTTGCGGCCTTACATCAAGCCTCTCGGGAGCATATGCATTGTGAAGTGCAGTGCTTAAACGCATGATTGTTTGATTGGATCATGACCATGCTTGACTGCATGAAGAGACATCTCACCAAGTGTCGTGGGTGGAGTAACAAAAACTTTGGATTTGGTACCATTTTGCATTCGTTCTTCTTTGAGAGGGTACCCAGTCTTAGTCCACGAGAGATAGTGCGGGGGCATGTGGCCTCGCTCCCAACAGTGTGTATATGGGCAGAATTATTGCCGCGGCAAGGGGGAGGAAGGACCATAGAGGCCTTTGATGATGCATTTTTCAACTGGTGGGCACGACAGATTCCGGTGATAGAGGACTACCCCTACGTTGGGATCAAATTTTCTAGGGATCCAGACATGCTCGTATGTCCTGGAGATGAGTGAGGAGAGATGGTTACGTTTATTTCTTAAAGTTTTTTAATTTTTAATTAATTTATATATATATCATTTTTATGTGAATCAGAGTATCTAACAACTTTGTATCTATTTATGTACAGATATGGGACCAGTGCATCCAATTGAATTCTCGAGCACCAGGCAATGTCCTCGACCAGAGGCAGTACTAGCCATAGTCGTCGGACCAACAACAGTAGGGGGACCTCCAGTCAGAGAGGCTGAGAGAGTTTTGATATGGGTGGAGCAGAACCTCATCGCGCTCACTCGTGTATTCCCCATGGCCGAGATCGAGGATCTCTCGCCATCGATGCAACCTCACGTAGTTGGGGTGCCATGGACCTAGGTCCATCTCTTCTGGTGTTTGGAAGACATTGTTGTTCACTATGGCAGGGATAATAGGCCCCATTATTAGCTTTGTATGGGCGATAATCTTTGTAGGCACCTCAAAAAATGCATATACATTCTTAAGATTTTTCTTCACAGCCAACCAGACGATAAGCGCCCTTATTTAAGACTTCCTTCACAATAAAAAGTCCAAACCACATGGGTTTGCACTTGCTTTCCCCCAGGGGATCCTTATCTTGGTCGTAGACTAGGATCAGGTTACCTTTAGATAAAATCTGAGGATGAACAAACTGATCATATTGACACTTGACTAATTTCTTGTGATCCTTGTTAGCCAAGGTTGTGTCACGACGTTGCTCATTGAGCTGCTAGATATATAATAAGCGTTCCTCAAGTGGTGAAGTGTTTGGAAATAAAAATACTACCATATTTAGAGATGGGATCTGGCACTCTATTAGGAATACTTCTTCCATCCCGTAAACGAGTTGAAAAGGTGAGAAATTGGTGGTAGTCTTTATAGATGTTCGGTAGGCCCACAATGTCGAGTACAACATCAAATGCCAATTTGACTTGGCAGAATTGATCATTCGCTACAGAATAGTCTCGAGGGACTTATTCACAGCTTCCACTTGAACATTCACTTGTGGGTAGTAGGGTGATGAATTCTCTTGCCTCAACCTAAGATTTGATGTTAACTTAGACATCATTTTGTTCTGAAAGTGACTGCCATGGTTAGTGAAAATCTCCCTCAGGATGTCGATCCTTGCTACTATCTGGTTAAAAATAAAGAGAGCTATGGTTTCACTATCATTATTGAACATTGGCATAGCCTCGACCCACTTTGTGAATTATTCTACCACTACTATGATATAACGATGCCCCCTGGATGAAGCCAGGTGGCATGTAGTATAATCAATCCCCCACTTGGTGAAGGGACCAACTGTAATGATAGGAAACATGGGAGCGGGGTGTTCCCTCATATTCTAAGAGAAGATCTGACACAAGTGGAACTTCTTGACTGATTCAACGCAATCCTTGACTAATGTCGGCCAAAAGTAAATGGCTCATAAAATCTTTTGGGTTGTTTCCAACCTAGACAAATGACCACCACATGCTCCAGTGTGGAAGTTGTTAAGAACGATTTTTTCTTCTTCATGAGTGAGACATCAGAGAATTATGCAATCTACACCTCAACGATACAAAGTATCATCTAGTATGAGATAGTTTTTTCTGATGGCATATACGTTGATGCTCATCGTGAGAAGTAGAGCAAGGCACTTCATAGTCTGGAGACAGACTAGTATATCTCCATACTATTGGTCTGAATATCAAATCAGAAAAAGATCACCTTGAATCGATGATTCTTCAGGCGTAACATCACCTGATTCGACCGAAAGTTATGAGATAAGTTCTACAAAGACCAACGAATTTTTAGATTTCGCGGAAACAAAATCCAATTCAAATTTTTGGAGGATAAAAATCTATCTACTTATATTTCCTCTGATTACACGTCATGTCAACATGTATTGAAACGAATTCATAACAACAATGATGGTGGTATTATGAAGCATAATATAATGACAGAACCATTGGATAGCATGAACTTCTTGCAACCCAATCTTCTCAACGTGGGATTAGTTGAGTTCTGGTCCAACCAGGTCTCAGCTCAGGTAACAAATCACATGCTCTTCAAGAAAATCGTCCTCTTGAACCAAGACTATACCGATGGTCGACTCTTCTGTAGCCAAGTACAATAAGAAATCTTTATTATAATTGGTTGGCTGAAGTAGAGGGGCAGACATGAGGGTGTGTTTCAATGCTTCAAAAGAGCGTTGAGAGGCTTCGTCCCAATATAAAGGAACATCCTTTTTTCAGTAAACACATTAACACTTTAGTGATCTCAGTATAGTTTGCGATAAAACACTTAAGAAAGTTGGATTTTCCTTGTAAACTTTGAAGCTAAGGGACTGTGCATGGGAGAGGCAGTTGAACTATTGCCTCAACCTTTATAAGATTGACCATGATCCCTGTTTTCGAAAATATGACACCTAAAATATGACCTGACGTCACACAAAAACTGCAAATATGACCATGATCCCTGTTGTCGAAAATATGACACCTAAAATATGACCCGACGTCACACAAAAACATCACTCAAAGATAAGTTGGAGGTGTGTGGGATGATCAACTCTCTTACGAGATCGTGATGCTAAATCATCGAGATAAGCCTCGACTATATGCTTGAGATCGTGGAAAGAAAAAGACATGGCCTGCTAAAAGGTGGCTCCAACATTCTTCAGGCCAAAAGGCATCTTTTGATAAGAAAATGTACCCCATGAACAGATAAAATTTGTTTTATGCTAGTCTTCGAGCTTAATCTGTATCTGATTCTATCCCAAAAAACCATCCATGAAAGAAAAAATCTCATAGCCTGCACATTCATCGACAATCTGGTCAATGAATGGGGTGGGGAGATTATCCTTTGGACATGCCTTGTTCAAATCACAGAAATCCATACATATGTGAATCATACCCTGCTTTTTGTTGACCGTAACGAGATTTGACACCCATTGCGTCAACTGAACAAGGTAGATGAAACTGGCTTTGAGAGGTTTCTCTACTTCAACCTTAATAATTGCTTCTTTTTGAGGATTCACTGGACGAAGCTTTTGTCAGACCGAATTGGCATCAGGGTAATTTGTTATCTCATGTTCGATGATTCTTGGATCAATTCCTGGAATTTCCTCATAAGATGAGGCAAAAACATCGCGAAATTCCTTAAATAAATATGTATAGATCTGAATCTCTTCAAGGGAGCAGTCTGCTTCGACAAATACATTCTCCATGATGCCAGGGGTTCTAGAGATGACAATAGGTATTGTTTTAGTGATGGTTTCCATATTACCCTTGGCACGAACTACATGCATAGTCAGAGGATTAATAGGACAAGACCTATCTCCAGTCATAGTCAACACGAATTCACCTGCCTCTATTCTTCCTAACTCTGGAAGAAAATAAGATCTGTGATGGAGATCGTCCCAGGGTCTATCTGGACTAGTCAATGCCTCCATAATCGCCTTGTTAGAGTGCAAGAACAAGTCTAAGGAATCGGTAGTGGTGAGGGAACCTTGATCCCAGGTAGGCTCGAGAACTGGATCTAAATCCTGTGTGGGAGTTAGACTAGGGTCGGTTGAAGCTTGCTGGACAATAGAGTATGCAACTTCTGTCATGGACAAAGGCATGGCCATGCCATGATGCCATGTCCCTTCCATCATGGTCGATGGGGAAGGAAGAGTCCATGGATCGTTAAAGTAAGTCGTACAGAACGTTGACACTTGAAAAATTTCAGCCCTAGGATGGTCGGGGACAACCGATATGAGCTTTAAATCACCGGAAGGAGGCGGGTAATCGAAAGAACCCATCAAAGGTGGGCACAAACCAACCCCTACGTTGAAAACGCTAGGTTGAGGGGTATCAATCAACGAGACAATGGATTCCCCCAATGAAGGGTCAGGATGGGAGAAGGACAACTGATCAATGGATACAATCCGACCCTCGTGTGGAAACAACAAGACCCGAAAAAATGTGGAAGCCATTGCATGCATAGCATAGGTCCAACTCCTTTATAATAGAAGGTTGTAGTCGATAGACACATCAACCACTTCAACTTCGATGCACATGGTCTTCCCTCCTAACTCCACGGGGAAATAAGGGATGATACCATGTGGTTTGAAATAACGAACATCGAAAGTAGTAACAAGAGTAGGTGATGGAGACAAAACGGGTTGGCCAATGGCCTTCCAACATGCCAAAAACATCACGCATGTCAAGGCGCCCTAATCAACCACCATGCGGAAAATATTCTGGGTAAAAGTTTTCATGGTGTAAGCCACTACTATATGAAACACATTGTGGTATGGGAGACGAGGTTTTAAGTCGGTTGTATCAAGCATGATCATTCCTGGATTACAAGTCTCGACAGTTCCTAAGGCAGCTAATAGAGCCTTTCTCTGCGAAGGGAAGATATGGAGGACCTCCAAAGCAGACATTGCACAAGGTGTTTGTGACAAATCCTCCACCACAGAGTAGTTCTGGGTGAACCTCATGTTTGGATTGTGAGAATCTATCTTGAATGCCCCTTTCGGGATGCGTGTAATTGTTTCATCCAATGTCTTCTCAATTTGGAGAGGAACAGATGGGTTTACAACTTCCTTACCCTTTTCAATAGTGTTTGGCATTCTGTAATCATGTGCCCTAGTCACTATCTAAGCATCGCCTTTCATCATATAAACTTTCACGGCTGAGGGATTACTAGAAGATGGAGGAGATCCCTAACTGCCCCCATCCGCGCTCAAAGAGGATTGAGTCAAATGTTTCCCATGAGGAAATGGATTTGTTAACACAGTAGGTTGTTGTTGCGCCAATAACTTCCGGGCCTCTGCAAGCCAAGCGCATAGGTGAGTCGGGTGGTATTCCGTGCAAAGGTTACATAGATACTGGGATTTTATTTTCTCTGTATTTCCCCTGCCAACATTGTTGGTGGGATTCTTATCCCCCTTACCCTTCTTGTTTCTTTGTTTCTTGTTTTTTCAGGCTACTAGTTGGCCTTCGGGTCCGTTGAATAGACACTGTGTACGTCCGACGTTTGAGTAGGGGGAGAATCCAAACTAGAGGTTTGGCTTGCCACTGTCTGCTGTATAAAAAATTGTTGCAATTGATTTGACAACTGATCAGTGGGATTTCCTTGCACTGAATGACCTATACCATCGACATGTGGTCTAGAATTCTATCTCGCATCGTCAAGGATAGACCGTGGTGCATCTGGAAAAACTTCATAGAGTAAACCAGATTGAGAGTATATTGGTTCAATATGTTGAGCTCTCATTATCGCCTCTTCCTTGGAAAATACTCCCGACACGGCAACGTCCTTGGATAAATGAGGTACCAAAGACATAAGGAACCACTCCAATAGGAAATTCGACAGGGTTGGTACTTTTTTCAAACTCTTCCGATGCCACCATTCTTGGATGTGATCTGAGATATGGTCAACCTTTGTTTGCTCAAAGTTGGCAAGCAATTCAGTGCCGACATCATATCTCACAA
This sequence comes from Picea engelmannii, assembly GCA_009831015.1. Lineage (NCBI taxonomy): Eukaryota > Viridiplantae > Streptophyta > Pinopsida > Pinales > Pinaceae > Picea > Picea engelmannii. Next base: position 540,713 of record ML779773.1, on the reverse strand, counting down.
GTAATTGGAAATGGTTTAGGGAAACCATTGCGAATTCGCCAAAAGTAGACTATTTTGAGTGGTCGAGCTCAATGTACCATTTCGCGACACTCCTAATAAGAGTGCGTTGAAATAGATGCAATTGTATGGAGTCGTCCTGCAATGAGTTCAATGAGCACCATAGGTGAAAGGTGGTCACATGATCGTCTGGATATTCGTTAGGATTAACTTTGAACTTTGGGATGTCCGAGGGAAACTTCATCGGCATGGGAGGCCAACGCGGATCATGACATGTTGGGTCATTTAACAATCTTGACAAGTCTAGAAAATGTAACGTTGCTAGAAATGGTAGCTTGGGTTGTTGATTATGTAGATGCAATTGTATGGAGTCGTCCTGCAACGAGTTCAATGAGCACCATAGGTGAAAGGTGGTCACATGATCGTCTGGATATTCGTTAGGATTAACTTTGAACTTTGGGATGTCCGAGGGAAACTTCATCGGCATGGGAGGCCAACGCGGATCATGACATGTTGGGTCATTTAACAATCTTGACAAGTCTAGAAAATGTAACGTTGCTAGAAATGGTAGCTTGGGTTGTTGATTATGTACACGAAGAAAGGAGCCTGGAGTTTGATTTGCACCAAGCTACCAAGAAAAATTGGCTTGTTGGCCATGGTTCTGGTAAATACCATGGCCTTGGCCAGCGAACAGATACTGCATTTTTTGGGAACTCGTCGGTTTATTCCCATAATTGGATGTTGAGGGTTGGGCGGGGATTTCTCCCTGCATTGTGTTCCAAAGATTCTGGAAAGGGTTTCCCTTGTCCACATACCTGATGAGGGAATTGATCCCTACCATGGATTCCAGAGTCCTTGTGAGGAAAATATTCTTATGTTTTTCCCCTGTGTAGGAATAGTACCCTGCACAGGATTCTGTTGTCCAAAACCAGGGTTGCCCCCGACCAAGACCATAGCTGACGAGAAAGCATTATTACCAAACACACCGAACAAAGAGAATGGCATAGAGCCCACTGACATGGTGTAGGAAGAAGGTCCTAGACTACCTTCTCCGAATAAGTTGTAGTTCATGTTCGACCCGATGGGTTGTTGGGGAGCAGCGCTGAGCGAGGGGAACAAAGGAGGTATATGGCCTCCACCATAAGGGAAAGAATTATAGAGGGATAAGGTTCCCCCATTGACCCTTACAAAGGATAATTTGAGCTACCTTCTCCTAGAACCATGGTCTGTAGGGTGGAGTAGGAGAGGACATAGTTCATATCAAAGTTGGGCATCCCGTATGAAAACGGAGGGCCCATTGTACTTTGGGTGAATGCAGCAGTGATCGCCGCCATAGATGGAATCAGAACACTACCTGAGGTAGAGGCGGTCGATACCATGGTGGTGTGGACCGGAGAAGGTGGGTTAGGAGGCGAAATGCCCCCTTTGGTGGTAGTCGTTGAGGGAGTGTGAGGACTCCTTGACGAAGTAGCAACATTTTCTTCCATCACTGCTTGCAGGACTATCTAACACTCATGATGTGTTACCCTTGGAGGGGAAAGCTATATCAAAATTGGTGCTGACAAGTCAGTGATCAGAGAGTTATAATCCCCAAGAGCTTCCTCTCCAAGGTCAGAAATAGTCGGTTCCTCTAAATTCAAGTGTTCTCCTCTCAAGGATGGCTCAGGTATAGTTTCCTATGACCCGGTCACCTCAAATGGCCCTTGTTGTTCAAGTCTTCACCGTAACGATGGAGGTGGTGGCTCCAATGAAACCGACGACAGGCCCTGAAGCCTTCGCGACCAACAGAGCTCCCAATATTCCACTTTGTGAAAATATCAGCGACACTGTAAGGCTTTTACTAACGTTGAAAACCAAGACACACTTGAAAAGTTCCTATGAGATAAAGAAAGAAAACCACTAACTAGTTGGAAGAACAGTTACGCCATCCAACACTAGAGAAACTTATCAGTGCAAATGCAACTTGAATATGGAAGCACCCTATGAGTATACTCTGCAAAGCATGGCCCGACGTCTACCCTAGGTACCACGGTATACCCCCATAATCACCTATGTAAGTCATTGTAATAAAGGCAACTAAGTTGCCAGCTCGTGAACAGTCACAAGGCGGGTACAGTCAATAGTTGGGTGGACCGCAATGAGTAGGGTATCAAGCCCAAAACCTATCGAGGGTATCAAAAGAAAGTGGTCGGAAAGACAACTGAGGACCTCGAATGGATTCAAGATCCATGAAGCTACGTGGAAAATTCAATCGACAAAATCCCACGACAAGTCCTCTATATGTGTTCCACACTACGCTTGGTTCGACTTTGGAGGGGTTATCTCTTCTACCTTTCCGCACGTGACCTCATGTTTATCCCCTATGTTAGAAGGAGCTCCCGTATAAATTTCACATTTACTAGACTTTTCACACCCCGTAGCACTGACTCCAATGCTTGTTTTATAAGCCTTGAAGAGTTTCCTCTCCAACCTAAATCAAAGCTCTAGCCAAGACTAGTTGATTGACCCTACAAACATAAAGTCTAGTTGATTTTAAATTAGCATTACTTTTAAGTGGCTTGTCTTAGTCAAGGAAACGAAAATGAAACTAGTGGTTTTTTTTGAGAGATGAAGGAGAAATAAACGAACTGAAAGAAAAATTACTTCTATTTGACAAATAAAGATTTTCAAATTTAAATCTTTAACCAACTTTTCATAACTACCTTTTTTTCTAAGATCTTTTAAAGGAAAAACCTAAAACGAAATTTTACTCAACTACGAGCTACTTAATGTTCTAAGAATTCAGTAAAGAACTTAAGAAAAGCACTCTTTTTTCCTAACAAGTAAAAAAACTAACCTAACTACTTAACCAAACTAAGAAATGAAAACTTTTTCAGTTTTTATGCTTCAAACACAAAACTTGAAATAAATTCCTTTTATTTTTCTTTAAATCAAGAGAAAGAGGAAAAACTAAAAAACAAGACAAGACCAAAAAATGACTTCTAGCCTACTCCGAATCACAGGGAGTCACTGATGACACCAAACTAGTTGATCAAAGACTCACATACTCGTCTAAAACCCTTTCAAAGAAAACACAAGAAATCTTTTAAATAATAAGAAAACTGGCATCAAACCTAGGCTACGATTGTAACAATAGAGACACTGTACTTGATCAAGAAACCCATGAGAAGTATGAATTCAATCAGGGAAGAGGTTGATTGCCTCTCCTTAAAAAAAAATCTTGACACAGGCACACTACTCACACTTAAGTAGCCTGCGAATGTACCCGAGCTGTCTAAAAGCAGGGCACGTATGTACGCGTGCAAACCCACTGCAGGCCACATACACCTGTGTAAATTCTCAAAAAAAAAAATGAATAGGCATGTTGACAGGGCAAGGAGAACTGGTATGGCACCAACAGGTGACCATAATCCCTTAAAGACTCAACAACTTACAAAAACTCAAGAAAGGTAGTAAAATGAATTAAAACACCCAAAAACTATCCCCTAAAACCCTAGAGGTTTCCCCAGTATGATCGTCAATTCTTCTATAGTGGGAAAACCCCCCCATGGAATACACTAGGGTTCAACATGTAGCATATCTAACCATCTAAAAGTCTCTTACCTTTTATAACTACCCCGAATATAACCCACATTCATGCAAAGATCTGGTAACTTTACCTTTAACTCTACATCCGGTGTCAATCCTTTTGCGTTCGAATGCTCTACTGACTACAAGTCTCCTCCCAAGGATGACCTGCATTCGCAAAAATATAAAAAAGGAACTACAAACATGCATATCATATATAAATCGCGTGTTAGATGTTAAAATAAAGAATAAATAAAACACAAAGAATTGAGACATCATATTTCGGTACAGAAAAAGTATTCCTTTTATTTATCTAACAATGTTTACTTACAATGAGATCGATGAATGCTCCTCGAACCTGGTCCGGGCTCCTTTTTACCAATCTCCAATTGCGCTTCCACATATCTTTCTCCTCTCAAACTCTCTCTAGGGAATGGAATAGGCTTATGATGGAGGAAAAAGGAAAGAATGGGAAATTCTGGTACAAATCTCACAAGGTGGTTGCAAATTCTTGGGGCAAGGATGGGATGTGAAATGGGCAGAGTTTCATTGTTCTTATGCTTATGTTTGGAATGAGACCCCGACACCTCCTTTTATATGACAAAAGGATGGTTATTTGGTTGGGTGACAGTGTTGGCAATTTCAGTTAACAGAAAGCAAATCAGCGTATACTTGTCATTGATGGCAAGTACAGTTGTGGTTGCTGCTGGAAAGTACAGTTGTCGTTGCAGTGATGACAATAGCAATGAATAGCCACGCAACAATAATCGGGAGGAGAAGAGTCAGTGACCGTAGGATCCCATTCAAATTTCCCGAAAGAACGAGGGCCGTCGGAT
>ML779773.1:513912-529196 GCA_009831015.1 Picea engelmannii | reverse complement strand
GTGCTGGAGTTTTCAGGGAGTTGGTGCTTCCTTCTAGTGGGTGCTAGAGAAATCAGAGAGTTGGAGCTCTCAAACAAGTTGCAGCTTGTAAAACAGAGGTAGTAGCCTCACATTGAGTTGGTGCTCAATTGTAAATGATGTACTGAACAGAAACAGACTGCCTATCATTTCGAAGAAGAAGAGGTTTTCTCCCTTTATGGGTTTCCTCGTGAAAATCTGTCTCTGTGTGTATTTTATGTGTGACTGATGATCTTTACTCTTACTGTCCATATGCTGTATGATTGGTTGATGACACATGAAGAAATCTTAATAATTATTTAAAAGGCATAAAATTGTTTAAGCTTATAAACAACTGATTCACCCCCCCTCTCAGTTGTTCTAGTATTTCCAACAGACAGGTTATAGGCGGTGGGACAATTGGGAATGAGACCCCAACACCTCCTTGCAAGTTTTTACGTTTTGCAACTTTTGTGAGTATACGCGCACTGTAGTGGTGCAACTAGAATACGTACACGGGATGTAGTGGTGCAACAAGTGTGTGTGCATGGGCAGTAGTGGTGCAAGTCACATACATCTTCAAAAATAGTGTTTTTAAGAAGAGCTACTTAGTGATGGCTTGGAAAAAATAACAAGTAAGAGACCATGATGCCAGGTATGCATACGTGGTGTAATTTAGGGTTATAAAACCCTTCAACCAACCTCATGTGTCCTCATTCTTAACTCCGGTGTAAGAAGAGCCTCCTAATATTATCGATTATACAATGGATTTCTCCACTCCCTTATTCAGACACATATGTTGATTTAATAGCCTTGGAGAAGTTTACTCACAAAATCCTATTCCAAGGCTCTAAATCCTAAGCTAGTTTGTGCATCCTATAAAAATTAAATCGTTACTAATCAATTTTAAATTATAGCATTATTTTTAGTGGCCTTGCTTAATCAAAAAGGTGCGGTCATGAAACTAGTGATGTTATGACTCAACAAGTAAAATAAATGAATATGAATAAATGCAAAGCCCTAACTTCAATTTCCAATAAATGATATGCTTTTCAAAATGAAATTTTGAATTCAGTTTTATAATTCTAAATAAAATGCAATCTATCTTTACATGTACCAAGATAAATGATAAAGACTCAAAATATCAAATGCCAACAATGTAAAATGCCTAATATTTTTGTATTTTCAATATAAAATAATGAAAATGCAAGGACTGAACAACAACTTGATATAAGAACTCTACTGTATGTAAATAGAGACAAACCAAGTAGTATATCATAAGCAAACACCCAATCCAATATGTAAGGACAATCAAATAAAAAGGATGATGAGAAAGGCACCACCCAAAAATTCAACCAAAGAAAGGTTTCCTGTCATTCCATAGACACTTGAAAGTCATAAAATAGACCCAAGAAGATTCAACAATCATCAAAACCTACCCAACAACTATGAAACAAAGGGTGATGTACGCAACTTTTCAAGGGAAAAGCGCATATATACGCCTCTTGCAGAAGGACGACACGCATATGTACACGACTGTCAGGAAAAAACTCGCGTATATCTGTCAAAACACAGCTAGGATAAGGAGAAGGATAAGAAACTCAGACTCAGAATGAACAGAGGCTGTCAAGCCGTCATACGACAAGAAACTCAATATAAACGAGAGCAATCTAAGGATAAAAACACTCCAAACCTCAAAAAAATAAGATTATATCCCCAGTATGGTCGCCAATTTTGTTACGAGGAAAATCTCTCTATGGCTAGGGGTAAAACACAATAGACGGAAATGACAACAAAAATCAAATCTAATATCAGGTATGTTATATAAACAAATATGCTATCAAGACAAGATAAAAGGCCTACCTCATCCAAACATTCAATGAAGTTCACCATTGAGCACTTGACTTAAAGAAATATACCTGCAACTTGTCCTCAACAATCAAGAAACGAAAGAATATGGTGATAATATATAATGTTAGAACATTCAATAGAATAATCCATCAAAATTTATAACAAATACACCCATGGAATCACAATTCAAATATTTGGAAGATTTGCAAGAATAACAAATCAATTGGAGGGTTTGGAGCAACTGCAAGCTAGGGTTTGACAGTCGCAGCCATAGCAGAGGACAATATGAGAACCAAAGGGGGAGGGGGGGGTAGGGGTACCCCCTCATACAAACAAGTAGTGGTAGACAGAGGGAAAGGGACAAGAGGCATAGCTTTCAAGGCACCAATGACAAGCACCTCGGGATCAGATCCCAAAAAAGGTCAAGAAAGGAACCCAAGAAAAAGTGGATGCATGGGAGAAGAAGCCAGAGACAATTAGAGCAAGGTGCAAGACACAGCGAAGCCCAACGGGGCAGAAGGGAACAACACATGAAAACCCAAAACAACAATGATACCCAAGGTGATACTAGAGGATCTGCAGACACAACTCTACAGGGACCATATGAAGATGCATGCACTAATCTGCAAGTTCATGGGTTTGTGGTCCATAGAAAGAACACTGCACAACTGGATTAAATATCATTAGAAACCAAACGGAGAAGTGGAGCTCCACCTAGGCTCGAAAGGATTCTTCAAAACAATATTCATGAACATGAAGGACAGGGATAGAGTCTTTGAGGGAGGACCATACTTCCACGCCTCAGCAGGACTATACATGCGACCATGGAAGGAAAAATTTTCCCCAGAAAAAGAGACTTTCAAAAAGGTGTCGGTCTGGCTGAGATTTTATTCCTTACCTTTAGACTACTAGTTACCCTTTAATTTCAAAGAAATAGGAAACAAATTGAGGAAATATGTGAAGACCTCAGAAGCCACCCTAAAACGGAGATATACATCTTACACAAGAATCTGGATAGAGATGGATGTGTCGGGAGCACTCCTAGAAGCCACAAGTCTAGAATTCAGGGATGAGGAATGGATTCAAAACATAGATTATGAACAAATCCACTTCAGATGCAGAAAATGCCATGAACATGGCCACCTGATAAAAGAATTCCCTCTTAATAAAAAATAGGAAACGAAAATCCCCAAACCATAGCAGGATGAGGATGGGTTTATAAAACCGAACCCCATAAGAAGAGAAAACAAAAATCAGAGTAGAAACCTAATAAAAAATAACTCGAAGACCCGAAATAAAACAGAAGGACAAGACACAACAAATAAAGGGGCAGAAAGTGAAAAGGATTCGACAAAATCTCAGGAAGTTAGAGAACAAGCAACAAATGAGCCCACAGATCGACCAAGTAATAGGAAGGAACAGGGGAGTTGCGCAACCTCGATGGATGGAGAAATCAGAGACAACAACACCCCCTTGCAAGAAGCAGAGGGAGATGTAGAAATGACCCCAAACGAAGTAGGAACAGAAGATCCTAATATCAGAGACCTTGTGGAAAGGGAAGGGATAGCTCTCCCGAATATACTAGAACAATGGAAAGAACAAGGATTAGACAATGTACCAACAGAGCAATTTGACCGCATTCAGTACATATTTCTCCTAAGGGAGGAAGCCAAAACTAGAGGACTAAAGCGCACACACGGGGAGATTGGAAACCTAGGATTCAAAGCCAGCGAGGGAGAACTACAACTCTCACCCAAGCAGACGTGGTGGAAAAAAGGTAGGAAATCAAATAACGTAGCCCTACAGGAGTTTGGAGCGCTAATGATAAACTCGGGTAAGATCAAGAAACTCTTCGCCAACTCCCCCCCACATGTATAAATTAAGGTTATAACTTGGAATATAAGAGGCCTAAACAACCCGAGAAAGCAAAGAATCCTTAGAAATAAAATAAAGAAGGAACAACTAGATCTTTGTTTTATTCAAGAGACAAAATGCAATACAGACAGAATGGAGGCAATTAGTAAACAACAATGGCGCAAGTACAATATGGTGGCTATCGGAGGCCACCAAATGGAAGGAGGTATTCTCACCTTATAGGACCCACAAGTACTGAGCCTAATAGCAGTCGAAGAAACCAGGCACACCCTTACGGTTCACATGCAAATTACTGGTAACACAGAGGTGATTCTATGCATTAATGTGTATGGGCCCCATGTGTAAGAGAAAAAGAGAGGAATGATACGAGACTTAGAAGATCTTAAAAATTGATCCAACAACCTCTAATGGATCCTGGCAGGGGAATTCAACATCATCACGTCACTTGCGGAGAAAAAAGGAGGTACATGAAGATTGGATAGGGATGCAAAAGAATTCTCAAAGTTCATAGACACAATGGAGATGGTAGACCTCAAAACTAATAATGGCTAGTTCACCTGGAACAATAAACAGATGAACCAGTATAAAGTAGCAACAAGACTCGACAGATTCCTAGTATCGGAGTCAATCATTAGGCAGGGGATAACCTTAGATTGCAACATCCTCCCCTGGGGGGGATCTGATCACTAGCTAGTGAAACTGGAAGCAGGCTTCCAAACCACACCAAATAACAGACCCTTCAGATTTGAGAAATTCTGGATTGAACACCCGACTTTCAAGGAAAGAATCAAATAGTGGTGGCGGGAGGAGCAACCAGAGAAAGGGACAAGAATGTTCAAACTCTATAAGAAACTAAAGTATATCAAATATAGGCTCAAGGAGTGGAACAAGGACACTTTTGGGAATAAAAACCAAGAGAAACCTACATTTCGGAGGGCTATACAGAGGAACAAAAAAAGGAAGAGATCCAAATGACCTAGGAATGGGAATCTCGATGCTAAGAGGAAGAAAAAATTTGGTGACAAAAGTCCTATATCAGATGGCTAAAGGAAGGAGAACGAAACACCAAGTTTTTTCATAGAACAACCATGCCCAGAAGAGACCATAATAAAATCTTGAATATTAAGGACCAGGATGGAATAGAGCGAGAGTCACATAAGGAGATCAAAACTACTCTGGTAAACCACTTCCACGAGATATCCCAGCAGCCCAACCAAGATAAAACGAAGGCCATACAAAGGATAATCCAATATATCCCCACCTAGTCACTGAGGATTAAAATAACAACCTGAACAAACCCATTGTGGAGGAGGAAATTGACCAATTACTCCAGGAAATGCCCAATGGGAAATCCCCTGGTCGAGATGGTTTCACAGTGGAGTTTTTCAAATCCTATTTGGAAATTGTCAAACATGACGTTTATAGGGTAGTGGAAGACTCTAGAAGGTCAGAATCCATTCTAAAAGTGCTAAATGCTACAATGATTACACTAATCCCCAAAGAAAATGAATCCAAAACCCTTGATCGTTATAGACCAATAGCACTGTGCAACGTGGTTTATAAGATAATCTCCAAACTTATAGAAAATAGATTGAAGCCCCTCCTACCCACATTGGTTTCACAAGAACAGGCATGCTTCATGGAAGGAAGACAAATAATGGACAATATCATCCATGCCCACAAGCTTATCCACACCCTGAAGCTTTAGAAGAGAGGGGGAATGATAATACAACTGGATCTAGCAAAAGCTTATGAAAGAATTAGCTGGCACTATATGGTCAAGACTTTGGAAGCCTTTGGTTTCACCCAACACTGGATCAGCTGGATATTCAACCTAGTATCCACAACAAGCTACTCACTACTAATAAATGGAGGCCCTACCAAACCTTTATGTCCCATGAGAGGCATAAGACAAGGAGACCCGTTGTCCCCCTTCCTTTTCATTCTGATGATGGAAGGTCTCAATAGAAGCATAAAAAGTGCAACTGCAACAGGTGAAATAACAGGTATCAAACCTTACAAAAATTTCCCCACTTCCACACACCAATAGTTCGTGGATGACACCTTACTTCATGGCATCCCTATGATCAAGGAAGCAAAATCCTACAAACGAATCCTAGAAGAATTTGGGGAAGCCTTGGGTGTAGAGATCAACCATTCCAAATCTATGATCTTCTTCTTTAATGCCAACCCCGCAATCCAAAGAAATTTGGCCAACATTTTGGGCTTTGAACGCAAATCACTCCCAACTAAGTACTCAGGCATTCCCCTAACAGACAAAGCTTACAAAAATGTCAAATTGGAAAGGAATAATCAACAAATTATAGGAGCAAGTGAAAACTGGACGTACCGATCCCTCAAGCTAGCGGGAAGACTTATTCTAACCAAGTCTGTTTTTCAAGCAATTCCAACTTTTATGATGTCTGTTTTCCCAACCCCTAAGGGGATACTACAAAAAATAAGAACCATCTAAAGGGACTTCCTGTGGTGAGGAGAGGAAACAAGGAGAAAATGGGCCCTGGTGACTTGGGAGAAGGTCTGTAAACCAAAAAGCAAAGGAGATATGGGGCTACAAGACCCAAAAGTTACCAATGACACCTACGGGGTGAAACTCTGGTGGAGTTGGGTCAAAGAAACTACTACACCATGGGTAAACCTGTGGAAGGCAAAGTATGCCCTGAACATAAGCGACCAGGATAGAAACCACTTCAGAGGCACCAGGGAAGGTTCAACCATTTAGAACCTATCCTGGCGCAACAAAGCCTAGATTCAGACACACAACTTTTGGGAAGTAAGGAATGGAAGAACAACCATATTCTAGGAGGAAGCCTGGCAACAAGAACCTAGAATGGAGAAACCAGATAGGTAAGAACTCCAACAGGAGCTGATCGCGCAAGGTAAAACCAGAGTCTAACATTACTGGAAACAAGAAAGAGATCACAACAAATGGAGAATCTGGAACACTCTCACCCCACAGAATAAAGCCCAAACCACAACAACAGTAAAAGAGGTGGAGGAATTGGGGATATGAAAAATTGCAGTCACAAAAGGAAATGACCAGCTGAGATAGGGACAAAAAGATGATGAAGAATTCAATCTAAAACAAGTTCAACACTATATCGCGGACCAGGACCAAGAAGAACCGACACAACAATGGGATAAGCTTTGGAACAACCCCCATTTGCCAAAAATAAAAAATTTCCAATGGTTAATACTCCGCAACCGAATTCTAACTTGGGAAAAACTAAGGAAAAGAGGATTCATAGGTCCTTCTAGATGTCACCTCTGTCAAGCCAAGGAAGAAACAATGAACCATATCCTTGACGAATGCACCTACACAACAGAAATCTGGGACTTGGCAGCAGGTATCTTTCGACAGTCAAATAAGATTCAAGGTAACATCTTCGCAACTATTAATATTTGGAAAGAGAACTACAACGAAAATGAAGAGGTGAATCTCTGTTGGACCCTCATCCCAGGAATGATCATATGGGAAACATGGAAGGAAAGGAACTGGCGCATCTTCAGAAACCAAAGATGTTGGAAGGGAATATCAAGGAAACAATAATCTCCATGACAAAAGAAATGGTACAGAGCCGCAACTGCTAGACAAGAAGAGCGCAACTCACAGACCAGGACTCCCGAATCCTGGAATCCTTCCACTTAAAAGACAGATGCAGGCCCCATTTAGTTAAGAAAACCATCGGAACTCCAAGTAGGTGAGCGTAACTGGAAACCACCACTAGTAGGCTCCCTCAAGATGAATTTCGGTGAGGCGTTGAAAGGTAACCCAGGATGGATAGGAATGGGAGGAGTAATCAGGGACAGTAAAGGAAATATCATCTGGCTATACATTGGGAGTATGGGAAACTCAACCAACAACACTACAGAATTCGAATCTCTGGAGACCGGCCTCGCGATTCTAAGCCGGGAAGGGATGAAAAATGCCATAGTGGAAGTATATTCCACGTTGGTTATCAAAACAGTAAGGAGACTCCAAAATGGTACCTGAGTGGGAAAAATTCAGAGGCATTGGCACTTGGCATAGCCCCTGCAAAACATTCAAGAGCACTTGCAGACGGGGATCACAGTGGAGTTGCGCTTGGTACGAAGGTCAACAAATGGACTGGCGGCCATAATCGCTAATGAGGGGGTCGACAAGGAATGACCAGAACTAGACACTATCTGGAGTAACATCCTGAATGGTCAGTTCCGAACAGACTACATCCAACTAGTGACAAAAGACTAAGACGAAAACCGAAGTATGGATGACCAAATCGAGGATGGAGGCACAGAAATAACTAAAGGGCATGTAGGATCCAAGCAGAATCCGATAGCCCACCACTCAAACACGAGTTACAATGAAGATCCAGGTCACACAACAAGAGGAGGTATGACACCATGGTCCTATCAATAGGAAGAAGTACATGGTTTTCCGTGAGAAAGTAGGAAAGATAATCAACATGCGAGAAAGGATGAAGGACAAAAGGTTTTTCCATGGTCGAGTATGGGTACACCTCACCCAAGTATAGATACGGGGAGGGGTAATGATTGTCATATAGCATGTAAGGAAAAGGATTGGCGGAGGGATGACGACAGGGCTCCCAAGAGAACACACTCCGAAACAGTGAAAAAGGACCAGAAGGTACTCATTTATGAGCGGCCTTTGATTTCTAGGATGATCCCACAGCCGGGGAAATCCCATAAAATAAGAAACACCAGGAATAGCCATATACCAGAGAGAAGCAATTACATAGCCCATATTACATACCAGGAAGGGGCGAATAGGAAGAAGAGAAGAACCCTAGACAAAAACCACCACAAACAATCCAAGATGGTAAGAATGAAGAAAACCCATAGTAAGAGAGGCCCCTAGGGGAAATAACCTCTGACAAGCACTCGAAGGATTACAAGGATGGAGAAAGTGGCCAAAGAAGCCAAGAGTACCTTTCTCATGCAGGTCGATCCAAAGGGAAAAGCAATCATCAACAGGTGGGAGAGAGAAATCAACACCACACGCAAGGGAAAAGCCTGGACATAACTAATTCAAGAAGCATATGGGATAAGGGATGCAGGGGCTACTCAGCCTAAAACAACCCTCTACCACAAAATGGTGGAGGAGGCCCGACAAACAAAAATGTTGATAGGCAAGATGAATGTTGACCGGAAAGAGACCAACAGGGAGGCTATCAGGGACCACAAGAAGGTGCTCACAGAAATTTTGAGTCGCCTTAGCAACCTGGAGGCCAGTGGAAAAAGACTAGCTGAGGACCAAAGGAGCCAAAAGGAAAAAATGGAACAAATGGCAAGCCAATTCCACCTTTACCTACGCTATGTCCACCACATGGACATCACTCCAACAGACCAGAGCGGAACACCATATTGTATTAGAAAGACGCGCACGGTGGAGCAGAGGAAGGAGAACAAGGCAAGAAAGGATGGCGACACAAGACATCCCATCATCCTAGACTAGCGCAATTTCAACCCCTGGTCAAGTTGTTTTTAGTGTAGGAGCTACCCCTATTTTATGGTTATGTTTTTTATGTATATGTTATGTTTTAATATTTCAAACTGGTTTCCGGAGGACTGATTCGGTTTCCCATGGTGATGGCCTAGCCCCCCTGCTATATTAGACAACGCAACTCTGGGATCCTTGATCTGGTTCCTTTTTGGTAGATCAAGGGATTCCCCTTTTCTTTTTTGTATCATAACTTCTTTCAGTAATACTGGATTTCACTCACTTACAAAAAAAAAAAAAAAAACAATTCAAATATTTGCAAGATGTATTTCTATTAAAATGTAATCAACATAAGTGAATTAATTACAAACTTTCGTGTCGGGACGGTTTGAAACCAACAAACTAAGTCCCTTCTAGTTGGTCCTCCATCACTTCAATCCTCCACCAAAGGCAATCTCATATAAGAGAGACAATAAGTTTCTCAATCATGTAGGGAAGAGCTTGGGGGTTGAACAATGTTTTTAGACTTAAAAGGACAAAGGGATGTAGGCTCAATATGAAGTGGATAATTTCTCCAGAATAACTTTTCTTTGAAAGTTGAATTCTTCTCCTCTTTTCCATAGCTTGGATTTGGCCCATTTCTATCCTTCAAGTGGAACTAAGGGTCGAGTCAGAACGTTTCTAGTATATGGAAGGTCAAGGATCATGGATCTCGTGACGTGACATGGAAACCTGACACCATTTCTTAATTTTGGGCACAAATCCTGATGTACGTGGGTTGTAGTGGTGCAACCTGCATATAAGCTTGATGTACTATAGGTAGGGCATGTATATGTGGAAAAATAATGTTTTTAGCTCTAGGATTTGCAAAAAAGGGACTTCAAGTTTGCATAGGGAAATGGAAAACATGCCTTATGTGCACGTTTTCATAGGGTGAGGCAAATATTGCTATAACAATATGTGTGTGTGTGTGTGTGTGGAGTGGTTACGCAAAGAGGAGGCATGGGTCTGAGAAAACATGGTTAAATAGTTGAGGGGAGACTCTATATTCTGGTCACTCTTTGGGATTCATCTAACATGTTTACTGGAACAAAATGTTATGGTTAGAGAAATCCATCGTAAATGGAGGAGAATAAAACTTGATACATTGTCTCTAGTACAACTCCATTTAAATCAAAATTGAATTTCTTCATTATCTTGAATTTGACATTTAAATTTTGACCAACAACTTTTAATGTCGACCTTTTCGTTTTCTTGAATTTGACATTTTAAGTTCAAGTTTCACTCTATGAAGTAATAATAAAAGTAATTCAAGATATGGCCTCGTGGTGTGTTTCGATCACTCGTTTCAATCTTTTGTTCAAGTTCCTGGACTCCCCAGTGCATGCTAAGATTATCGTATTTCAAATTTGCAAAACCCTATCTTATTCCAATCCTTATTAAACTTGTACAATTGTAATGTCAAATACAAATTTGAATATTATCCTTCTTGAATAAAATCAGATGCTACATGGGATAGAAGATAACGTAGCTGCTAACTATGGGTAAGTCAAGGTATAGTTCTTCATGTGAAGACGGTTGATTCTCTTTTTGAATAAGAAGAGAACTTTGCATGGGTATTGATCATGGATGCATTATGTGAAAACGACTAATGATCAAACCCTTACATTATCTTCATTCATAGATGTTACAAAATTACATGTTGCATCTCAATAAATCCAGTGAGATGCTATCAAGTCATTAAATCAAGTGAGATTCTAAGAAATCACTAGTTTCATCTCAATAAATCAAACATGTTTACATTGAACCTTTGCTTACTTAAAGGCAGAGGTTTGCTGCTTTGCAGCTCTTCTTGTTTTATTTATGAATAACTCTTAAAAAATTTGTTGATATGTAATTTTTTTTTGTTGATGGCTTATAGATTGATTTATACCTACTAACTCACCAAATTAATAGATATATTAAAGGTGTCTGGAGGGGTGTAGGCCGATTGGAAAGTGCCATGTATATGGAAGGAAATTTGTAAAGTGCACCATTCATGCGGGCTACATGGATGCACCTTGAGTTTCGACCCCGTGTCATGGGGGTATGAGAACCGCGAGTTCTCGATTTCCCCCGAAAAAAAATAAAAATTAAAAATTAAACAGATATATTAAAGGTATCATTCATATATATAATTCTATGGATAAGCTTGGAATCACAAGTGCACCTTTAAGAGGTTAATATAGATCATGCTCTCTCTATATATAATTTTGTAATTAAATAATAATTAAAACATTAAAGGTATTAATGAGCATGCTATTATACTTTATAAGATGAAAGCGGATATAAATATTTGTTAGAGACCATCATTTAATATTTTAAAATGCCTCATGTTTTCTTTATTATAACTTTCTTGTGTTCCCTAGATGTGGTTGCAAATGTATACTTAACTCTTCCTCATTGGGTAGTGTATCGTACCTACAAATATTGTGGTAAGTGGGGGAGCTCCCCTTCCTATAAGACCTTATCAATGACTGCAATGATCATATTTTCAAAGTTGTTGAATGTATCTGAAAAACCAAAAGTATACTTGCTTGGCTAGTACTGCAATTTTGGAACATAGAACTCTTCACCGGTCACACATTTGTATTCTAGTATTAATTTCCTTCTTCCATTAATGACCAGTGATGACAATATTGCAATGTATCTAATACCTTGCTCCTTCCTTTTGTTCATCACCTTTTCTGCAAGCCAAGAGAATCCAAGCACCACTGCAACTTCTCTAATAAAACTGGTTTCATGATCTCGCCTGTGTGACTTGCACGAGTTTGGATTTCCTGAGGGATCACTCTACCTCCAAGATGTTTTCCACAACTTTGTTGTGAAACATATTTAGTGATAGATGTCCTCCTATCAGAGACACATGTATTACAATATACATTACAATTATCACAGACCATCTCAGTGTAACCATTATAGGTGACATTTGTGCTTCTCAAACTCTGAAGCACTGGCCATTTAACAAAAACACCTGAATCTATCATGTTTCTGAAAACATCATTAGCATGTGAAACATCTGGTCTTAACCATTTCATCACATACAACATACGTCTTACTGAACTTACACGAGACATAACCTTTTCTTCTTTATAAACATGACCTATGCTTGAAGAAAACTTATAATGGAAAGCAAGAGGGATAAAAACTAGTTTTACAATGTTCATACTGAACTCCAACCACAACTTACCATTACCATCTCTATATACTTCCATGCCCATAATTTGTTTTGTTGCTCCTTGATCCCTCATCTGAATTGTCCTGTCCACCTGAGTCATTTTCTTACTGATTTTATCCACGCTTCGGCTTGCATCGAGCATATCATCAACAAATAAAATCAAGACTATGAATGTACTATAAAATATATATTCATTCCTACCCTTTCAAAAATTATGACTCACTATGAAGGATTCAAACCTCTTGTATATTTGCGTGGGTACCAATAGACCATACAATGAATTATCTAGCATGCAAGAAAATTTATTGTTGCGATCTTGAATCAACCCTCTTGGTTGTTCCATACATACTATATCTCCATCAATCATGACCTTGTGAGAAGTAGGATCCCACACACAACATCCGTTTATACCACCATCATAACTTGCAGAGATATAAAACAAGTAAAAATTCAGAAACAAAGATTTTAAGTCTGGAAATGATTTACCGCGCACTAGTACCTGCAGTTCTTTCTTTCTCTTATGACCTTGATGCTTCTGCCATAAAAAAATAATATACATATGTTACTTCAGATGCTACTTCAGTACTCCCTTCCAGCTTATAAAGGTTATCAACCTTTGCTGCCTTCATCACTACTAAACTACCTTTCGACACTGTGAGTGCTCCACCTTGATCTGTATACTTATATCCATAAGAATCCAACACCCCTAATGAAATAAAATTTGATTTAAGATCATGTACATATATTTCATCCTTTAATTCCCTAAAAATATCATTGAACATCCTGATTCTAATGCTCCCAACCCCAATAGTTTTACAGGGAATACATTTCCCATAAACACTACACCCTCATCAACAGATTGGTAAGAAATGAACCAATTTCTATGTGAGCACATGTGGTGGGAGGCACCTGAATCTAACTACTATTCTTCTTGATATTGTAAATTACTAGAAACAAATCAAACTTGATCAGTCATACCTAAATTTGTTACAGCCAAATTTTCTTCCTTCATAGAGTTTTCCTCAGATTCCTTTCTTTTTCAGCAATCTTTATTGAGATGTCTTGTTTTGCCACAGTACCAACATTTTGATTTACCCTTTTTGTGTCTTGAATTAGATCGAGAAAATTATCTCTCATTCTTCTCTTTAGCTCGAACTTTGACCAACATTGCCTCTGAAGTTGAGGTTTCTTTACTAGAGTTTCTCCTCATCTCCTCAGCCAACAAAGCTCCCACAACAAAGTCATAATCTAAAACTTCCGTTGAGATAAAGCTAATAGAGGTGACTAGATTATCCCAAGACTCGGGTAACAAAAACAATAGTGTAATAGCCTTATCTTCATCTTTGAATTTAACTTCCATACTAGTCAATTGAACTATAAGGGTATTGAAGGTATTTAAATGGTCAACAATTTTTGTACCTTCTTTCATCTGCAAACTATTCAACTGTCTCTTCAAGTAGATTCTGCTCGTCAAAGATTTCATCATATATAGACTTTCCAACTTGCTCCATAATCCTGATGTTGTATCCTCTCCTACGATATTAAATAGAACATCATCCACCAAACATAAACGAATGGTACTAAGAGATTTTGCATCCAGATCTTCCCATTCCTCATTCGTCATGGCTGTTGGTTTCTTTGACTTGCCTGCCATTGCTTTTTGAAACCCTTGTTGCACCACTAAATCCTGCATCTTGAGCTTCCAGAGTTCAAAGTTTCTCTTACCACTAAACTTTTCAACTTCAAACTTCGAACTCTGCATCTTATCCATTAGAAAAAAATCTCCTAATATCCACAACTTATAATAACCAAGGACTTTAAAAAAAAATAATGTGGAGGAATGATTGGTACAAACTTTACAAGGATTATTAAAAAAGGTTTAATCCAAAAAACCCTTTAATAATATATAAAAAAGGTTTAATAAAAACTTTTATAAAGAAAAAGTTTTACTTTTAAAAAACATCCACCTGTTATAAGCATTCTCCTTTATACCTTTTACATACTATATTTCAAATATAATAAAGCTTTTAAAAAATAGCAACCTCCACGTGACTTGTTCACAATTTTAAAAAAGGGACTCAATTTTAAAAAACCCAAAATTAAATTCTTCATACATTTTTACTTCAAGGGAGATCGTAACTTTTGATTTATGCCATACCATAAAGAGAATACCATAAAATTCCAAACAAAATTATGCTAATTTGTTTATGAGGAGTCGTTGCACGTCACACTACCAATGGAGTGAGGAGTCACCACACCTCACGCTAGACGTAGAGTGCGGTGATCTAAAAAATTCTTCGGACTGTACCACACAGCTTGACTGCTACGATTCTAGTTTTTTATCTACACATGAAGTGTGAATTATATGACGTCGCACCCTTCCCGAGGAGGGACCTACAACGATGTAGAAAGGGATGCACTTCACACAAATGTTGTTGCTCCTCCAAAATTTGACGCCCTCTCCTCCAACCAACTCTGATACCACTTGTTAGAATTGTAAATGCATAAAACACAATTCACATATGATAATTAACAATCACACAGATAAGAAACATAGGGATTTCATGTGGTTCACCCAAACGTTGGGCTACATCCACCAAGCACAGGCATCGGTTTCCTTATTATTCAGATAGTGGAGATTACAACAGACTTGCAAGTTGTTAAGCCCTAATATTGGCTCATTAACCCTTAATTGGGGCATATTAGATTAGTAATGTTATTTTATTTATGTCATCTTTAGGCAATTAGTTGTAATTATACCTCCTATTCTCCTATATATACCAAGGAGACATTTTCATTTTGAATCATCTTGTACTTGAACATTTAAGTGGGGTAAAAGGAGGTTGCCCCCTTGAAGAGGCTTATTATCTGAAATTATCTCTTTTT
>ML779773.1:457451-509872 GCA_009831015.1 Picea engelmannii | reverse complement strand
AATCGCATGAAACAACAAGTAGATCAACATCGTAGTGAAAGAAGTTTTGAAGTAGGGGATTGGGTATTTTTAAGACTACAACCATACAAACATATGTCCCTCAAGCAAGCCAAGAAGGATAATAAATTATCACCAAAGTAATATGGCCATTATAAGGTATTTCAAAAGATTGGTACTATGGAATACAAATTGGAGCTTCCTGCATCTTCACGAGTACACCTAGTTTTCCATGTTTCATGCTTAAAGAAGGTTATAGGCGACAAGATCCCAGTTCAAACTATATTTCCAGAACTTGGCGAGGAAGGAAAAATCATATTGGAGCATGAAGCCATCACTGACACAAGAATTCGCCAACTGAGGAATAGATCCATTTCAGAGTATCTCATTGAATGGAGGAAACTACTGGTTGAAGATTCCACTTGGGAAGATGAGTCTTTTATACAGAGGCATCCATAGTTACTCAAGCATTGCGGACAACACTTGTCTCAAGGGGAGGGGCATGTTAAGCCCTAATATTGGCTCATTAACCCTTAATTGGGGCATATTAGATTAGTAATGTTATTTTATTTATGTCAGCTTTAAGCCATTAGTTGTATTTATACCTCCTAGTCTCCTATATATACCAAGGAGACATTTGCATTTTGAATCATCTTGTACTTGAACATTTAAGTGGGGTAAAAGGAGGTTGCCCCCTCGGAAAGGCTTATTATCTGAAATTATCTCTTTTTCAAGGCGTTGAGTACTTTTCCAGAGGTTTTTCTATGCTATATTGATGTTTGGTTCTTAACACAAGTTCTCACTCTGTCTCTCTCTCTCTTCCTCTACGAGTTTACATGCATTTATATACATTTACATGAAACATATTATTAAATGCAATCCCTATCCATATTCTAACTTGGTCTATTTGGTTGCAACCAACGCAGAATAATAGGATCCAAATCCATCCTTTGAGGAATTCATTGTCACCAAATCCCAACAATCTCCACCTTAACAACAATTAATCTGATACCTTTCTCCTTCCTTTTGGTCATCACCTTTTCTGCAAGCCAAGAGAATCCAAGAACCATTGCAACTTCTCTAATAACACTGGTTTCATGATCTCGCCTGTGTGACTTGCGCGAGTTTGGATTTCCTGAGGGGTCACTCTATCTCCAACATGTTTTCCATAACTTTGTTGTGAAACATATTTAGTGATAGATGTCCTCCTATCCAAGACACCTGTATTGCAATATACATTACAATTATCATAGACCATCTCAGTGTAACCATTATAGGTGACATTTGTGTTTCTCAAATGCCGAAGCACCCATTTCACCACAACACCTGAATTTGTCACATTTATGAAAACATCATTAGCATGTGAAACATCTGGTCTTAACCATTTCGTCACATACAACAGACCTCCTACTGAAATTACACAATACATAACCTTTTCTTCTTTATAAACATGACCTATGGTTTAAGAAAACTTATAATGGTAAGCAAGAAGGATAAAAACTGGTTTTAAAATGTTCATACTCAACTCCAACCACAACTTACCAATACCATCACTGTATACTTCCATGCCCATAATTTTTTTTGCTGCTCCTTGACCCCTCATCTGAATTGTCCTGTCCAGCTGAGTCATTTTCTTACTGATTTTATCCACGCTTCGGCTTGCATCGAGCATATCATCAGTAAATAACATCAAGACTGTGAATGTACTATAAAGTGTATAAGCATTCCTACCCTTTCAAAAAATTTGACTCACTATGAAGGATTCAAACCTCTTGTATATTTGTCTGGGTAACAATAGGCCATAGAATGACTTATCTAGCATGCAAACAAATTTACCGTTGCAATCTTGAATCAACCCTTTTGATTGTTCCATACATACTATATATTTGTCAATGATGACCTTGTGAGAAGTAGGATCCCACACACAACATCCCTTTATACCACCATCATAACTTGCAGAGATATAAAACAAGTAGGAATTTAAAAACAAAGATTTTAAGTCTGGAAATGATTTACCGCTTACTAGTACCTGCAATTCTTTCTTGCTCTTATGACCTTGATGCTTCTTCCATAAACAAGAAGATACATCCATTACTTCAGATTCTACTTTGGTACTCCGTTCTAGCTTATAAAGGTTATCAACCTTTGTTTCTTTAATCACTACTAAACTACCTTTCGACACTGTGAGTGCTCCACCTTGACCTGTATACTTATATCCACAAGATTCCAACACCCCTAATGAAATCAAATTTGATTTAAGCTCAAGTACATATATAACATCCTTTAATTCCCTAACAATACCATTGAACATCCTGATTCTAATTCTGCCAACCCCAATAGTTTTATAGGGAATACCATTTCCCATAAACACTACAACCTCATCAACATATTGGTAAGAAATGAACCAATTTCTATGTGAGCACATATTGTGGGAGGCACCTGAATCTAACTTTCATTCTTCTTGACATTGTAAATCACTGGAAAAGGATAAAACTTGATCAGTCATACTTGAATTTGTTACATCCAAATTTGCTTCCTTCGTAGAGTTTTCCTCAGATTCCTTTCTTTTCCAGCAATCTTTCTTGAGATGTCATGTTTTTCCACAATACCAACATTTTTCTTTACCCTTTCTGTGTCTTGACTTAGATCGAGAAAAAATTATCTCATTCTTCTCTTTAGTTTGACCTCTAACCAACATTGCCTCTAAAATTGATGTTTCTTTACTATATTTTCTCCTCATCTCCTCAGCCAACAAAGCTCCCACAACAGAGTCATAATCTAAAATTTATGTTGAGATAAAGTTAATATAGGTGACTAGATTATCCCAAGACTCATGCAACGAACACAACAGTGTAATGGCGTTATCTTCATCTTCGAATTTAAATTTCATACTAGTCAATTGAACTATAAGGGTATTGAAGGTATTTAAATGGTCAACAATTTTTGTACCTTCTTTCATCTGCAAAATGTAAAACTGTCTCTTCAAGTAGATTCTGCTCGTCAAGGATTTTGTCATATATAGACTTTCCAACTTGCTCCATAAGCTTGATTTTGTATCCTCTCCTATGATATTAAATATAACATCATCCTCCAGACATAAACAAATGGTACTAAGAGCTTTTGCATCTAGATCTTCCCATTCCTCATTCGTCATGGTTGTTGGTTTCTTTGACTTGCTTGCCAATGATTTTTTCAACCCTTGTTGCCACTAGTAAATCTCGCATCTTGAGCTTCCAGAGTTCAAAGTTTCTTGTACCACTGAAATTTTCAACTTCAAACTTTGAACTCTGCATCTTGGCCATTATCACAAAATGTCCTAATATCCACTGCTTATAATAACCAAGGACTTTTAAAAAAAATAATGTGGAGGAATGATTGGTATAAACTTTACAAGGTTTAATCCAAAAAACCCTTTAATAATATATAAAAAAAGGTTTAATAAAAACTTTTATAAAGAAAAAGTTTTACTTTTTAAAAGCATCCACCTTTTATAAGCATTCACCTTTATACATTTTACATACTATATATTTAAAATATAGTAAACCTTTTTAAAAAGAACAACCTCCACGTGACTTGTTCACGTTTTTAAAAAAGGGAGTCAATTTAAAAAAAAAAAAAAATCAATTCTTCATACATTTTCAAGGGAGATCATAACTTTTGATTTATTCCATACCATAAAGAGCATACCATAAAACTCCAAACAAAAATATGATAATTTGTTTATGAGGATTCGTCACACCTCACGCTACCATTGGAGTGAGGAGTCGACGCACATCATGCTACACCTAGAGAGGGGAGATCTAAAAAAGTCTTCGCACTGTACCACACAGCTTGACTGTGGCGATTCTAGGTTTTTATCTGCACATGAAGTGTGACTTATATGGCGTTGCACACTTCCCGAGGAGGGACCTGCGATGACATAGAAATTGATGCACCTCACACAGATGTTGTTGCTCCTCCTAAATTTGATGCCCTCTCCTTCAACCAACTCTGATACCACTTGTTAGAATTGTAAATGTGGAAAACACAATTCACATATGATAATTAACAATCACACAGATAAGAAACACAAGGATTTCATGTGGTTCACCCAAACGTTGGGCTACATCCACCATGAATAGGCATCGGTTGTCTTATTATTCAGATCATGGAGATTAAAATAGACTTTCCTTTCAAAAATTCTGACTCACTATGAAGGATTCAAACCTCTTGTGTATTTGCCTGGGTACCAATAGGCCATACAATGAATTATCTAGCATGCAAACAAATTTACTGTTAGGATCTTGAATCAACCCCTTTGTTTGTTCCATACATACTATATCTTTGTCAATGATGACCTTGTGAGAAGTAGGATCCCACACACAACATCCCTTTATACCACCATCATAACTTGCAGAGATATAAAACAAGCAGGAATTCAGAAACAAAGATTTTAAGTCTGGAAATGATTTACCGCTTAGTAGTACTTGCAATTCTTTCTTTATCTTATGACCTTGATTCTTTTGCCATAAACAAGAAGATACATTTTTTACTTCAGATGTTATTTTAGTACTCCCTTCCATCTTATAAAGGTTATTAACCTTTGTTTCCTTCATCACTACTAAACTACCTTTGGACACTGTGAGTGCTCCACCTTGACCTGTATACTTATATCCACAAGAATCCAACACCCCTAATGAAATGAAATTTGATTTATGCTCAGGTACATATCTAGCATCCTTTAATTCCCTAACAATACCATTGAACATCATGATTCTAATGCTTCCAACCCCACCAGTTTTACAAGGAATACCATTCCCCATAAACACTACACCCTCATCAACAGATTGGTAAGAAATTAACCAATTTCTATGTGAGCACATGTGGTGGGAGGCACCTGAATCTAACTGCCATTCTTCTTGATATTGTAAATTACTGGAAATGGATAAAACTTGATCAGTCATACCTGAATTTGTTACAGCCAAAGTTTCTTCCTTCATAGAGTTTTCCTCGGATTCCTTTCTTTTCCAACAATCTTTCTTGAGATGTCTTGTTTTTCCATAGTACCAACATTTTTCTTTACCCTTTCTATGTCCTAAATTAGATAGAGAAAAAATTCTCTAATTTTTCTCTTTAGTTTGACCTCTAACCAACATTGCCTTTGAAGTTAAGGTTTCTTTACTAGATTTTCTCCTCATCTCCTCAACCAACAAAGCTCCCACAACAGAGTCATAATCTAAAACTTATGTTGAGCTAAAGCTAATAGAGGTGACTAGATTATCCCAAGACTCAGGAAACGAACACAATAGTGTAATAGCCTTATCTTCATCTTCGAATTTAACTTCCATACTAGTCAATTGAACTATAAGGGTATTGAAGGTATTTAAATGGTCAACAATTTGTGTACCTTCTTTCATCCGCAAATTGTACAACTGTCTCTTCAAGTAGATTTTTCTCGTCAAGGATTTCGTCATATATAGACTTTCCAACTTGCTCCATAATCCTGATGTTGTATCCTCTCCTATGATATTAAAAAAAACATCATCCGCCAGACATAAACGAATGGTATTGAGAGATTTGGCATCCATATCTTCCCATTCCTCATTCGTCATGGATGTTGGTTTCTTTGACTTTCCTGCCAATTCCTTTTGCGACCCTTGTTGCACCAATAAATCCTACATCTTGAGCTTCCAGAGTTCAAAGTTGCTTTTACCACTGAAATTTTCAAATTCAAACTTTGAACTCTGCATCTTAGCCATTAGCACAAAATCTCCTAATATCCACTGCTTATAATAACGAAGGCCTTTTTAAAAAAATAATGTGGAAGAATGATTGGTATAAACTTTACAAGGTTTATTAAAAAAGTTTTAATCCAAAAAACCCATTAATAATATATAAAAAAGGTTTAATAAAAACTTTTATAAAGAAAAAAATTTAATTTTTAAAAACATCCACCTTTTATAAGTATTCACCTTTAAACCTTTTACATACTATATTTTAAATATAGTAGACCTTTTAAAAAAGAGCAGCCTCCACATGACTTGTTCATGTTTTTAAAAAAGGGATTCAATTTAAAAAAAAAACCAAAATTCAATTCTTCATACATTTTTACTTCAAGGGAGATCGTAACTTTTGATTTATGCCATACCATAAAGAGCATACCATAAAATTCCAAAAAAAAATATGCTAATTTGTTTATAAGGAGTCGTTGCACCTCATGCTACCACTGGAGTGAGGAGTCATCGCACCTCACGCTACACCTAGAGTGTGGCAATCTAAAAAATTCTTCGCACTGTACCACACATCTTGACTCTGGCGATTCCAGGTTTTTATCTGCACGTGAAGTGTGACTTATATGACATCACACCCTTCCAGAGGAGGCACCTGCAGTGATGTAGAAATCGACACACCTCACACAGATGTTGTTTCTCCTCCAAAATTCGACACCCTCTCCTCCAACCATCTCTGATACCACTTGTTAGAATTGGAAATGCGGAAAACACAATTCACATATGATAATTAACAATCACATAGATAAGAAACACAGGGATTTCATGTGGTTCACCCAAAATTTGGGATACATCCACCAATCATAGGCATCAGTTGTCTTATTATTAAGATCATGGAGGTTACAATAGACTTGCAATTTATCACTCTGTCTCTCTCTCTCTCTGCCTCTACGAGCTTACATGTATTTATATACATTTACAAGAAAATGATTATTAAATGCAATCCCTATCCATATTCTAACTTGGTCTATTTGGTTGCAACCAATGCGGAATAATAGGATCCAAATCCATCCTTTGAGGAATTTGTTGTAACCAAATCCCAACAATCTCCACCTTGACAACAATTAATCTAATACCTTTATCCTTCTCTTTGTTCATCACCTTTTCTAAAAGTCAAGAGAAGCCAAGCACCACTTCAACTTCTCTAATAAAACTGGTTTCATGATCTCGCCTGTGTGACTTGCACAATTTTGGATTTCCTGAGGGGTCACTCTACCTCCAACATATTTTCCACAACTTTGTTGTGAAACATATTTAGTGATATATCTCCTCCTATCCAAGATACTTGTATTACAATATACATTAAAATTATCACAGACCATCTAAGTGTAACCATTATAGGTGACATTTGTGCTTCCCAAACGTTGAAGCACCCATTTCACTGCAACACCTGAATCTGTCACATTTCTGACAACATCATTAGCATGTGAAACATCTGGTCTTAACCATTTCATCACATACAACAAACCTCCTACTGAACTTACAAGAGACATAACCTTTTCTTCTTTATAAACATGACCTATGCTTGAAGAAAACTTATAACAGAAAGAAAGAGGGATAAAAACTAGTTTTACAATGTTCATATTGAACTCCAACCACAACTTACCATTACCATCTCTATATACTTCCATTCCCATAATTTGTTTTGTTACTCCTTGATCCCTCATCTGAATTGTCTTGTCCACCTGAGTCATTTTCTTACTGATTTTATCCATGCTTCAGCTTTCATCGAGCATATCATCAGAAAATAACATCAAGATTGTGAATGTACTATAAACTGTATAGTCATTCCTAACCTTTCAAAAACTCTGACTCACTATGAAGGATTCAAACCTCTTGTATATTTTCTTGGGTACCAATAGGCCATACAATGAATTATCTAGCATGAAAACAAATTTACCGTTGTGATCTTGAATCAACCCTTTTGGTTGTTCCATACATACTAAATCTCGGTCAATGATGACCTTGTGAGAAGTAGGATCCCACACACAACATCCCTTTATATCACCATCATAACTTGCAGAGATATAAAACAAGAAGGAATTCAGAAACAAAGATTTTAAGTCTGGAAATGATTTACCACTTACTAGTACCTACAATTCTTTCTTGCTCTTATGACCTTGATGCTTCTGCCATAAACAAGAAGATACATATGTTACTTCAGATGCTACTTAAGTACTCTCTTCCAACTTATAAAGGTTATCAACCTTTGTTGCCTTCATCACTACTAAAATACCTTTCAACATTGTGAGTGCTCCACCTTGACCTGTATACTTATATCCACAAGAATCCAACACCCCTAATGAAATCAAATTTGATTTAATCTCATGTACATATCTAACATCCTTTAATTCCCTAAAAATACCATTGAGCATCCTGATTCTAATGCTTCTAACCCCAACAGTTTTACAGGGAATACCATTTCCCATAAACACTACACCCTCATCAACAGATTGGTAAGAAATGAACCAATTTCTATGTGACCACATGTGGTGGGAGGCACCTAAATCTAACTGCCATTCTTCTTGATATTGTAAATGACTGGAAACAGATAAAACTTGAACAGTCATACCTGAATTTGTTACAGCCAAATTTGGTTTCCTTCGTAGAGTTTTCCTTTGATTCCTTTCTTTTCCAACAATCTTTATTGAGATGTCTTGTTTTGCCACAGTACCAGCATTTTGATTTACCCTTTCTATGTCTTGAATTAGATCGAGAAAATATTCTCTCATTCCGTTGTTTAGTTCAAACTCTGACCAACATCGCCTCTAAAGTTGAGGTTTCTTTACTAGATTTTCTCCTCATCTCCTCTGCCAACAAAGCTCCCTCAACAGAGTCATAATCTAAATTTTTTGTTGAGCTAAAGATCATAGAGGTGACTAGATTATCCCAAGACTCAGGCAACGCATACAATAGTGTAATAGCCTGATCTTCATCTTCAAATTTAACTTCCATACTAGTCAATTGAACTATAAGGGTATTGAAGGTATTTAAATGGTCAACAATTTTTGTACCTTCTTTCACCCACAAACTATACAACTGTCTCTTCAAGTCAATTCTGCTCGTCAAGGATTTCGTCATATATAGACTTTCCAACTTGCTCCATAATCCTGATGTTGTATCCTCTCCTACGATATTAAACAGAACATCATCCACCAGACATAAACGAATGGTACTAAGAGAATTTTCATCCAGATCTTCCCATTCCTCATTCGTCATGGTTGTTGGTTTCTTTGACTTGCCTGCCAATGCTTTTTGAAACCCTTGTTGCACCAGTAAATCCTGCATCTTGAGCTTGCATAGTTAAAAGTTGCTTTTACCACTAAACTTTTCAACTTCAAACTTTGAACTCTGCATCTTATCCATTAGCACAAAATCTCCTAATATCCACTTCTTATAATAACTAAGGCCTTTTTGAAAAAATAAAGTGGAGGAATGATTGATATAAACTTTACAAGGGTTATTTAAAAAGGTTTAATCCAAAAAACCCTTTAATAATATATAAAAAAGGTTTAATAAAAACTTTTATAAAGAAAAATATTTACTTTTTAAAAACATCCACCTTTTATAAGCATTCACCTTTATACATTTTACATACTATATTTCAAATATAGTAAACCTTTTAAAAAAGAGCAGCCTCCACGTGACTTGTTCACGATTTTAAAAAAGGGATTCAA
Organism: Picea engelmannii; assembly: GCA_009831015.1. NCBI lineage: Eukaryota > Viridiplantae > Streptophyta > Pinopsida > Pinales > Pinaceae > Picea > Picea engelmannii. Next base: position 500,430 of record ML779773.1, on the reverse strand, counting down.
TTTAAAAAAACCCAAAATTCAATTCTTCATACATTTTTACTTCAAGGGAGATCATAACTTTTGATTTATGCCATACCATAAAGAGCATACCATAAAATTCCAAACAAAATTATGCTAATTTTTTTATGAGTTTTTGAACCTCACGCTACCACTGGAGTGAGGAGTCACCGCATCTCACGCTAGACCTACAGTGCGATGATCTAAAAAAGTCTCTGCACTATACCACACAACTTGATTGTAGCAATTCCAGGGTTTTATCTACCTGCGAAGTGTGACTTATATGACGTCGCACCCTTTCAGAGGCGGGACTTGCGGTGATTTAGAAATCGACGCACCTCACACAGATGTTGCTGCTCCTTCGAAATTTGATGCCCTCTCCTCCAACCAGCTCTGATACCACTTGTTAGAATTGTAAATGCGGAAAACACAATTCACATATGATAATCAACAATCACACATATAAGAAACACAGGGATTTCATGTGGTTCACCCAAACATTCGGCTACATCTACCGAACATAGGCATCGTTATCTTATTATTCATATCATGGAGATTACAATAGACTTGCAAGTTCTCACTCTGTCTCTCTCTCTGTGTCTACGGTCTTACATGTATTTATATACATTTACAAGAAACTGATTATTAAATGAAATCCCTATCCATATTCTAACTTGGTATATTTGGTTGCAACCAATGCATAATAATAGGATCCAAATCCATCCTTTGAGAAATTCATTGTCACAAAATCCCAACACCTAGTCCATCTTATTATAGTGATCGCATAGGTTTTACAGTGCAAACCTACAAGAACCGTTCAATCAATTTCCAAACACATTTGAGCCATTGATTAAATTCAACACAGACGCATGGAATAGAATCAACCCGTCACAAGATTTGGATCAAATTAAGGGCAAAGAGAAAGCCATCAGATCCATAGTTAAACCACTGATGGAATGTTAAGTATAGCTGGTGGTTAAATGTTAGAGGGTCAGCGCACTTGGTTCCATGACACAAAGGAGAATGCTTAGGGATGAAAATAAAGTAAGGAAATTAGCGTTTGTACTGGAAAGGAAAGGTCACAACAACCAATTGTATGGAGAGGAAGGACACAAATTAAGAGCCTGTTTGCACATTTTTGTAGAGTTGAAATCGAGATCTAATTCGAAACTAAATGTCGATCAATTGAAAAATAGAGGATGATTGAAAGGGGAAGATCGATAGCCAATGATATATCCATTATATGATTGAAAAAAGAAGGTGTTAGATCAGTTGGAGATCAAAATAAACTTACAGACTTTGAATTTCATAATAAGTGTTGCAGAAATGGGACAAAGCACATTAAAATTCTGTAGCAGAGGTACGAGACACTCTAGCATAGGGTTGATGGTACGCTAAGTCAAAATAGGCTGCCAAACTATGGGTAAAGTCATAAACATGGCCTTCAGGGTCATCATTGCAGGTAGGCACTAGATTCAGTTATACATGATGTTCACAATATACGAATGTTCAAACACACTATTAGTGATCCTTTCAAGGATTTTCGATTTCAACTATTACATGTGTATGCTTGAGTATAAATTCTTTGTTTTTATGAGTTCAAATTGTTGGGTATGTCTTATATTCTTTGCAAAATTGATCCCATGTTATTACTGTACAATGATATGGGAGAAAATGGGGTCTCAGGGGTTCTTAGCACCCCCAGTTGGGAGGGTTGTGGGGGTTTCAGGATGGGAGCCCCCGAGAAAAAAAAATTGGTTTATTTTGTACAGTTTTTTGCGTCCGTTTTTGGCAATTTTTTGGCACATGGTTTTTGTCGATGGTTTTCTAATTCTGGTTAAGGAATTAGGGTTTTTGACTAATTTGGTTCAATGGATTAGGAGTTTGGATGTCACAGGGTCCTATATGTATATTATATTGTAAACAATGAAGAAAATAATGAATAGAATATTAGAGGTGGGACTCTAAACATGTTGTTGGTTTTCCCGGTTTGGGTTTCCAGGGTAAAAATATTTTTGTAATGTGTGTGTGTGCCATTGTATCTTTTATGTTTTATTAAGAATTTTTTTGCAGTAATTATTTGTACAAGGTTAAAATCTACACAAATTCATATTTCAATACATTCACTATATTTCTATGCATGTAAACATTTTGACTTCCAATTTCCATACCTATATTGAGATGCATTAGTATAAGTATTTGTTAACAAAGAAAAATGATTACTCAAATTTGGTTATTTGGGAATTTTTCTTCTCTCATAACAGTAGTTCGTGGAGCATTAGCTATTGTTCAGGCTATTAAGAGCATAAAGAAGGATTCAGTTAAGATGATTCCATTAAAATAAATCTGAGGGAACAACTTAGGAACTAAAAGTGATATTAGTGACTCCGAGTCAAATATTATGCAACTTAAGGATGATGCAATAATAGTAGAAGGAAACTTAGAGGAAATGACCAAAAATTATCTGGCACTAAGAGAAATAAAAGAAGTGTTGCAAGAACAACTTGCAACTTCCAAGTTGAATACAAAAGAAGAAGAAAAGTTCATATTGCAATCAAAGATTCTTCATGCATAGATGGGATCCAAGGAACTAATGGAGGATGGGATCTATATTTCCTTTTAGTTTATGAAGGTGAGTGCAATACCAAAAGGGTCAAAGAGTTCACACTGGATTCATTGGATAAATATTAATATTATTTAATTTAATGAGTTTCACAAGTTATCAATACTTAACTTGAGAAAAGTGGCTAGCTCATTTCTCCTTTGAAAACAAAGCAAGGATCTTCCACATTTCATTTCATATCTTCTTGGTTTTAAGGTGTTTATCCTATTGAATAAGCATAGTCTTTCCACATATTCTAAACATGCTAAAATTTGGATATTTTCCAAACATTTTTACCCAAAATATGGATAAAAATTTAGAATTGTTGGAATCATAGATATCGATTGTTGACATTACACAATCTAGATGAGATAGGGGTTTTTGAGGGCACTAAATCCATTTTTTCAATAAAAATGCAAATTTAGCAATAGAAAATTGCAACAATTCTTATATAGTTGGATTCCAATGACTATTGCCAAAAAAATTCCAAATTGTAGAACATTTAGACTTCTCCTGGTATTTCTCATAAATAAAATAGATCCATGCATGAAAACATCTAGGAGAATGCCTCCCCTTCAAAGGAAAATAGATAATATTAATTTTTTGTTGAGTCTATGCAAGGAGTTGTGGCTTCGAGAATAGTGGTATGTATAATGACATGGTGCATTCATGATCCAAATAGATATTCTCTCTCCATTGCAGATTTATTTTCCCAACCCTCTAGTTCTCAATTCTACCTTTTGGAGGTATATGCTCCAAACATATTTTGTAACTCGTTACAAATTTAAGAAATTTTTTATTTTAGTCAAAAAAATATTAGCAAGGTAAAACTATGACATTGTTGTTATTTATCAGATAGCTTTTCTACAATTTTGAATGTTCATATATTGTTTTTGAGCACCCATATAATGTTTTCTAAATTCCCATGCATCGTATAGAGCACCCACATATCATTTCTAAATTCCCTTGTATTCCTTTTGAGAACCCATATAGCGTTTATGAATAACCATGTTGATCCAGGTGGATATTGGTGTCCGCCCACTCGTTTCACTAGTTTAGAATGGTTCCACATCTTGGAATGTTTTCAATAGTTTTTTGGGACCCAAACTTATGGGTCCATTTTGAGGCCCTAAAAGATGTTTTTTTGGCTCAGCATCCCCTATCATGTACGCAAGGATAGATGCTAGTTAGAACATAATGTGTTCTCCTTGGCTAGACCTTTTTGATGGGGTATTGATATCTCTAAATGAATATCATATGAAAAAGTTGTGCCCCTGGGAAGTTGATGTATCAACTAACCACATTGGGGTGCACAAACCGTTTAACATTTCAACTTCTAGGGTTATGGTTTTGGATGTTTAGGGTTTTCTTTAGAGATAAGCTACCACCATTCTAGCTAGCTTGTGTGCTTTGCATTTTACAGTCTTTTGTATTTCAGAAAGTCATTAATAGAATCTCAGTTTAGCTGTAATATTGTGTTTCTTACAACATATTTGTGTCTTTCCTTGTTATATCATTTCCTTCATGTCGTTCTCAATATAATATGGATCAGTGGTATCATAGAAGTATGCTCCTTGTCGTTTCTTAATTCATGTCCTTAACTAGGTCAAGGTAAAGAGAGTTGGGTCTTGACCTACTTTCTCTTGAGGGAAACTACTATGTCCAGCCCAAGTGGCCTCGCATGGAGGAAGAAAAGAGAGATGAAAAAGTAGGAGATCATATCAAACTGTTTTTTGAGGAATCGCTTGCGCAACAGAGGAATGGGATGATAGATAATTTCACCCATATCCTTCGACGACTACCAACAAAAACGACGATACCTTAAACCAACAATCACTTTGGAGGTATGAAACCCTTCAAGGTACAAGTTAATGTAGATATTCCTTTATTTGAAGGCTATATAGATGTTGAAGCTTTGGAAAAATGGTTAAGTATACTAGAGAGTTATTTCTCTGTCCAAAATTTTTCCAATGGTGAAAAAATCACCTTCACGCTCCTTGAAGCTCTTTCCCATGTCAAAGATTGGTGGAAAACTTACTGTGAGTAACATTCCAGAGATGAGGCTGCAATTTTTGGGTCAGAACCCACTTGGGCAATTTTTATTGATTCCCTCGAGGATAAATACCACCCTATTGGAAACTATGATGACCAGTACATGAGATGGAAAACTTTGCATCAAGAGAGAGACCAAATGGTGTTGGAGTACACCAACATATTCCATACCTTGTGCAAAAATATAGGTATTAAAGACTCTGAGTGGCACCTGGTCCTAAATTACCACAATGGCCTACATAGGTACATCCAACCATATATGGAATTCCTGGACATCTCCTCACTAGGAGCCACTTACTGATATGTTTTCAATATTTAACAAAGGTTCAATCAAAAGAATAAGTGGTATTTCAACTCAGAAAACCCATCGCAATAGAACATGGTAAAGGCATCCCAACTCCCAAATCAAAGGACATGGTAAGGATGGCCATCCCTAGGAAAACTAGTCCAATCCACAAACAAAGAAGGGTAACATGAAGTTGAAGAAGGACACTAAAAAATGGTGTGAGTTCCAAAAACTCCCTTGGAACAACACTGATGAATGTTTCTCCAAACAATCATTGTTGGATGAAATAAAAGCCTCAAATTGGAATGTCGACTCAGACTATGATTCAAAATTGAATAAGGGAAAAAAAAACCATTGACGTAGCACCCAATGTCACCATCTCTACCAAAACATTCCAGCTAGAGTAACTAGAGGATCCTGAAGAAGGGGAGTGCCTCTTCCACTCAAAAATGTGGGTGAAGGGGACCCCCCTTGATTTCATTGTTGACAATGGTAGCTAGAAGAACCTAATATCAACATAGGTCATCAATAGGTTGAACCTAACAATGATGTTGCATCCTCATCCATACACCATTAGTTGGCTCATCTAGGGACGAGACATTTGCATCAACCAACTATGTCACCTACACTATGAAATTAAACCCTTCAAAGACGAAATATTATGTGATGTTTCCCCCCTTGAATTTTGTGATGTTATTTTAGGACAAACATATATGTGGAAGCTTCATGATGTTTATGAATATATGTTTCATAGTTTCATTATTACTTTGGGAGGTCAACTCTATAGGGTACCGGAGGCAATCCCAAGTACTTGGTCTCTTTGATCTCTACGAAGCAGTGCCAAAAGGTGGTCTCTTGGACTTAGAGAGTTTTCCTCTTTATGGTTCAGTTGGAAGGTGAATGGAAGGTCACTACAACTGCCAAAACCTTTGCAAGAGGTCTCTATACATAGTAGAAACACATGGAAAAGATAGTAGAGAAGTACAAAGACATATTTTCCTCTCCTACTGGGGTTCCTTTGCACTATCAGGTAAAGTACTTAATTGATTTGAAACCTGATGCTCCTCTTCGTAATGGCCCTATATATAGGAATTATATTATGGAGAATGAAGAAATCAAACACCAGATCCAAGAACTAATTTTTAAGTGCCACATCAGACCAAGATCCTCACCTTGCAGGAGCCCAACTGTTCTAGTACAGAAGAAGGACAGAACATGGTGACTTTCTTGATTACAGATCCTTTAACAAGATCACTCTAAAAAACTAGTACCCCATCCCTTGAATTTATTATCTTCTCGATCATCTCAAGGGAGCCAAAATTTTTGATTAAGATTAATCTGAACTCAAGCTACCACCACGTTTCGATTGAGAAAATTGATGTATGGAAGACAACCTTCAAGTCTAAATAAGGTCTCTTCGAGTGGTTGGTGATGCCTTTTGGATTGAATAATTCCTTAACCACATTCATTCATATGATCGATGATATATTGCATCCATTCACAAATGCCTTTTTTTTTTGTATCTAGACAACATCTTGATCCTTAGCAAAAATTGGGAAGAACATTTGAAACACATTCAACAGGTCTTGGGCAACCCGTGAAAACACGAGTTATATGCAAATTTGGAGAAGTGTTCCTTTTGCATGAAGAGAATCCAATATTTGGGATACATCATGGATGAGTAGGGTGTGCATGTGGATCTAGCCAAGATCCAATTCATATACAATTGGCTGCCCCCAAAGACACTGACCAAGCTCCACAACCTCTTGAGCCTCATCGACTTCTACCACAAGTTTGTGTTGGAGTTTTCTCATATTTCTTGGGCCATAAACTAGGTGACCAAGGGTGGAGTGAAGGTCAAGTTTGTTTGGGCCGCGTCCCAACAGAAATCATTCAAGGATTTGAAGATAAGCCTATGCTCAACACCATTCCTTATTCTACCAAACTTGCAACAACCATTTGAGATTGGGACAAAATAGTGGCAATACTGCAAAATCATTTTCATTGGTCGAAGCTTCGACAAGATTTCCACAAGTACATTAAATCCTTCACTTCCTATGCCATTTCCAAACCTTCCATCATGAAACAGGGGCTATACACCCCTCTACCTACTCCTAATAGGCCTTGGGAGTCTATCTCCATGGATTACATGTCCAATCTACCTTCAACCAAACATGGGAATGACTATGTCTTCGTGGTTGTTGATCGATTCTCTAAGATGTTAGTTTTGACACCCTACAAGAAGAGCTTCACAACCAAGGCCACCACTAAGATATTATTTGAATGTGTTTGGTTTCATTTTAGGCTCCCATAGACCATTATTCCAGACCAATACAATAGGTTCTTGATTACTTTTTGGTCTAGTATATGGTTGATGATGAACACCAAGATGACCAAATTGACTACCTTCCACCCACAGACTAATGAAAAAATAGAGGTAGTCAATAGGATGTTTGTCCAGATCCCGAGGATGTACAATTCCTAGCATTAGTGCACATGGGATGAGATCCTTCCTTATGTTTAGCATAGCTACAATAGAGCCCTCCATATATGTATTGGCCACAACCATTTTTAGGTGTTCTTGGGGTTCCAACCATTGGCCCCCATTGACATAGCTTTGTTCATTACAGCTGCATAGGAAGATTCCTCCCATGCTCATACCAAGGCTCATCAAGTAGCCAAATTTGTTGAGAGAATCCAACACATTTAACAACAAGTTCATGACATTTTTCAGAAAGCCAATGCCAAGTACAAGTAGGGCCATGATCAACATCAGGTACCACACAAGTTTCAAGTGGGAGATAAGGTATGTTTCATTTGTGAAAAGAGAAACTCATAGGACCCCATCAGAAGTTCCTCCCACTCTGATATGGGCCTTACACCATCACCAATGTGGTGGATGGGAATTATTTTGAATTAAGCATTCCCCCTTTCCTTATCTTACACCAAATATTTAATGTAGAATTGCTTCGACCATATTTTCCACCTCTCTTGGACACTTGGGACACAACCGAGCACTTGGACCCTACATAAATAAATCCCAAGTGCATTGAACATGCGAAATTTTATCGAATCATGGACAACAAGATGAAGGGAACTCGCCAACAAAACATCCAACTTTATCAGGTTGTCAAAGTAGGGAAACTTCTTCACCATGGCAAGTTTCTCACCAAACGTCAAATTCAACAAACGTTTCCCCATCTGATGGAGTAGATTCATGCAATGGGGACCATTTCTTCCTAAGGGGGGATTATTGATCCAAGTGGATACTGGTGGCCACCCACATGTTCCAATTATCTAGAATGGTTCTACATCTTGGTATTGTTTCTACAGTTTTTCAGGTCCCAAACTTTTGGGGTTGTTTTGAGGCCCTAAATGACATTTTTTGGCTCGGAAGTGCCTAACAATAGCCAAAGGAAACTTCTAGACAAATGGAATGTGTACTCCTCATATATACCTTTCTAAAGGGGTACCAAGTGCCCCAAACAAATATCATATTCAAAACCTGTTCACCTAGGCAGATGACATATCAACTAACCACATTTAGGCCCACAAGGTGTTTGGAGTTTCATTTTCTAGTGTTAGGGTTTTGTATGCTTAGGTTTTTCTCATTGATGATTTATGTTAAAAGGAATTTTTAACCTCACATATCTATATTCATAGATAAGCTACCACTATTCAAGATAGCTTGTTTTCTTTGCATTTTACAGTCTTTTGTATTTCAGACAGTCATTAATAGAATCAGAGTTTCACTATATTATTGTGTTTATTGAAATATCTCTGTGTGTTTCATTGTTATATATTTTCCTTCATGTCATTATCAATATAATATATATCACATGTAGCCTCTGTGAATACATGTTATGAAGAGTTGAAAAAGTTACACATAGGTGAATTGAAGAGCTTAATTTTCTACCTCATTTCCTACTAGCAACCTGGAGCATCTAATCAAGAGAGAAAGACCAAAGAGGATTACCCTTGATTCATTCATTGTTACTTTTATCTGTCATTCATTCTCACAAAGGAAATGAATAGATTCTATGCAGTTCTTCCTTGTTAAAGTTATTAATTAGGCCATACAAATAAACATGATCTTGTGACCTTGAATATGTGTCCTATGAGGAGCATGTCTTAATCATGCATACATATTAAACAATTATGAAGGGAAAATTAACCTCAACCCAAAATTTTTGAGGTAGGATATTTTCATATTGTTACATATGATTATTTTCATTATGTAAAAATATATATCAAACTATTTGATGGAATGCATATTTACCAATTGTTGGATCCATAGTTAGAATTAAGTTTTAACATGGTAATATCGTTTTTTATCTTTGTGAGAACATCGACAACAAGGATAATTAATTTTTAAGTGGCACATTAGGATTTTGTTTTTGATTTACAATGTTAGGTGTAGATTAAGGAGGGGATTCCCTCCCATTAATAACATTTAATCTTTGTAGGTAAGTAGTTAGATGAAGATTTACTAATTAAATAATATGCCTTTAGTAATAATTTCAGTGCCCATTTGCTACCATTATCACTATTTATTCACACACCTACCCAAAAAGGATAAGTGATCCAGATTTATGAGTGGAACGAAATGAATAATAGGTTGAATACAATAACACAGACATACAAAGAACAACAATAGATATCCAGTGAAAAATACTTCTATTGAATAAATAAAATAGGTTGAAAATGTAAAATTGCATAATTGAAAAACAACTTGCTTGAATGGTGGTAGATATCTCTGAGAAGAGATGTGGCTGCTACGTGCATCTGTCTGAGCAGAATGATTACAATGAGGCTCCAGAGCCATTTTTAACATTAATCATGAATGCCAAAACCCTGGACATACAAAAACCTAACCCTAGGAGATGAAACACCAAAAGTTATGTGGGCCTCAATGGGTACGTTGGTACCTCAACTTCCCGGGGTCATAACTTTGCATGCGACCTCCGTTTTAAGTGCGTTATAGTGATTTGGAAATGTATTTTTGAGAAATACACATTATGTCATAAAACGTTGACTCTGTCTATATTTTTACTGTGGAAAGCAGAAAAAACATTGTGTAGGGCCCAAAAATGGCCCTGGAAGTACAAAAAGATGTACTAACATGAAAAATTCCAAAATAAGCTAGTTGGATTAGGTGGGTGGCCACCAATATCCACCTAGAAGTTGTGCAAGGCTTCAAATATCCCCAGAAGAGTAGAACCCACAATTAAAAAGAATTACATAAGAACATGTTGAACTAAAAATTGTCAAAAGGAGTCAGTTGGAATAGGTTGGTGACCACAAATATCCACCTGGATCAGTCCTCCCCCCTTAGGAAGAAATGGTCTCCATTGCATTGAGTGCCCCCATTAGGTGAGGAAATTTCTGTTGAATTTGGCTATGAGTGAGCCACTTTCCTTGGTGCAAGAGATGCCCTACCTTGACAACTGGATAAAGTTGGATCCTCTGCTGGCAAGTTCCCCTGAACTGTGTGTCCACTATCTGATCAGTGGATTCTTGTTCCATGCAGTCAGGGTTGCTATATGTTGGTGTCAATTTTTCTGCGATCTCTGAGGTGTCCAATAATGGTGTAAAATATGGCCGGAGGAGGTCCACATTGAACACTGGGTGTAAGCCAAGGAAGGGGGGAGTGTTGAGCTCAAAAGTATTGTCACCCACAACCTTGGTGATAGTTTAAGGACCATAGTGAAGTGGATGGAGATTTTGATGGGCCCCTGTAAGGCGCTATTTCTGCAAATGTAACCAGACCTTGTCTCCCACTTGAAACTTGTGCGGTACCTACTGTTGATCATGTCGTTTCTTGTACTTAGCATTGGCTTTCTGCAAAATATCATGGACCTATTGGTGGATGTGTTGAATACACTCAATGAATATGGTGGCTTTGTCAACCTCATAATGAAAATGGGAAGAATATATCTGTGAGGTGCAAGAGGTAGTGCAACATCAATGGGACCCAAGGGTTGGAATCCAAGCCCCACCTGAAAGGGGCTATGGTCGGTGGAGCTATGGAGAGCCCTGTTGTAGATATGTTGATAATAGAGAAGACTCCCATCTCATGTACATGGATTCTTAGAGTTATACATGCACATGATGTGCACATTAATCTGATTGACAACCTCTGTTTGGCCATCGGTTTGAGGGTGGAAGGCAATGGATTTAGTGAGCTTGGTGTCCAATAGTGACCAGAGACTAGACAAAAATGTGTTGAGGAAATTGTTGTCCTGATCAGAGTTGATGATCTGTGGTATCCCAAAATGGACCCACACTCATTCAAAGAATATCTTAGCAGTATCTATCGTTGTGATGCTCTTCTTACAGGCTGTGAGAATGGCCATCTTTGAAAACCAATCGACCATCAAAAATACACAATCATTGCCTTTCTTGGTGGACAGAAGACTAGACATGTAATCTATTGATATGGATTCCCAGGGCCTCTCGAGACTCAGAAATGGGGTGTATAAGCCTTTATTCTTGATGGTTGTCTTGGTAATGGCACAGGAAGTGCAAGATATGATATACTTGCGGACATCCTGTCAAAGTTTTCACCAATAATTTTTTTTTGTTAAATGACCACAATTTTTTCCTCACCAAAATGTCCTATCATCAGACTCTAATGAGCCTCCCAAATTAGCTTTACATTCTCACCCTTAGGAACATAGAGATGGCCCAGATGGAATAACAGTCCATCCTGAATGTGAAAATAGGTGACATTCACGCCTGTACCCAAGAGATGATAGGTGGTGGTGAAGTCAGGATCTCGCTGATAAATTTGGGGCCACTAAGATGCCTCATGCCCATAGGAATGGAGAATGGTGGTGAGTGCAGCCATGGGAGGTCGACTGAGGCATTCAATGACACGATTTGTGATCCCTGTATTATACTTGATGTTGAGATGGAACTGTTGCAGGTATGTGGACCAATTTTGATGGTGATCATTCTGCAACTTCCATTGTGTCTTTATGAACTACATAGGCTTGTGATTAGTGTGGATGATTGTATCCTTTCCGAGAATGTAATGTTTCCATTGACGAAAATCTTGCACAATGGAATACATTTCCTTGTCATAGGTGAGGTATGTACAAACAATATCTAAGAGTGTCTCACTATGGTATGCTACTGTATGACTATGATGAGTGAGAATTGTGACTACAACATAGTCGGACACATCAGTCACAATCTCGAATGATTGTTGCAGATCGGGTAAGGAGAGTACTAGAGATGAGCACAAGAAATGCTTCATATCCTCAAATGCTCATTATTGTGCCTTCCCCCATGTGAAATTTTCCCTTCCACATCCCTTGGTCACTTGGCTAAGGGCCCATGCAATATGGGAGAATCCCAACACAAATCGTTGGTAGAAATTGGCAAGTCCCAAGAAGCTCCAAAGCTCGGTTAGTGTGGTTGGGGATGTCCAATCAAAGATGACTTGGATCTTAGTTGTATCCACATGTACTCCATGTTCATCAACAATGTAGCCCAAGTATGGGACCCTGTTCATGCCAAAGGAGCATTTTTCCAAGTTGGCATATAACTTTTGCAACTGCAGAGTACTCAAAACCTATTGAATATGATGCATGTGCTCCTCCCAAGTTTTGTTGAAGATGAGGATGTCATATAGATATACCACCACAAAAGAGTTGGTGAATGGTCTCAATACATCATCCATCAACCTCATGAAAGTGGCTAGTGCATTTTTTAAGCAAAGGGTATGACCAACCATTCGAAGAGACCTTCTTTAAATTTGAAATTTGTCTTCCATACATCCGTCAGTTCGATGGGAACCTAGTGGTAGCCAAAATTTAGGTTAATATTGTTGAAGAACTTTTCCCCCTTGAGTTGGTTAAGAAGGTCATCAATTTGGGGAATTGGGTACCGGTTCCTGACTTTGATTTTGTTTAATGCTCTGTAATCAATGTAGAGCCGCCAGGTCCCGTCTTTCTTCTATGTCAGTACAATCAGACTTCTGCAAGGGGAGGAGATGGGTCTGATGTGCCCCTTTTGAAGAATCTCTTGGATATGATTCTTGGTTTCATCATTTTCCATCAATGAGCGATGACAGTTTGGTCCATTAGGCAGAGGTGCACTGGGGGTTAGATCAATTAGATGCTTGACTTGGAAGTGCGTCGGTACACTGGTGGGTGAGGAGAAGATGTCTTTGTAATATTCCACAATTCCGTCCACTTTATTTTTCTGCAAAGAGAGACTTTGTGTAGAGGCCACAGATGTGGCAACGACCTCCTAATTACTGTGTGCATGGATGACAAAGAAGACAAACTTCTCGGTCTATGAAATAACCTTACTGCATTTCTTAGCAAAGATTAAAGAAATAGCGGTAGGAGATGCTACCTATGTTATCCTGTACAATTGGCTACCCAAAGTAATAATAACACTGTGGGGTATAGACTCATATGTAATATCTAGCTTCCAAAAATATGGTTGTCCTAAAAGAACATCACAAACTTCAAAGGGAGAAATATCACACAATACCTTATCTTTGAAGGGATTGATGTCACAGGGAAGACGACAATGTTGATTGATGTGGAGATCCCTTCCTTGGTGAAGCCAACTGATGGTGTAGGGTTGTAGGTGTGGTGTCATTGAAATATCTAGTCACTTGACGACCTCTACTGAGATCAGTTTCTTCTGACTACCTCTATCAACAATGAAATGAAGTAGATCACCTTTTACCCACATCTGCGAGTGAAAGAGGCGTTCCCCTTCGTCTAGTTATTCTGGTTCGCTTGGATGGACTTTGTTGGTAACGATAGTGGTGCTAGTTTAATAATCCATAATACACTTCCCTCCTTCTGGATTTGATTTAGAGTAAGAATCAACCTATGACTTGGAAGCTTTTAGCTTGACCACCAATGAATTCTTGGAGCGACATTCTTCGATGTTGTTCCAAGGGATTTTATGGTATTCACATCACTTTCCCGTGTCCTTCTTTGACTTCTCATTACCCTTCTTGTGTTGTGGCTTGGACTAGTTGTTGTGAGAGTGGCCATCTTTTCTCTGTCCCTTTTTTGTGGGTTGGGGCTACCTTTTCCCTGCTTCGACTGTGAGGAGTTTGCAGATCCAAACTCTTGCCTCTTCTACTTAAATTTATGCTTGATCTTGACAACGTATCTATAAGCCACACCTAATGATGTGATGTCCACAAAATCCATTTCTATTTGAATGTATCTATGCATAAATCCATGGTAGTTGAGCACCAGATGTCATTTAGAGTCTTTGATACCCAATTTGGTGCGCAGGGTATGGAAAATATTTGTGAAATCTGGTACTGTCTGGTCCCTTTCCTAACGCAACGTGGTCCATCTTGTGTACTGGTCCTCATAGCTTCCAATAGGGTAGTACTGTTATTTAATGGAATCTCTAAAGGAATCCCATGTGGGGGAGACCAAAAATATTTCATATTCCTCTATGGCCCTTTGCTCAGAGTAAGTATCCCACCAGTCCTTAACATGGGGGACAACCTTGAGGAGTGCAAAAGTAATCTTTTCCTTGTCAGAAAATTTGTGGACCAAAAAGTACCCTTCGAGCAGATTCATCCATTTATCTACAACATCATCATCTATCAGTCCTTCAAATAATGGAATATCAAAATTTACTTGTACCTTGAAGGGGGTTGCATGGTCTCTTGATGAAGATGCATCTCCTGTGGGCAATCGCCAAATGATCTGTGTAAAGTTGTCCATCATTTCATTCCTTTGTTGCACAAGGGATTCCTCAAGAAACATTTTAAAATGATCTCATTCTCCATAGTATTTCTTCTCGTCCCCCATGAGATGTTTTCTAGCTTGGTGTGACCGATCTTGAAAAGGCTCAACTAGTTCGAGTCCCAACGTCTTGCACCCAGATCTTGTTGGGGACATGCACGAAGAAAAATAAATGAAGAGCATACCGCTTTGATACCACTGATCCAGATTTATGAGCGGAACAAAATGAATAATAGACTGAATACAATAACATAGAGATACAGAGAACAAATAGATATCCAATGAGCAATAACTTCTATTGAATAAATAAAATAGGTTGAAATTGTAAAACTACAGAACTGAAAAACAACTTGCTCGAATGGTGGTAGCTATATCTGAGAAGAGATGTGGCTACTACGCACATCCATATGAGTAGAATGATTACAATGAGGCTCCAGAGGACTTTTTAACATTACTTATGAATTCAAAAACCCTATCCATCCAAAAACCTAACCCTAGGAGATGAAATGCCAAAAGTTGTGTGGGCCCCGATGGGTAAGTTGTTACCTCAACTTCTTGGGGTCGTAAATTTTGCATACGACCTCCGTTTTAGGCATGTGATATCCCGTTGGAAAGGTATTTTCGAGAACTACATATTATTCTATAAAATTCTAACTTCATATACAGTTTGACTGTCGCAAACCAAAAAAAACACTATTTAGGGCCCCAAAACGACCCTGGAAGTACATAAAGATGTACTAACATGAAAAATTCCAAAATAAGCCAGTTGGATTAGGTCGGTGACCACCAATATCTACTTGGAAGCTGTGCAAGGCTTCAGACAACCCTGGAAGTGTAGAATCCACAATTACAAAGAATTACAGAAGAATGTGTTGAACTAAAAATTGTCAAGAGGAGCCAGTTAGAATAGGTGGGTGGCCACCAATATCCACCTAGATCACTTAGCCTTACTGATTTACACTATCATAGCCTATGTATCCCTTGTCATGCATACTCTCACACCATTATTCCCTTACATAGCTTAGGAAAACCCTTTTTCCTAGGTTATTTCCCACTTTTCCACCACTATTCCCTTGCATAACTTAAGAAAACCCCTTTTTCCTACGTTATTTCACTTAATTAACCCATAATCCACTTTTATGCATTTTCCCCTCTTTATTTTATTCAAATTAAAGGGAAAATTCAAATTAGAGGTTAAAATAGATCTGGTCAAACAAAATATTTTATTATTTTGAATATATCAAGGTAAACCACCATTTTCCCTATAATATAAAGAGATCCATACCATTTTCCATAGATATTTTCATAGAGAGTACTAAGATGCTACCGAAATTTCCACTCATATTTTAGTCTCATCTCACCATTGTTACTTTCAACCAAGAGTAGAATCTAGCAAGTGCTACCAGACATCTGGGAAAGAATGAAGAACCCTCCCATGGAGGGGCCAACAAGAGGCATTTTTTCTTCACGTATTTATCCACATGTGTTGTTATATTATTCTTTCCATTGGGTATAGATATTGATCACATTATTTGGATATTTTTGTTATTGTAGATCTATATATGAAGGAATCTGAATCCATTAATTAAAGTAAGTTTTGTTTTCTTTCTACCCACTTTTGTCTGTGATCTAGAACAACCACTAGAGATGCATATATACTCACCCTTGCTGAAAATTTGCTACCAAAAAATGGAGACTCCACTGTGGGTTTGCGTTTTACTCACGATCCTTGGTTGTGGGTGTGTGGTAAACACTTGATTGTCTACATTTTTATTTTATTTTTTGGATCTTTTTCAAGGGTTTTATAATACAATATCTTGTTGTTTGTATGTGCAAGTTATAATAGTCCAAAATCACTTAGGAAACCCTAATTTCATCCCCAAGTGCCAACACATTTTATTTGATGAAAAATAAGGAAAACCTAATTTTGTTTTTTCCGCTAAAAGCTCATACATACTCTGATTGATGAATCATTTGTGGTGTTGGATTTATATTTATGATATGTTCAAAAGGGTACCTTTATATTTTTTATATTTGAAACTTCGTATAAGAGCCATTTTTCAAAAAGGGTTAAGTCTCATCATGCATTTCAAGGTATTTCCGACACTTCATTTTTTGAATTTTTTCTTTCTTTTAATGTTTAATGTGATTTCTATAGGTGATGTTTAGGGTTTGCATAAACCCTTAGTTTTATATTTTATTAAGTGGTTTAAAAATCCCACTAAACCCTAGAAATTGGGGAGCATACCCCTAGGAGGTTTTGATCTCTTTTTCCCAAGGGTTTTGCTGAGGGTTTGGCTCCTTGGTTGCTGCTATAAATATGATGTATCTTTACAAATTTATGTTGTCCCTCCCTTAGTTTATTTTCTTTATTTGCATACCATTTTAATGAATCCAAAAGAACCAAAAAGGAGAATTTAGGCTAGGAACATAGATTTGATTTGATTGCATCTAGTTTTTGCTGATTGTTACATCCATTAGATGTTATTTGTTTGTTGTTTCAAAACCTGAAGTATTTTATAGTTGCATAAGAAAACCCTTAGTGAAGAGAAAGACCCATTTTTCCTTCTCTTTTTGCTTTCCAATAGGGATTCAACATTGCACTTTAGCTACATTTTTTTGGAAAGAAAAGTTTGCATTTTAGATTCATTATCGCACTTGCATCACCTATTATATATTTTGAAAGGAAATTAATCCCTTTACCATTTTGATTTGGATTTCTTGTGCCTATAGGAATTTAGAAGTTTAATGTACTTTCTTTTCAAAAAAGTTCTTTATTTTTAGCACTTTATTTTTCATGTAATCAATAATTTACTTTTATGCAACTAAACTCAAATAAACAAACTCATCAACAGACCAACACACATTACAAAAAAAACAACATTGTAACCAACTTGAAACTTGAAACTCACCTTGGAGACCATTACTCCCCTCAAGAGACAGTCATGTAGGCTGAAAGGCCTTCGCCCCAAGTTTCCTATCAAATGTTCTCTCATCTCCAATAGACGAGGCACGACCCCCTTCCTTAGTCCCTCTTTTAGTTCTAGATCCTAAGAGCTTGAACCCTTTTCCCCTATTTGAGCTGCTAGTACCACTTCCCATCTTATACCTCCTCTAGTAGGACCATCTCCCTCTAGTTCCACCATGGCTAGAAATACCTCTACCTTGTTTTATTTTATGGTCAGTTTGAGTATACCTAACCTAAACCAATTGATCAACGATCCCATTTTCCATGGTCTTAACTATCCTCCCATCCCCACCAAGATACCCTCTGACATCCCCAATTTTGAGGGAAAGTCTGGAGAATACCCTTCAAACCACATGATGTCCTTACACTTATGGTGTTCCTTGAACTCCATCACAGAGGAATCCATTAGGCTAAGTATTTTCTAGAGAACCTTGATGGGTGCCACTGCAAAGTGGCACATAGATCATCCAGGGAAATATCACCAGAACTTTGAGTCCATTTACAAGGTATTCCTCACCTTCTTTCAGTTGCCTCTTTGTCATGACCCGGGGATTGAAATTCTTACTTCCTGTTACCAAACCACTTCCACCCACATCTCCGACCACATCCATGAGTGGCGAAGATGACATGGATTGTGCAAAGCCAAGCTAGATGGAATATTTATTCAGTATTTATTCCTCAAGTCCCTCTTTCTTCACATCACTAAGGATGTCGCTATGAAATTTCCTAAGAATGAGGAAGAGGTCATACAGAAGGCCTAGAATTACAACCTTATCTACACTCGATCTGGGTATCTATACACCATCCTTTTTTATGCCCCTCAGTCATTGTTTCCATGTGTTTATAATACACTAGGTTTGGTTTACTCAACCAACAAAACCATTTAGATACCGTCCCTTTTGGCATCACCTACATGCAAATGAAGTCTCACCCGAGGTATCTATTCGGGCTGCAGGAACCAAGTTTCAGCAGGGACAAGGGGATGTGAGGATATCATCATATCCATTACTATTTGTCCACCCTATGCTCAATATATTTATTCATATCCTTTCATTAGTTAACAACTCTATTGGGAAGAAACATTATAACATAGACTGCAACATAAATAACCCACTGTAACATTCATTATTATTTCACATCAATCATGCAGTAAACAAATCTATATCAATCATCCATAAACAAAACATCCATAAACAACCACATCAACACAACACATAGAGACACAGATTTTAATGTGGTTCACCCAATCCTTGGGCTACACTCACAATGGTTGGCTTCTATATTGATCGTCATGCAGTAATCTCCTCAGGCCTATGCACTATGCTTACAATAGATACAACATATTATGTCCTCAATCTATCCTAGCTGCTCTACAGTGCTCGCTTCTTTCTCTACAAAATATATCCACAACACTAAACATAGATTCTCAATCATACGCATTCTAAAATCTTACTTTCAACAACCTAATCTCTCTTTTTCAACAACATATTCTTCCCCGACCCATTACATATTTATACATAGAGTTACGGCTTGGAACCCCAATAGTTTATCCCAAAACCCTAACATGTCCTAGTTGTTTTCCTTCTTTTTCGCCATCATGCTTCGTTTCCTTCCTTTGCACCTGCATGATTATTTTCTTTCTTTAGCGTTGAACTGCTACTTTCCTGCTTTAGCGATGAACTGTTGATTTCCTTCTTTTATGCTAAACTATTGCTTTCCTTCCTTCTTTTGCACATGCTTTGAGTTTTGTTTTGACCCTGCAAACTGCTCCCTTTTCTTTTGTGCACACTCTTCAAAACTTAGTTATTCGAACTACCTATCCAATAGGCCCCTAACGCACACCCGTGGCTCGTCTCGAGCCACTTAAGCCTATTGTGTCGCGCTCTTCCATGCCTCCATGAAATTTTGGAGGGTTTCTCTTGTTGTAGAAACTTCCTTCCTTACCTCGACTTCTTTCTCCAAAATCTCGTCTACTACCTGCGTAGTCAAGGTCATGATCTTCTCCTCACTATATTTTTATACTTTCCTCACCCTACCTTACATAGTTTCCAATGCCCCTATGACCATGAGTGCTTTATCCTACATGGGTACCAATCGTTGTGTGAAAGTATTCTACTCTTCCCTTAGTTGTTCTATCTCATTGTATGACTATTTGTTTTCCAGGATGGTCGATATGCACTCAGATGGTGGCAACATGTTTATGTTCTCCATGGCCTTCTGCACTTTCTCCTGTGCATTCCTTAATCTTTCCTCAATGACCTTCATCGTCGAATACTTCGTCAACTTTATCCAAATATGCATTCTCTCTTTGCATAACTTTTTTCACTCCTCATTCATAATCGTAATGCTTTTTATTGAGGTTATGGTCATTCTTTCTCTTTGTTCCTTCTCCTCAGGTGGTGTCCCTAGTGTAGTTTTCACTTCCAACTCCCTGATTCTGGTGTGAAAGCCCTGAATGAATTCACTGATCTTTTATATTCGTTCCCCCAGTGTGGCTTCTACCACCATCAACACCTATGGAATCTCCTTATATAGTTTATGGATGACCCTTTGTATCCTCTCTACATGTTTCTTAGCCTCATCCTTCTCCTTCAATATCCTCTATGCCTTTTTCTCGGCCTCGTCCTTCTCCTACACAAATGTCATATAATCCTTTTGTATTTTTTCCTTATCCATCATTACCTTATCCCACTCCTTTGACATTGAGTCTACGCAAAACTATATTTCCTATGCAATACCTATATGTAAGCCTTGTATTGGTCCTATGGGCATCTATCAAACGAATAAGTCCAGGTAACTTAGTACCCATGCATGCTACTACATCTCTAGCATGAGAAACTCAATTGCATCTGGAGAAATATTCAAAACTCTTTGCACAGTTGTTATCTCTGTCCAGTAAGAAGTGGTGGCCCTTTCTTCCCCATTCACGCTTGTTGTTGGTCCTTCACTAGATATTCACTTTGGTGCTCTCCTTACTACATCCAGAGTTGTTGCAATGTTGTTACATGTTCCTACACCTTTTGGTTCGGTTCTTCTTATTTATGTGATGTTTTTTGAGCTGCCTCTTCTACAACATCCTTCACTTGGTAGTTGATCCTATCGATATCATCATACACCAAAGTGTAAATATCTGGTTCTCTATGGGATTTCATATTCTTCCACATAGATGGTGTTGTCCCCTTACCCTTATCTTTCAGATTTTCCTCTACGTTTGGTACTCTCTCCTGCGCGTCCCCTACACCATCACCCTATGCATTGCCTTGGTCTTCTTCTTCATTGGCAGGAACCTTCCAGTATGGTTCCCAATCCTGCATAATCAGTTGGATGTTTTCCTTTATGATTTTGTACTTTGTCTGGACCCATTCCTCTCTCGATTGTTTCTTTAATTGTATATAGATGTCATGACGGTCTGCCCAGAATCATGCAATCGATGCATATGCCTCTACAAGTTGTGGTGAAATGTATGGTGTATTATGGATACACCTCTTAATCCATTCGTTGTAGATAAAGAACTCAATGTTGGTGTCTATATGTCTTCTCTTGTTCATCGTGTACCAGAAGTTTTGATACTTAGCGGCCAAGCATGGCTTACCTCTTAGACCTAAAAACTACGCATGTTCTGGTTCATTCCACGATGTGAATGCAATCAGAATTAACAACTAGGAATAGTGAAATCCCATGCATCTATCATATGTTTACGGGAATTTGATGAGGAACTGATTAAGTAGAAATGGGCCCTAGCTCATCAATACCCCTTCTACACCCTTCTTATTCACAACTATCACGCCTGCGGGCACTTGGTCTTTCCTGCATTTCCTTAACAACTTGCATGCCAATGCTTGCATTAAATTCTTGTTGTTGGGTCATATATACTTGGTATATCCAACCCGCACACCCCTATGACTTTGTGAAATTTCTCCCTCATGGAGTCTGACAGAGCCCTGTCACTCTTCTTGTGTACAAACAATAAGGTTGGATCTTCCTCCTATGTCGGTAAGCCTGTGATTCGGGCAATGACATATGTGTCTATAGATATTGGTCTTTCTAACCAGAATTAACCACCATACACATAGGTTAGAAACATCTTCACACATGCATTCACCTCATGGATCCTGCTAAACTGTGGAATTTCAAACAGGTTTAGTATGCCAACTCATTCCAACCCTCTAGACCATAAGTTGGTTCATCAATGGATCTATTCTCAATTCCAAGTATTCACCGAGTGCAAGTTCAAGGAACTTCTTTGCGTCTGTGATATCATGGTACACATACTTTAACTGTGGCTCCTTACCTAACAGATCTTCATCTATGATGACCCCATCTAGTATGTTGGGCGTCACCAATGGATACTTGGCATCCTTCTTCAACGTCACTGGTTCTGCATCATCCTTCCTTGGAGAAATGTAATCCCTTTTAAACCTTGTCTCTGATGATGATTCTCCCAAAGTCTCCTTAACATCTAGTGTCATTGTTTCTTCTCTCATTCATGCTTTCTTTGGTACATACATTGTTTCCTTTAGTGGTGCCATCTCTGTAATCCAATTACTAGCGACAATTCCTTCGACTGTGTGGTTTTTCTTAGGCTCTGCAACATGGCTCTCGACTCTCTCTTACTTGCATGTAACTCCAAATAATAATGACCAATGTTTGTAGACCCTCCGTGGATTTTGTTCCCCTTTGCCAGTTGTCCCGTTACCTTCCCACCTATATTAACTATCTAATCCCTTAATATTGTTCATTCAATAGTTTCTTTAAAGCTGCATTAATTCCAAATCCTTCGCTAGATTTTTTCCTTGATTTTCTAGGTTGTCACGATATTCGTCGACTTTTATTATTTATGACTAAGCATCCCCTTGCTATGTTGTCATTACATATTTTGAAAAGTCATTTCCTCCCTGTTGTTCCTGAGTTTATACTTTAAGGCTATAAAGTATACCGTCAAGGCATCCGTAAATGTTTAAAGGAATAATTTGAGAATAAGAATTCAAAAGGAAGGTTGAAGCAGAATCAGTTTCTCAACTATCTATGTCTTTCTTCGTGTTGTTCTTGGATGCTAATGTCTCTCTCAATAGCAGCCCATGAAAGTTCTAACTCAACCCGGTTAGTTGTTGTTTGTAAAATGGTATTAAATAAATTCAAGGCAATACTGGTTTGATCTTGAAAGCTTGGTTCAATGTTGGGTTGTCTGCTACTTGGAACAGTCATGGAGGATAAAACTTTATTTATTTGTGAAAGGATTTTAATCAAACGTTACTACAAACTTTCCAGAGATGAGAATATGAAAAACAATTTTAAAATTCAAAACACTAACATAAATACATTCGAGGTCGTTTCCTGGATTTGTAACAATTTTGAGAATCATAAAATAACAAATAAACACTACAGAAAAATATGAGGCTTTAATCAAGAAAGAATATCATATTTCGATAGATAATAATGAAAGAAAACGAGGTTTCTAACGAAAGTTAAGTATTAAGGTACAAAAGATTTACAGGTCTTAAAATTACTAATAGAAATTTCAGAGGAAAAACTGTAAATAATTTGATATCCAAACCAATCTGAACTAGAAATCAAATATGTAGGTAACTTCAAATTGATTATTCGTTAGAAAAACATTGAAAGAAAAATACAACAAAGTATAATAAACTGGGTTTAAGAACACACAGCTATAAATTTGCAGGATTCAGAATCTTGTTTGTGATCTATATTATGATGTATTTGAAAACGTTTATTACAATCGGCTCTCTCCAAAAATCCTTAAGCCTCTTCTCAGTCTTTAGAAACTACATTTATACATTTTCATCAAAATTTTCTCATCGGTGACTAACCAACTTCCTAATATTACGGTTACATATAAAAAATAATGTCAACTGTTTACAATTTCTTTCTAATTTCTAATGATAAAAACATTTAAAAAAGATTTTAAGCTTGTGTTGACGAACTTCCTTTCTCCGCTTCAATACACTGAACACATTTCCCCAAAAATTTCACAAAAGTCCTTGGAGCATCTGGTATCTCATTTGCTTCAAATAAGAAAAATCTTTTTTGCAATTCAGGCAAATGATTTTCTATCATCTTTTCTGTGAATTTAATAGTTTTCAACTTTAGATTTTGCGTCACCATCCATTTGTTGATCTCTTTAATATTGATTAATTTAATTTTTGAAATCTCTATTTTCATTTCCTCCAGCTCTTCTTTGAACCTTAGCTGGTGCTTGGCAATATTAATCTTACCTAATAATTTGGAACAGTCATTTGTTCCGATATTCAATGAAGCTCTTTCTAAGAGATCGAAAACTCCCTGGCAATCATCATTGACCTCTCTTGTTATTCTTTTATATTCGGCCAGGTTTGCTTCCCACACTTTTAATACTATGTCCCCTTTAACCTGTTCAGAAATAGATAATTTTTGAATCTTTCCAACTTCTTCCTTTGATGAGAAAGACACTACCTTCTGAAAAGTCGTTCTAGCTTCTTTCTCCTCCCTTTCCTTCTGGAAAACATCCTCCAAAGACTTATTTGTTTCTTGAAAATAATTCTGGACTACTTCCATATTCAAGAACACTTTCTGTTGTTCTTCCTCTATTCTCAAATATATCTCCAATGCTTGTGTCTTGAAATTTTCAAGTTCTACTACCTGATTAGTAATAGAAAGAACTTTATCTTGTAAATGTGTGTTTTCTTCTCCCAGCTTTCGGACCTATTCCTGTGTGACTTGTATTATGTGTTTTGCCTCCTCCAAGTCTTTATTCATTTTATGGATTTCTTGCATATCCTTTAGTCTAGCTTGTTGTAGACCCTTTTGTATTCCCCAACTAATATTTCTCTCATTTTCTTTTAATTTGTCTTGCAACTGAATTATTGTTTGGTCTTTCTGTTCGAGCATAGTTGTTAAATTCCAACATAATACATATTTGTTGATGCTATAGAACCCATTGTACCTGCTAATTCTGTAGCAAACTCTCCATCTTTGAGTTTCTTTCCATCTATAATAACCTTATGCTTTTTAATCATCCCTTCTCCTCTTGGATGAATTTCCTGTTTCAAGACTGCTCTTCTCTTTTTACTGAAAAAGTAATCTGATGGGGGGATTTCATCTCTTGAAATCGGCTCTAGATCACTGACATATAAAGCTCCTTCATGGGGGGTTCCAAAATTTGACTGCAATGGAGTTAAAGAGGTGATAGGACTACCGAGCTCTGTTGATGTTGTTCCTCCTATCTTTTCTAGAATATTTTTCATGATTTCTGGAATTGTTTCCAGCTCTTTTCTCTTCTTTGTTCCCGATTCTTTTGTTTGAGAACCCTCTGTGTCTTGGGAAGGTATCTCAGTATTCTTCAACTTACCTTTGGTATTTTCTTTATCCTGTGTATTAGTTTCAAACCCTGGAGGGGGCCCTTCCTGTTCTGGCGATGGGGTCGAAACTTCACCCTGCAAACTCTTAGGTAGGCAACTTCGCCTATGGCTCTGAAAAGATGTGAATCTAGTTTGTGAGTCAGGTGACAAGGCCTGGACTTTGTTCAATACTTCTTCATAGGATTTAACATCTTTAAATATATCATCATAAATAGATACTTCGTGTTCATACGCCTTTAGATTACAATGTATGAAATGCCTACTTATTACTTGGTAGGGATCATATTTTATGTGCTCAATATCTACTAATTTCACTTCCTCTAATGACTCAGCCTCTACCTTAGAATGGCCTAAATTTGATAAAGAAAATTTCCCAATATGAATAGGGAAAGATGGCCATGATTTCTTTTGAGCTGCTTTTAATTCTAATCCAACACTGCCCTTTACTATCTGATAAGCTACCTCCCTTCACACCAATCTATCCGGTAGGAATTTAGGGACTGCATGAGGGGGATTGGAACAACCATAAACCCTAATGTAGGAAACATTTTCCTCAATAAACCAGTCGACAACTGCTTTAAGACTTTCTGTGATTGCATCAGAAATGCGAGGGGGTTCGCATTCGAAAAACATTCTGTGCATAGGAATAATAATAAAATGACAAACCTCGTAAAATGCATCTTTAGCATTTTCTTCCCAAAGGGCTGAGTGATATTTATGAATGGGTTCTGGACAGGAAATGCTCCAACTCCAATTCATTAATGGAAAGGGAGTCACAAAACAGATTGCATCCATAATGTATGCAGACATATAAAACATTGTTGGTTGTCCCTTTGATTTGGATGCTTTGTAGTTTAAAATTTCTTGTGTTAGGTTATCTGACAAAATCTTATGCCAGTTAAAACCATTTCCTTCTGAAGCTTCCTCTAAAAAGGGCACCCAATCTGCATGAAAATGACAGGGATATTTTCTCCTGAAAAGTCTACATAACATAATGGCTACATAAACCATGTATTCATTCAAGGAGGCTGTAGCATAAATCCCATGAGAATCAGCCCTAAACTTTGCTTGAGACCTCGCCCATCCTCTAATCATATCGGGATATGTCTGGTCTGCCTCAATACATTATTTTCTCTAAAACTCTGCTAAAAATTCAGCATTAAAAGTATGTTTAGGATTTGGCGAGAGTTTATACATTACTTGAAGGTGCTCTGGTCTGAATGAGCCGACGATATCTCCTTGCTCATTTAAGATACTCCTTGTTGGGATATCGACCTTATCCAGAGCCCAGCTAATCATATCATTGTATGCCACGAGCCTCGGGCGCGCAGCGATCTTATGAAGCTCTGACTCAGCTATGTCCCGAAAATGATTTTCAGAATCAGGATGAGCATTCTCAAACTCGTATTCCATCAATTCTGAGATTTGAGTCCAAGATTTAATAGAATCTATAGCATGTGGAGTGGTGTCGGAGATAATATCTACTTCATGTGCATCTTCATTCTTCTTCGGTGCCTTTTTGGGTGCCATGACTTATGCGTTTAATTGAAAACCTATTACAGAAAATGGATAAACGAGCTCAGCTTAAAAATGAAAATACAGACATTCGAATGTTTATTTTGAATACATTTAAAAAATGACAAGATTTKCACAGCTGTCACGAATTTAAAGCTCTTAATGCGGAAGATACTTTACCGAGATATGCTTTTAATGTCCGTATTTAGGCACCTTCGGGTTTTGAAGAAAACAAGAAACCTACTTAATTGGTAAGCGAAACATGAATGAACACCTAAGAATGATTACCATTAATCTTGTTTTTGAGAAAAGGTTAATTAATGTTAATCATAGTTTAAAGTTGAAAACTTCATTTTTCGGGGTTTCAGAAATCCGAATGTCGAGAGGTATGTCGTCGATGAAAAACGATTTCTGAAAATGCGAAATCGCGATGTTTTAATTAAGATTTAAACGCTTTTAGCACATTAATTAATTGAGATTAGACGTTTTCGGGATTTCAGAAATCTTGATGTTGAGAAGTATGTTATCAATAAAATTCGATCTCCGAAATCGCGAAATCGCGACGGCTTGTTTTTTAAACAGGACTTAACTTATCTTAATTAACTAAATAATCACGATTAAGGCCGAAATAGAATTAGTTTAATTTAACGTGACTTGTGGATCGGGGTTTCGTAATTCGGGATTTCGGGAAACATGATAATAGGAGACGTGCTCTCACTGAACCGTGAATCTGGAAATCGCGACATAATTATTTCAACCCTTAACCTTTCTTATAAGAGACTAAATTAATTTGTGATTAAATTAAGATTCCAACATTTCGGGAAATCGAGGATCGGGATTTCACGATTTGATTTGCATCAAAAATTTGTTTGTAGGAAACCCCGAATCCCGAAAATTCTTTTAAGTTTAATTTAAATTTTAACACGTTTTAAATAATTTTCAAATAAAAAGCGTCGGAAGTCTTATATTTTTTGTAAACCTTTTTCCCGTTCATTATCCGAATTTTTTTTAAAAATTAAGAAAAAGGTATCGTGTATTTAGAAATGATATGAAACTCTTGTTTTATGAAAAGCTGAAACCCGAAAAAGAAAAAATCTAGGCCTTGAGGATAAAAATTTAAGATCTATTTCAACACTCCCTTTAATGTCGTTTAACGGTCTTTATCCGTCCTCATCCGTGCATTTTTCTAGCTTGTCCATTCGTTTGCTGCGCAACTTTCGCTTATGTGTGTAATTTACTTTCTTGGTGCAGTTTCTTCCATCTACACAACACTCACTTCTTCTGCGTACTTACTCTCCTTGTAACGTACTTAATTTTTTCCTGTTTTTCTTTTCCTTTTCTTTTCTCTTTTTCCACTTTTTCTTTATTTTTCTTTTTCTTTTTCCTATTATAATACACTACTATAGCACAAAGGTTCTCGCGTAGGTAAGACTAGTGTAGGCGCAGTCAACCGTCCCTATAGAGCTTCAATCAACTCCCATTTACCATTCCTCCAAGGACTTCTCCATTCAACATTTCCAAATGCACAACACCTTCCTCTATCACATACTTAATGATGTATGGACCTAACCAATGCATTCATAACCTTATCGGATGTCGCATAAACTTGTTGTCATATAACAATACTTAGTATCCCACTTGAAACCTTTTCTATTTAATATGCATATCATGCCATGCCTTTTATCTTGCCTTCTGGACTTGTTGATGAAATCCTACGACAAATCGGTCTTCCTCCAAATGTAACAATTGTGACAATCTTTCCTCTACTGCGCTAGAGTCTGAAAGATGTGTAATTGTTGCAACGCCTGAACTCAACACAATAAATTCCATCGGAATTACTGCTTCTTTCCCATATACCAACCTAAAGGGTGTTTGTCCTATCAATTTTTTTCTTGTAGTCCTATATGCCCATAATACTGCAAGGATCCTTAAGTCCCAATCATCCCTTCCTATGTTGCATATCTTGGTTAGAGCATTCTCTAAAATCCTATTGAAAGCTTTTGTTGTCCCATTTGCTTGAGGATGGTATGGCATGATCCTCTGATGGTGAATTTGAAACTCCTCAGTCAAATGTTGCAATTGTCTTATTCAAGAAGTGCGTCCGTGAAGGATTTAATCCCTCTCCACGCTTGATAAATCAAGACTTAAGATAGATTTACACTAGCTAATATTATGTCACCTATATTATCCACTTTACCTATAAAATGTGTTTTTTCTAAATAAAATTATAAAATAATAACTCAAACTTAAAAGTGTATTATCTCTATATTAAATATTAATTAAAGTTAACTTTCAAAATAAACATTTTCTTTCAACCAAACACAAAAATAAGTACACACCAAACCCATCATAAAAACCATTTAAAATAATATTTACACAATATGAATATAAATATATTATTATTGTAATTATTACAAGATATATTATTATTTATAAGTGTATTATCTCTATATTAAATATTAATTAAAGTTAACTTTCAAAATAAACATTTTCTTTCAACCAAAAACAAAAATAAGTACACACCAAACCCGTCATAAAAAGCATTTAAAATAATATTTACACAATATGAATATAAATATATTATTATTGTAATTATTACATATAGATATATTATTATTATTTTCAACCGATATACCACGTAACTATCTAAATGAATAATAAAAAACTAACTCTATAAACATTTTAAATATATTTCTCCATAGCTTAAATTGGGACAAAAGCATTGAATTAAGAATCTCTTCGTGGGAAGCTTATTTTATAGATGTAAATTTTGAAATGAGATAAAGACTAGCAAGTTTACAATGTTGTAATGTTTGGAAATGTGGATAGAAGAATACGTATTAAAAATATTAAAGATATAGTGGAGAATCCTTTAACGTATAAATGTGATTATAAAAAATAAAATTTGAATATGAAATATTCATCAAATTTTATTATGTTTTATATTAATAAAAAATTATTTATGTAACAAATATAATGAGAATCACGATATTATATAGGAAGGAATATAATTGTCTTACTTATTGAAGGTTATTAAACAACTTATTATATAACATTAGTTTATTTAGTTTAATTTCCTAAATCAAATTTATATATAATTTGATATAAATTTGGGATCATGATAATACGAGATAATATAAAGATAGATGGATTCAATTTGTCTTGGTTTCTGATAATTACAATGTTGATTTAACGTGCACAATTCACTGTGCATTCACATCCTTCAATAAAATTGACTTGGAGATAGAAGGGAAGGATGGAATAATTACATGTTAACCCGTCTTAAAATAACTTATCTCACTTTTAGCAGAGACCACAAGTGAAGGAACTTGGCCCATGACAAGGGTTTATTAAAGTAGTTTTATATCTCAATTCTTGGGAAACTAAAAAGTGTCTAAAAGGAAAACACTAGAATGATTAAGATGGTTGAATATCTCACTTTTAGCAAGACCACAAGTGAAGGAACTTGGTCCATGACAAGGGTTTACTAAAGTAGTTTTATATCTCAATTCTTGGGAAACTAGAAAAGTGTCTAAAAGGAAAACATTATAATTATTAAGATGGTTGAATGTATTGTTGTTGAACATGAGGGTTTACTAAAGTAGTTTAATATCTTAATTCTTGGGAAACTAGAAAAGTGTCTAAAAGGAAAACACCATAATTATTAAGATGGTTGAATGTACTATTGTTGAAGATGAGGGTTTACTAAAGTAGTTTTATATCTCAGGGAAACTAGAAAAGTTTCTAATTCTTGGGAAACTTAAAAAGTGTCTAAAAGGAAAACACTAGAATTATTAAGATGGTTGAATGTACGGGTGTTGAATATGATTTGAAGAAGATGAAGATGTACTGAATGTAAAAAATGTTAATGACCAATATTAGTGTTGTAAGAAGAAATTGGTGTCAACTATAAGGTTAGATAAAATGCTTCATGAAAGCGAAATAAAGACCAAAACTGTATTAAAATGAAATTATTGTAAAAGTGTAAGTTTTAAACTTTTTACAGTAATGTAATGTACACAAAGATTTTTAATACATAAAAGAAAAGCAAATGCAAACACACATATACAAAGAGATTTACCTTGGAAACCCAGCGGGGAAAACCAACAACCTATTTTAGAGCTGCATCTCTAATTCTATTCATATTCTTCATTGTTTACAATAAAATATATATAGGATCCTCCGACATCCAAAAAACCCCTAATCCAATAACCCTATATTAGAATTCAATTGTAGTTCCTTAATCGAAATTATATTACCATAGACCACAAAACCATGTGCCATAAAACCACCAAATGAGAAAACCATATCGAGAATAATTGCTTGATAAAAACCTATTGATGATTTTTCACTTGGGGGCCCCTTCAGGCCCATCAACGGGGGGGATATCGCCCCCATGCAACCCCCTTGTGACCCCCTCATGTTGAATCATGTGAAAAGAATATAACACATGCCCAAGAAAAAGAAGGAATTGCATGCCACCCCTTTATTAATGACAACTTCTTTCACTCCCAACAAAGTTTATAGATGAAGAAACTCAGTACTTTCACTCTTAACAAAGTCTCTAGATGAAGAAACTAGGTATGTGTTAAGGGGAGGGAAAACAATGTTATGCACCAAACACCCAAATAACATAAAAATAGAAAGAGAAGTAACTCCACTCCTTCTACAATATAACAAATGCACAAGATGAGATGATCTCTAAAACTAGATCTCCATTGTATATATAGGAGACAAAGAGTACAATTACAATTAAAGGGTCAAATTGACCATTAAAGGGACTAGCCAACTAATATGGACAACACTAATAGAACAATATAAATGTAATAACACAATATCTAGGGCTTAACATGTCCCTCCCCTCCAAACAAGTGTTTCCATCAACATTTTATTAATTCTGGATGTTTCTATCTAGAAAACCCATATTCCCATGTCCCCTCTTCTACTGGTAGGTTCTTCCACTTGATGAGGTACTCAACAATTGCTCAATTTCATAGTTTCTTAATCAGTGTTTCAATGATTATTTCTAGTTCTAGTATGTTTTTCCCTTCTTCATTAATCTCTATTAAAATAGTTTGAATTGGGATCTTGTGGCCAATTACCTTCTTTAAGCAAGAAACATGGAAGACTAAATGAACATGTGAATATAGAGGCAACTCCAATTTGTAAGCCATACTTTCTATCATCTGCAACACCTTATAGGGACCATAGTACTTAGGTTCTAATTTATTGTCTTTTTAATGCTTGAGAGACATTTGTTTGTATGGTTGTAGCCTCATAAATACCCAATCCTCTACTTCTAATTTCATTTCTCTACGATGTTGATATTATTGTTGTTTCATCCTATTTTGTGTTATATCAATCAATTTTTGAAGAAAATCTTGTTGGTTCTTTATGTGGTGCTCCACTGCTTGAACCTTGGATTTCCCTTACAAAGGTTATGTGATGGATGGAGGATGATATCATAAATGGGGACATTTTTGATGAAGTATGGAATGATGTTTTTTACCACCATTCTATCAAGAGAAACCACTTGACTCATTATGTGTTTTTATAAGATGCAAAGCAATGAATATACCCTTCTAGATATTTATTCACAATATTAGTTTTCCCATTGGATTGAATATGGTAAGAGGAGTTGTGAGCTAGCTGAGTACCCAAACAAGAAAATAATTCAGTCCAAAAATTACCCGTGAAAATTAAATCTCTATCACTTACAAGAATCTTGGGGATTCTGTGTAGCTTCTAAATTGTTTCCATGAATGTTGTAGCTAATGTATTTTCTTTAAAAGGATGAGAAAAAGAACAAAAATGAGAATGTTTTGTGAGACAATCCATGTTGTACAGGCATTGTGAATAACTAAGTTTGGAAGAGTGCACAGAAAAGAAGAAAAGGGATCAATTTGCGGGGTCAAAGCAGAGGTCAGAGCGCGTGCAAAAGCAGGAAGACCAACAGCTAGCCATGCAAAAGTAACATCCATGTGCAAAGGCGGAAAAAGCATGCACGAACCATGAGGGTTTTAGAAATAATTTGTCATGAGATGTCATAGGGTTTTTCCCCTATTTCGATGTATAAATATGTAATGGGTTGGGGTAGAATAGGTTTCTAAGAGTAAGAGATTAGGTTGTGTATGGGTGAGAATCCTTACTAGAGGTTTTTTGAGAGGTTTTGCAGAGGGAGAGAGGCTTGCACTGTAGAGCGGCTAGGCAAGTCTGGATAGTATGATATGTTATATCTATTGTAAGCGTATTGTGCAGCCATGAGATTGTGATTTCATGAATATTAATATAGAATCCAATCGTTGTGGATGTATCCCAAGGATTGGGTGAACCATGTTAAATCTCGTGTCTGATTGTGTCCTTTGATGTGGTTGTTCATGGATGTTATGTTTATGCATGATTAGTATAGATATGTTTACTATATGACTGATGCAGAGTAATAATGAATGATATAGTGGGTTAATTATGTTGCAATCTATGCTATAATGGTTTTGCACAATAGAGTTTGGTAATTAATTAAAGGATATCAATAAATATATTGTGCACTAGGTGGATAAATAGTAATGGATATGATGATAGCCTCATATCCCCTTGTCCCTGTAAAAACTTGGTTCTTGGAGCCCCAATAGATGCCTCGGGTGAGACTTCACTTGCATGCAAGTGATGTCGAAAGGGTCAGTATCTAAAGGTTTTTTTTCGTTGAATAAACTGAACCTAGGGTATTATAATTTTTCCCCAACAAATGGTTATGTTTCCAGGACCCAAAATCTATAATTAGGGGAATGTTTTGGAGGTCGACTATGAAATAGATCATTGAATGGATGGAAAGGAAGGAAAGAGAATTTTCTAGAGGAGAAAATAGAAACCATCAGATGAGCAACGAACAATGGTTGCAAAGGTATGTGTTCACAGAGCTGCATGATATTTTCTTTGGTGAATTTACGATTATTTTGACTGAATGGTCAGTCGAAAGATTAGTGGAGAATACCATAATATACCGTACTACAACACCGAGGAACTAGAACCCTAAGTTGGTAAGACAATTGAATTATGTAAATAATACTACTTCTCGTGTAGTCGAATTCTGGTTGAATAGCATACTGGGGGGTTATTTTACAAAATTTGCAGTAGATTGTACCTAGTCATATAGTGTCGTAGAGAGGGATTTATTTAAGGGTTCACATGAAAGGTTTATGAAAGCATTGGGTACCTGGATAAAGATGTTGTTTTGCGACAAATGTGTGATGATGATGGAATTTGACTGCTAAGGGGCTTTGTGCACATAGGGGAACTAGGGGATGACCAGGGGATAGTCTAAAGGTAGGAAGAAATGAAGAAATAAATGACTAATGAAGGGAGGGACTGAGGATGCAAAGAAATGAGGAAGGTATACCAGAAGAAGAAGACAAGTTTGGGGTATTGCGTAGTGGAAGAAGGTACAAGAGTTGATGACTGGGGCAGAGGAAGGAGAGTCATGCAATGAGTATGAGAGGAGAGTGCCCTGAGAAATAGTCCAGATAGTAGAAATATTTTTCACATAAGGAGAGGTGTTCGACAACACATATATTCCAACAGAGGATGAACACCTTTTGTAACCACTCGCACAACCAAATCAAATATCAACACACCAATGTTTTGATGTAGTAAAACCCCTATGGGGAAACATCTACAACCCTAACCAACGTGACCACTTGGATTAATTTATTAATGCAAAAGAAAAAGATTACAGAGAAATTTTACGAGAGAGTTTCTCACACTCGATCATCGACAAATGATCCTCCATTCTCTTTAAATATATATCATGGACCAATTGGGTGTTAAGCCATAGATCAATGGTCGTTAAGATCGAGGAGAATATGAACCGTCGGATCACTCTATGTCGGGAACATATCGTGACCGTCGGATTTACTAACTACAAATGCATACTAATGCATACTAAAGAAACACACTTTTACCTAACGACACATTAGACCAAGTAGATATTAACTAACCCCTAAGTGTCTAAATATCCTAAAATCCCACTTTAAGAACAACTTGGGATAGGATTGAAGTATTTACAATAGTGAGACAATAGGAGAAGGAAGGAGGCATTAGAGCCTATCCCCCCTTAATGAAAACTTCCTGAACTCCTAACATAGATCAAAGTTTGGAAAACTTCGCTTCTATAAGAGACTTTGTGAAAATGTCTGCAACTTGATCTTATGTAGGGAAAAAGAGCACTTAAATAACTTGATCATGAATGAGATTTCTGATGAATTGCGTGTGTATATCAATGTGTTTCTTGCACTGATGTTGAACGAGGTCTTTGGTGATATTGATGGAACTTTTATTGTCATACCAAAGGTTGGTCGAATGCTGCTGCTGGAATCCAAACTCTAAAAGGATCTGTCGAAGCCACAAGGCTTCCTGACTTGCATTTACCATTGCTCGGTACTCTGCTTCTGTTGAAGAAAGTGCAACAACGTGTTGTTTATTACAGGCCCAAGTGATAGGTCCTAAACCAAGGCTAAAAACATAACTTGCAGTAGACTTCTGATCATCAAGGTCGCCGACCCAATCTGAATGAGTGAAACTAACCAATAAAGAAGTCCCTCCTAAATTGTAATGTATCTTGAACTGAACTGTACCACAGACATAGCGAAGTATCCTTTTAGCTAATTTACAATGGATTTCATGGGGTCATTGCATATAATAGGCAACAAGACCAAAAACAAAGGAAATATTAGGTCGGGTATGAGGCAAGTATAAGAGGCTACCAACTAACTGATGGTATAGGGTGGCATCAACTTCAGGAGAAGTACAAGTGGTAGTAAGATTGACTCCAGACAGGAAGGAGATGGGGTTGGTTTACAATATTCCATGTGAAATAGATGAAGAAGGTCACAAGTATACTTAGACTGGGAAATAAAAATTCCTTCACTAGTTTGCAAAACTTGGAGGCCAAGGAAATGGTGCAAAAAACCTAATTCTGTCATTTCAAATTTCTTCTTAAGGATGGTTTTCACATGGTTTAAAAGTTTTGAGTCACTATCAGTAAGGATAAGGTCATCAACATAAAGGACAAGGATTATGATATGGCTTCCTACTTTCTTGGTATAGACATTAGGATCAAAATGGCATCTAGAGAATCCTCTGTCAATAAGAAATTTGTCCATTTTGGCATACCAAGCTCGGGGATCTTGATTAAGACCATAAACAGATATCTTAAGGAGACAAATAAGGCTACAATCTTTCTGGACATAGCCAGGAGGTTGTTCCATGTATATTTCTTCTTGCAAATCTCCGTGCAAGAAGGAACATTTAACATCCATCTGATGGACCTCCCATTTATGTGAGGAAGCAAGGGAAATAAAAAGGTAGGTGGAATTGATTTTGGCTACAGGGGAAAAGGTTTCATTATAGCCAATTACTTCAACTTGGGAAAATCCTTTGGAAACTAACCAAGCCTTGTGTTTGTCAACACTTCCATCTGATGCATACTTAGTTTTGTAGACCCATTTACATCTGAAAAGTTTTCTTCCTTTTGGAAGAGGTACAAGATCCCAAGTATCTTTTTCCATTAAAGAACAATACTCTTCATTCATTTTTGTAACCCAATCTGGATGACATGAAGCTTCTGCAAATCTCTCTGTATCAAGAGTCTCTGAAACTTGAGCCAAAAGCGAAGAGGTTCATTGGAACTATAAACGTGTCTGACGTTGATCTAGGGGATCATCAACAAGATCACCATCTTCTTCTCGTGTTGAATGGATCCATCTAGGAAGCGGCAGAACTGATGTTGGTTCAGGTTCAGAGGAATCATTTGGAGAAAGGTGAGAAGGCATATGTGGATTTTCATCCTCACTATAATCATCTGGATAAGAAACCAAAATAGGAACAGAAGAAAGCACCAAAGATAGCTCGCAGGCCGAAGAAGGCACAATAGTCGAATTAGGCTTGCAGGCCAAGAGATTTCATCAAATGTAACATCTCTTCTAATAATAATTTCATTACAATGTGGTTGAAGATGTCTATAACCTTTGACATCTTCAGAATAACCAACAAATATACACTTCTCACTTTTAGGATGCAATGATTTCCTTTTCTCATAAGGAATGTGAGCCCATGCTATACTTCCAAATACACATAAGTGACTTACATCTGGTTTAATTTTAGTCCAAGCTTCTTCCGGTGTTATATTTTTAAGAGCCTTTGTGGGAGTGCGATTTACTATGTAATTTGCATGGTTGATTGCTTCCACCCAATACTTTAGACTTAATCCCTTAGATTGGATCATACAACTAGCCATTTCTTTTAATGTGTGGTTCTTTCTCTCAAAAACACCATTTTGTTGTGGTGTATATGGAACAATGTGTTGCATTTGGATGCCCTGTGTAGTGCAATAACTTGTAAAATTATTGTTCACATATTCACCTCCATTATCTATTCTTAACCTTTGAATTTGATGTCCATATTTCTTTTCTACAAGGGCCTTGTAGGCCAAACAATTTTCTCTTAAGTTTTATGAAGTAAACCCAAGTACGTCTGGAAAAGTCATCAATGAAAGTTAAGAAATACTTGCACCCAAAAAAAGAAGGAGTAGAAAGTGGACCACACAAATCACTGTGAACAAGCTGCAAAGGGCCCGAGGTGTGCCAAGAGGTACGTTTGTCAAAACTGTCCCGATGATGTTTTCCGAGAACACAACTGGCACAAACACCATCTATGCATGAAATAGGAGGAATATTAGTCACCATATGTTGATTACATAGTTGTTGCAATGAGAAATAGTTTAGATGACCAAACCGCTCATGCCAAAGTTTTCTCAAGTCATCGTTGTGAGCAACAAAAACTAATGAAAAATATGATGACCCAAAATTTTCAAACTTGTACAACCTAGTAATATCATCAGCAATTCCAATTGCAAGAACATGCTTAGGATATTTTAGATCCTTGATTACAACTTGGTGAGGTGAAAACTCTACGATTTTACCTTCACCTGAATGAGTGATTTGATATATTGATATAAGGTTGCAAGAAAGACTTGGGACACATAATACATCACTGAAATGACCATTATCTACTTGAATTGTTCCATATCCCACAACACTAAGAGATCTTTCATCACCAACAAATATTTTCTTGTTGTTACATTCATTTAGAGAAGAAAATATGTCTTTACCCTTATCCATATGATAAAATTCTCCATAATCAATAAGCCACTCATCAGAAGAAGAAGTAGAAGTTGTATTGAAGGAGAAACCAGAAGCAAAAAGTGCATGTCCATGAAAAGAAGAAGAAGAAGTAGAATTAATATTGATGTTGTGCTTCTTCATTGCTACTTCTAAAGCTGCCATCTTCTTCAAACATTTGGACTCATCATGACCATCTTTATCTCAAAAGTTGTAATGTCTGCCAGTCTTCTTATTTTTATATTTTTCTCCTTTGTCAACATTAGGAGTTGAAGCTGTCTAAGTGGGTTTGGGACCCTTATCTTGCTTGTTGCTGTAGAGAGGATGTTGCTTCTTGGTATTCTTGGGTTTATCTTTTTGTTGAGAGACTAAGGCTTTGTTGGAGGTACATGCAGTGTCGATCACTCCAAGTTGCACAAGCTTATCTTCCTCTCTAATCAAAGCAACACAAAAATACTCAAGAGTGGGTTTTTGATAAGCTTTCCCTAGAGCCTCTCTCATGGAATAAAAGGTAGATACAAACAAAAAATATGTGCTACCACTACTACATATGACCAAATTTTCCACAGTTTTTTGTTACTATTTCCACATATATCCGTCGCACTTTCGACGAAAGCAAAGACTATTTTTCGTCGCTATATCCACGAACTAGGTGTTCATGGAAACAATGACGAAATTATCCCTCCACGTGTCATCACCATCAATATAGGTTTACCTTATAAAGCGTGGCAATAGCGACGAAACTTTGTCACGATAGGGACGAAAAAACGTGCCAAGGTAAAAAACTTACCAACAGATTACGACACAGATACCATACGTGCAACACAAAACTGTGGAAAGTTGCGATGCAAAAGCGTGGCAATAGCGACGAAAAATTTTGGTAGAGACAAAATTTATGATGCAGATGCTTTATGTGCGATGCAAAACCATGGAAAAGTGCGATGAACTTTCGTCGTTATTGCCACGCTTGTTCAAAACAAATCCTTGTCTTACGACGAACTATCGTCGATATTGCCATGCTTTCTTTAAGTTTTTTTTTTTTTAAATCTACATGAGATATGGTATGCCATATTACATTGTAATATGGTATACAATATTGAGAAGCTGGATGTTGGGATTCGTGATTCGTGATTGACCCATAGCCTTGTGGTTGATTCATTCCCTTACCAAAAAAATCAAGGTTACTCACACTCATATGAATGAAAGAAATCAAAGTTGTTCCCACGAAAAAAGTTGTAACGCTTTGAAAGAATGGTAGATCAAAATAATGGAGCACTTGTTTAAACAAAGACACTTACACCTATTCAAGTAAAGGTAACTCACCCTATTCAAATGAAGGTACATGATACCATATAAATGAAGAGAAATGGAAATGTTTAACTCGAAGGGTATTTCACACCAAATCAAGTTAGTGTGATCACAATGTTTTGAAACGAAAGGTGATCACACTACTCTAGGTGATAGACATGGTGGAAAGATTAAAGGGTGATATGGCATGAACTATTGATATGATCCTACAAGGCTGAGTGTGCTTTGTTGAAATCTCTTGCAACTGTGTTTTTTCAAGGACATGATAGACTTGGTGGATAAATAGAATGCATGGGATTTGAATATAGTAAGGATGTTGTAGTCCGAGCTTGTGGTGATCTAGGACTAATACTTATTTGTGTGCTGATGTGAAGAACTTGTTGTAGGGCCAAGGTGATCAGTATCCATTGAAGATTTCATGTCCATGATTTGATGTGTTTCTCCTAGAGTGTAAACAAGAAAACTCCAATGATTAATGTGCACAATGAATATGGAATGTGTTCTATGGTACAAATAAGCATTGGTGGTGGTGTGAATCCATGTTGGTGAAGTATACATATGAAGAGAATGTATATAGCCATGTTTGAGTTACATTGAAGGATGGAGAACTAGAGAAGCCACCTGAGGTGTAGTGTCGTTGTGGACAATATCTAGCTGAGTAGACATAGCAGTAGAATGCCAAGGCTTTGGTGTTGATGTTTAAGAAAGAATGGTTGTATATCTACCTATATAGGTATGTAGTTTTAACTAGAGAAACCATCTGAGGTGTAGTGTCTATGTGGACAATATCTAGCTGAGTAGATGTAGCAATAGAATGTTAAAGTTGTGGTGTTGTTGTTGTTTAAGAAAGAATGGTTGTACATCTACCTATATAGGTATGTAGTTCTAACTAGAGAATCCATCTA
Source organism: Picea engelmannii (assembly GCA_009831015.1). NCBI lineage: Eukaryota > Viridiplantae > Streptophyta > Pinopsida > Pinales > Pinaceae > Picea > Picea engelmannii. The sequence continues at coordinate 460,531 of ML779773.1, read as the reverse complement.
AGGTGTATAGTGTCGATGTGGACAATATCTGGCTGAATAGACATAGCAATAGAATGCTAAGGATGTGGTGTTGTTTAAGAAAAAATGGTCGTAAATCTAACTCTATATATGTAGTTCTAAGTTGCTAGAAAAGTTAGCTAATAATGACATAAATATTATAGTTGGTGAAGAACAATTTCTGAAGGAACTATTGTATACAAAAGTGTAGTGGTTGGGTGCTAGTTCTTGCGAATCCTACATTTTGAAAACATTATATGGTAAAAGTATTGTAATTATCATTGTTCTAGCCAGCGAGAGGACAAGGGTAAGCAATTATGGAACTAGGTATAATAGATCATATATGTATTTTGTTAATTGGTTTGTGGTAGAAAAAAAAAATATTGAGTTAAAAATCACTGGGGAGGTTTGGGATTTAGAATGAGAATAGTAGAGTGAGAGTGCATCCAGGTAGAAGGATGAGAATGTGTTATTTAGAGAGTTTGGAAGAGGGATAGTGCAACCATATGAGATGAGATGGATTGATGTGATGTAAAAGTGAGAGAGAAAGGTATTTATGTATTATGTTTTGTTGGGTCTTAACATTATAAGGAAGAGGTATTGCAAGAGGTGAGTTCATAGTTTTTGTCATCTTTATAGAGTTGATAAGTATTGCAATGAGCATATTATAAAGAATTTCATTGTTTTTGATGGGGTAGAAGGATGAGAAGGTATCATTTGGAATGTTTGGAAGAGAGAAAGTGAAACCGTATGAAATGGTTGGATGTGAGGTACAACTAAGAGAGAAAGATATTTATGTAGGATGTCTTGGTCACATCATTACATGGAAAGGGTATTCCAATGAAGATGTGTTCATAGGTTTTGTTATCTTTAAAGAGTGGACAGGTATTTCAATTGACATCCTATAAAGCATTTCATTGTTGTTCATATGATATGTTCAAGAGTATATTAGAGTAATCAAGGGGAGATACATAACATTCAACATTCTCTTGAAAAATCCCTATGACAAGGGTGACTCCACAATGTTTATTAATGAGAATATGAGTAAAAAGGAGACTTAGAGAGGGGAATAAATTTCATTTGTCGTTATGAGTAATGAGGGATCTTTTTCAATAGAGTTTGGAATAGGGACTATTTTTTGTTGGGGAGAAGTGTCCAAAGATTGGTGTACCCTAGGATCATCAATGGATTTCTCATCTATGTACAAGGATTTGGATGTGAATTATTATTATAAGAATAAGCATTTTGTAGTAGTGGCCTTTGGAGCCTTATAATACTTGCACTAACATGTGGGATGAGAGGAGGGGTCTATATTATTGGGATTAGCCTCATGCATTGTTTAATAGGAACTACGATTTGGAATAGGGATTGCAATAAGGTTAGGATTATGGAAATGAATGAAGTGAGGGATCTTTTCTAATTTATTTTCCACAATGAGGATATGGATAAAGACTTTGTATATGGGGGTTCTCTAAAATAGTTATACTTCTTTATAAAAAAAACTAGAAGTAAACCAAAACTATATTTAAAATACCTCTTTAGGGTTCTTGATTTATAGTTGAAATTTGAGCTAGGTAAAGAGTGTACACATGTATTGTACAACCACCTACACATTAAATTTGACAAATAAATTAGACAATAAAAACACCACATGGAACTTGGCATATATGCAATATCTACACATTAAATTTGAAAAATAACTTGACAATAACAAATAAATTAGACAATAAAAACACCACATGGAACTTGGCATATATATCAATATCTACATATTAAATTTGACAAATAACTTGACGATAAAAACACCTTGTGAAGGGTGGCCACAAATCATCTACTCATAAATGTCAAAAGGTTTATGAAAATCCGTCTTAGTAATGTACATTTTTTAAAATGAAGAGTTAGATTGTCAAAAGGGTTACGAAAATCTGTCTTAGTGGTTGGAGAAAGAGTTCTTATATTATTATACTTAGATGCAACATTGTCATGCATTTCCCATAGCATAGTGGGAAAGTGAATTGTAGTATCCAACTAGCATATTGGGAAAGGGAATTGTAGTATACAACTAGAYGAGGGGGAGTTGTAGGTTGTTGATGCAATGATTTATTAATGTGCTAATATACGTTTGTGGTACCAACACAATTGCATATAGTTGCAATATAGTTGCATATAGTTGCATAAATTGCATTGTTGCATAAAGTTGCATATAGTTGCATAAGTTTCATTGTTGCATAAAGTTGCATATTGTCACTAAAAAACATGATAAGTTGCATTGTTGCATATAGTTGCATATTTGCATATAGTTGCATACGAAATTGTTGCAATATAGTTGCATATAGTTGAAAATAGTTGCATATAGTTGCAATATAGTTGCATATAGTTGCATAAGTTGCATTGTTGCATAAAGTTTCATATAGTTGCATAGTTGCATATAGTTGGATAAGTTGCATATTTGCATATAGTTGCATAGTTGCATATAGTTGCATAAGTTGCATATAGTTTCATAGTTGCATAAAGTTGCATATAGTCACTAAAAAACATGATAAGCTACATTGTTGCATATAGTTGCTTAGTTGCATATAGTTGCATATAGTTGCATATAGTTCCATACGAAATTGTTGCAATATAGTTGCATATAGTTGCAATATAGTTGCATAAGTTGCATTGTTGCATATAGTTGCATAGTTGCATATAGTTGGCTAAGTTGCATATTTGCATATAGTTGCATAGTTGCATATAGTTGCATATAGTTGCATAGTTGCATATAGTTGCATATAGTTGCATAAGTTGCATACAAAATTGTTGCAATATAGTTGCATATAGTTGCAATATAGTTTCAATATAGTTGCATAAGTTGCATTGTTTCATAAAGTTGCACATAGTTGCATATAGTTGGATAAGTTGCATATTTGCATATAGTTGCATATAGTTGCATAGTTGCATATAGTTGCATAAGTTGCATAAGTTGCATTTTTGAATTCTCATACACCTAGGGAGTATGAGAATTAATTGACACAAATATGCACACTACCAAATTCCATTAAGTGGATTCATGTAGAGATTAAAGATCCACTAGTGTTTAATGG
>ML779773.1:440190-452190 GCA_009831015.1 Picea engelmannii | reverse complement strand
TTTCTTATAATGCCCTGTTTTACCACACTTCTAGCATTTCCTCAAAGATTTTCCTGGAGACTTAGATCTACCTGTAGATTTAGATATCCACCCCGAAGGCTTAACAGGGTTCCTGTCATGGGTACGCCCTCTTACAAATAAAGCATCTGTGTTGTGACCATCCATGATTTTTTGCCTCATCTCTTCAGATAACAAGGATGAAACTACATCCTCATACTTCAATGTAGATTGAGTGGTACTACCAATTGCTACAACCAGATTATCCCAAGAGTCTGGAAAATAACATAAAAAATTAATACACTTATCTTCTTCTGCAATCGTAATATTAACATAGATAAGTTGACTTACCAGAGTATTAAAGGAATTTAGATGTTCTGTCACAGAATCTCCATCTTCCATCCTAAGATGATACAACTTCTTTCGAAGAAACAACTTGTTTACCAGGGACTTTGATTGAAACAAATTCCCCAACGTATCCCATAGTTCCTTGGTTGTAGATTCTCCCGAGACATTCAACAAAACTGAATCTGCCAGGTAGAGTCGAATAGTACTCCTTGCTCTTCTGTCCAACTTCTCCCAATCTTCCTTCGACATACCAATAGCTGGTGTACTAGTAGTTTGTGTACTGGTAGGTTGTGTACTAGTAGCCTGTGTGCTAGTAGATGGTGTACTAGTAGGTTGTGTACCAGGATCCACAACGATCCATTGTTCTTTGTCTACAAGAAGGTCCTCCATCTTCAACTTCCATAGCTCAAAGTTTTTACCATTTAGCTTCTCTATCTTGATTCTAGAAGATCTTTCCATTCCTCTTTCTGCACTCAAATCACCACTGCAAAAGCTCCCACTAAACCTAGGTTTATCATAGACCCAAGATAAACTTTATCTATCAAGACCGAGCCAAAGCCTCAACAACAAAGGCGTCCCTTTGAATCCAAAACCGAGCTTTGATACCACATGTAAGTTTTAAACCTGTGAAGTAAAGCAATGCATATATATTCTTAAGAAAAACATAAATTAATCAATGGCTCATTAACATAGTACACAAAGATTTATACTAGAAACCCTCAACCGGGAAAACCTTTCTTATATTCATTATATCGAATTTCACCATTCACTATAAAATATATATGCAATGTTTTTATGTATTCCGTAGATACCAAAACCATAATCCCTTAATCCGGGATTAATTTACAAAACTGCTAAAAATAGCAAAAACCGCCCCAAAAAAAAAATTTGGGGCGCTGCCCTAGGCTACCACCCATTGTTGAACGCTAGGCATACCTACCCCCCCTTGGTACCCCCCTAGGAAACCGCCTGACGCACACGACACAAATAGAGCACTAGTACGAGGGATCGTCAGACGCAGTTGTCATATCTTAGGTGCCCACACAAACACATGCAAAGAATATAACACATACCCAACAATTATTAGGTAATCATACAATACTTGCACACATTAGCAATGAATGGGATTCTTGACTACTATGTTTTGGATCATGAATGATAGGTGGTGCTCTAGGAATCCCATGATGGACATAGAAACATACATTATAGTGAGAAGACACAACTATCACAACATACATTACAATGAGACATGTTGGATGCAATTATCATTCAATTCAAGGCTAGAGTGCACTCTCTACTCCATTATTCATATTATTATCTTCATTCACTCCTATCAATACATATTCTTCCTTTATCTTCTATCATTTGTTTACTTAGGGTTCATGTGTGTGTGTGTGTGTGTGTGTGGTTAAGATTTTGTACTAAAAATATGTTATAGTTGTATTTGTCAATGTAAGAATACAAAAAAAGGTTTTTCCCACGGTGTATGATTCATACTTTGTTAAAAAAATTGATGCTTGTCTACCAAAACTGCAATTGTATCCTTTCATGAGGATTGTGAACTTTTACTAGTATAAAGCCTACTTTAAAAAACATGTCAAAACCCTTACCTTTTCATTGTCCTTTCGCTAGATCCATTAGCCCATACAGCTTGATAAGAATTTTCTATGAGATGCATTTCCATCACCAATATCTTCATGAATCATAAAAGACAAATTCTTTATATGAGTAAATAATTAATAAGAAAATAAACATGCATTTAGTTATGTAAAATACTCTAGAAAAAAATTAAGTGGTTCCATACCCTAATGAGCTTCTCTTTGTTTCGAGAATAGGTTATTCTCTACTGAACATGGCCAACCATGTGAAGGTGGAAGCTCATATGGCCCCTCCCCCCCTTACATCGTTCTCAATTCCCCATACCCAACAAATGATTTTCTTTATATAGAAAACATATAAGCATTCATGCATAACTAGGATAGTCATCAAAACATATGAACATATAAACATCGATAAACATCCAAATACAAGTCATGAATTTATACATCTAATTTTTCTTTGATTTATGTTTTTTTACATTCATAAAATTGACAATTGGGGTATCATAATCATCCAAGGACATTGTATTTTGTGTGCCTTTTCCTTCTATTGTTTGTGTGTGCTCATGTACCATACTTCTGGTATGTCACTGAGAAGGGTGATGATGCATCTGTTCAGGATCGTGAACTGCAACAACAAAAATTATTATATCGATATGTTGAAAGATAATTGAAATAACTAATTCATTATTTTGATTAACATTACACTATTGCTCGTTACCTGTTTGTGTAGCTGTGAAAGTTGGTGTGTTAATTTCTTGTCCACTTGGTTCCTCTCGCAGTTCACCCTCCTGAGCTACATGCTCTTCAATTTTGAGAAGATAATATATAAGTATAAGTCAGGAAATAAATATCTACAATCACAGTAAATATTTCTAATTCTGCAACATACATACCGAAATGGGTACTCTGCTCTACACTATCATTGGACATGTGCACCCTTGTATGACGTGGTGTCTACTGAATACTGCTAGATTCACTACTGCAGTAGCACTGTTGCTTGAAAACAAACATAAATACTTAGTTAAGGGTGATATAATAAAATATGAATAGACTTTACAAGCATGCTACTGCGGTTTCCTTATTCATTTGATTTACCTATGTGGCTGGGGATATAGGAGTCTGGCCCAAGATTTTTCTATATTCAATCACACTTTTAAAACCATGCTTGTAACCAATATTTAGGTCCTCCTCGGTGGAAGCAATGTCAAACATATTTAACTGCAATGCATAACACCATTAAAAATACCAATAACAAAAACATATATTTGTTCGCTACTGTTAAATAAATATTAACCTCAGGCTTTTAGTTTTCCATAGCCACCCTGGCCTAGTTTATGTTGGCCGTGTTTTTCCACTCTGGCCTTGGTTTCTTTGGAGGTGTCTGGTAGCCTACATATGGAATTTTTGTAAAAAAATAGATATCGAAATTGTTACTTAAAACAAGAAAGAAAAACATAAATGATCATATTTCACTGATAATATGACATGTGTTGTACCTTGCTTGACCAGCTCATGGATGCCTTCATTGTTTTTTAAACAAGTTCTCCTTTGCATCCTCTATTAGTGCCTTCCACTCTTTCTCTGGAACCATGGAAGGGATCTCATGCTTGAGGTCTAATTGCAATTTCTCCCTATACTGGGCCCTGGTATATTTTAAATTCTCGTTGGCTAACTTTGTAACCACTTTCTTGTTGAAAGTGTTACCGAACAAGTTTACCATGTGGTATATTAAATCATATTTCTTTTTTCTATCGGAATACATGCATCATCCACCAGAAATGTGACATCTAGTGATCCGGTGCTTTTAATTCATTATGCTCCATGCAGAATAGTATCATCTCCATCTATTGTACGTTCCTCTCCAGAGTCATGTGGAGTCCCAGGCTTTGGCTCATCATGCTCTAGCATGTCATGCTGGTCAAAATCATTTCTCTCATCAATGGATTCGAGGGGAAGCATAGGAGGCTCAAAAAGCCTCGCTTTCACTTTCCTATGTTGACATTTGTTTTGCATTGGACCATCACTACTACCTATATCAGTTGCAGGATCGACAGGTTCCCCACACACAGGATTTAAAACTCCTACAAATGGAAAAATTTACTTTATCAGATCATATACAAAATATAAAACAAAAAAATGGATATGAAATTTTCATAGCTGATAAAAATATGTGAAGATGCCACTTACCCCAAAATTAGTTATTGTATTTTGTAGCTCTACAATTCTTGCCATGTCCTCCTATGTCAAGGGTCTTTTGCTAAGAAAACCTAGATAATCTATGTTAGTCTTCTTCAAGGCCTTCGTTACAGTTGTCATTGGGTCAGTCGAATAAAATATTTCATCCTCATCAATATCCTCAGTGGGATCCTTCCCACATTGACCATGCCATAATACTTTGATGAATAAAATTAATGAGATGAACTTTAACATTTGAGAAATTCAGTTGTTGTAGTCATAAGTTGTTACTGTATTTAACATTTACCTAGTGAGGCACAGTGGGTTCCTTTCCACGGTCACCCTGGATAGATATAGCGGGTGATTTTCGGACATAGTTACCCTGGACAGATGTTGACACAATAAATCAATCAACAAAAGTTATGAAATTCACCTGTAACATTAAAAAAATGAAATATTGCAGTAATAACAGAAAAGAAATAACAAAATTTTAGAAATTTAGTTGTTGTAGTCATAAGTTGTTACTGTATTTAACATTTACCTGGTGAGGCACAACGGGTGCCTTTCCACAGTCACCCTGGACAGATGTGGCAGGTGATTTTCGGACACGGTCACCCTAGACAAAAGTTGAAACAATAAATCAATCAACAAAAGTTATGAAATTCACTTGTAACATTTAAAAAATGAAATATTGGAGTAATATTAGAAAAAAATAATGAAATTTCATAAATTTAGTTGTTGTAGTAATAAGTTGTTACAGCATTTAACATTTACCTGGTGAGGCATAACGGGTGCCTTTCCACGGTCACCCTAGACAGATGTAGCGGGTGTTTTTTTTCCACGGTCACCCTGGATAGATGTTGACACAATAAATCAATCAATAGAAGTTATAAAATTCACCTGTAACATTAAAAAAATGAAATATTGCAGTAATATTAGAAAAAAAAAAATGAAATTTCTGAAATTTAGTTGTTGTAGTCATAAGTTGTTACTGTATTTAACATTTATCTGTTGAGGCACAGTGGGTGCCTTTCCACGGTCAACCTAGACAGATGTAGCCTGTGATATCTCACGGTCACCCTAGATAGATGTTGACACAATAAATTAATCAACAAGAGTTATGAAAAATAAATAATGAAAAATGAAATATATGCAGTAAAAAATTGAAATATTGCACCGATAAATTGTAACGATGATTGATCAAAGGTTGAGTTGAATGGTATGTAAGATATTTACCCCCATAGCCGCACCCCCTCGATCTATTCGATTTAAGTTGTAATCGATCAACAACTCTTCACCTAGAACTATTGTTTTTGTTGCACATACAAATATACGATTTCCTTCATGTCCCTCAAATATGAAATTCGGTTTCTTAGTTGTTGCCACTGGTCGTGTACTATTTATAAATCCCGTAATGTTTCCAGTAGCTTTTGTCCTTCCATCAATATACATAGTTGCCCCTTTATTTTGATTGTTATGTACTAGTTGTATATAATTTGCGGCAACTTTGTATCTCCGCATACTTTGCATATATCGGATCAACATCAACTAGTGATTGTATTTGTATAATGCTTCGACATACTCCATCAATTCAGTTACAGTTCCATATCCGACCTTTATGCCATCCATGGAAAATAACCCCAATCCATGTAAGGAGGAAGGAGCAATGTGATACATCCTCCCACTGATGAAGAAATCTGTGTCCACTTCAGGTAGTTCCTTAGGTGCCCATTGTTGCACTAGATGTTTATAACTCAAGGGAAACTCAATGTCACCTATGCTCTCAGCATCATAATTACATGACCCTCCATTGGCAATAAAAAATTGCATGCGTTTACGAAATGTTTTCCTTACCTTTTCAAATCTAGTTGATCTAGAACCGGTAGATCTAGTACACCACGTCTCACTTTCAACCTCTCTTAGTATATCTTGATCATCACTTGAGGAAGATAGATCTGACAGATACCTATTTGGTGGTACCTACACTCGTTAAAACAAGAAGATAAGTTATCATGCCAATATACATTTGTGGTACCAACACAGTTGCATATAGTTGTATTTAGTTGCAATATAGTTGCATAAGTTGCATTGTTGCATAAGTTGCATTGTTGCATAAAGTTGCATATAGTTGCATATAGTTGTATAACTTGCATATAGTTGCATAGTTGCATATAGTTGCAATATAGTTGCATAAAGTTGCATATAGTTTCATAAGTTGCATAAGTTTCATTTTTGCATAAAGTTGCATATAGTTGAATATTTGCATATAGTTGCATACGAAATTGTCATATAGTTGCATATAGTTGCATAAGTTGCATATAGTTGCATAGTTGCATAAGTTGCATATATTTTCATATAGTTGCATGGTTGCATAAGTTGCATTGTTGCATAAATTTGCATGTTGCATAAAGTTGCATAAGTTGCATAAAGTTGCATAAGTTGCATAAGTTGCATGTTTCATAGTTGCATATTTGCATATAGTTGCATACGAAATTGTTGCAATATAGTTGCATATAGTTGCAATACTTTTAAATTTAGAGGTAGCTCATAAAATTTTAGATGGGAAGTTATTTAGATGGGATATATTATAAGGTGTTTAGGAATCCCCTTTAGAATTGACGTACTTGTAGCAAACTTATGCAATTGGGTGTTGAACAACTTTGAGAATGACCTTCATAGACAATTTTCTCAAGATGTACTACTTGCAAGGAGAATCACCTGCATAGCTAACAATATCTTTCCAGAAAGAAATTTATTGTTCTTTTTCTTTTTTCCTTCTACTATAGGATATAGGAAATTGAATATGCTTCTTATAGGCAATTTGAAATTTGGAGGAAACAACCTACAGAAAAGAAGAGATGCCTCCCATTGGCATCGTGGAACTTTTATATAATTCCCAAGGAGGCTAGGGGGCTATAATTGACTTACATTTGATATGATGTAATGAGCATAAATGGAAACTTGTAGAAACTCACAACAACAAATTGGAAATATGAAAACTAATACGTAATGTGTAAAATAATAGGGCACATATAGCAAAAATTTTGACAATAGTTAACTAGTACTCTACAACAATATGTTTTGTGTTTATGTGTATTGATATTTTGAATACTTTCTTACAAATCACAGAAAAGAGATTGTCCATTGTATGTTAGGAAAGTTAATAGGTAAACCCAACCGCAAGTCCGTAAGGTTGATGAAACCAGCTAAACCATGGTGGTAAAAAAAAGCTACATGTTAGGCTACAAGCAAGAAAAAGCAAGCCTATTTTATTAACATTATAACTATAATATTGTCCTATTTTATTTTATCTTCCTCAGGACATCAAAGGTAACTCCATGTTTATTAGGAACTTATGTTCTCATCATGGTTTTATAATTTCACATTACTTGCATTCACTCATAATGTTTTTCTTTAATCATTGTGCTCTAGCTCCTTTAATATTCCTCTCATGATAATGATAGTAGAATTGGTTCTAAAATTACCAATTGTAGTCAAAATACCAAAATAAATTCAAATTGGTGTCCAAGAGTGCAATCTAATTATTTTTGCATAAGTATCAAACATAGAAGTTTTTGTGTAATTGAAGCATCAATAAAAGGGGTTGATATAATTATTGAGCTTTGTGGTCCCAATGAAAAAATATTGTTATCAATAGGCTATCTTTCATCTTATTTTGTATCACTCGATCATTGTTTCATGATTCTATTGCATAAGCCATAGTAAGCTCCTTTTGTTTCTTGTTTCTTGTTTCTTGATTCTATTATCGTTTTTCTATATTTTTTAAATTTAGAGGTAGCTCCTAAAATTTTCCTTGGTCAAGCTATGGTTCAAAAACTCTAGCACATGCATCATTGTGCACCAATAATAGATTGAGAGGAACATGAAGAAATTGATATGGATGAAGAGGATAATATTGAGGATCACATTCTTGCAGATAAATTGGATAACTCTTAGGGTCTATACTTCAACATGTTTATCTTAAGAAGCTTGTTTGTGTGGAAACTACTTCAATTTCTATGGGCCATGATAATTGTGATGTCAATTAATACGACAATCTTACTTTCCTTCTATATGGACAATTCATACCATAATTAAGCACATAGTACCATTTATATAAGATAAATTGGTAAACAATTATTCATAATAAACACACCTAGTTAAGGTGTTCTAATAAATGCCCCTAGTTGCCATATCCAAAAGAAATGAAATAGAATTGTTTCAAGATTCTATTACCTAAGCCACAATAAGCTCCTATTTTTTATTGTTTCTTGACTCTATTATCTATTTTATATACTTTTAAATTTAGAGGTAGCTCATCAAATTTTGCCTCATCGAGGTATGGACTGAAAACTCTGGCACATGCATCATTGTGCACCAATAGTAGATTGAGAGGAACATGAAGAAATAAATGTGCATGAAGAGGATAATATTGAGGATCACATTCTTGCAGATAACTTGGATAACTCTTAGGGGCTATACTTTAACATGTTTCTCTTAAGAAAATTGTTTGTATGGAAACTACTTTAGTTTCTTTGGGCCACGATTATTGTGATGTCAAAAAATACAATTATCTTAGTGTCATTGTGTATACACAATTCATATAGTTGCATAAAGTTTTAACATGTGTTTTATTATATTTCTGGTCCAATACTAGAATCGATGGAGTGTGATTCTTATGTTGTCTAGTTGTGCAACACTTCCCACTGACTTGACCTCGAACCAAAATTGAATTCTATAATGTTTTAGCTCCAAGAAAAAACCATGTAGAATTGAAGGGATGAGACATGGAATACAAATGGGATGAAATATAATTAAAATCACAAGATTTCCCTACATGGTGTCCATTCAAGATGAGACAAGGATGGAACATATGCATAATGGGTGAAAATAAAAATACTACTCTCATTAAAAAAAAACATAACAAGAGACCGACACTAATTTTATAATAATCTGAAAACCCTAAGATGCAAAAAACTTAACCCTAATATAAATTTAGGTTTGAATTTGATGCCAAGATGTATGGAAAAAAGGGAAGCCTTGTTGGGACCTAAACCTTTAACTCATTGCTCTTTTATAGGTCTTTTTTAGCTCATTAGGAAGATAATTTATGAATTTGTAGACTTATGTAAATGCTTTCCCTTGGGTTTAAAATTTTTGAAAAATGCATGGGAAGACCTTGTAAAATGCATTGAAAGTTCATGATTGAAAACTACAAAAACTATCATGGACATCATCATTTCAAAAAATAAATGGGAAGACCTTGAAAAATGCAGTAGAAGTTCAAGACCCAATAATTCTGAAAATTTTCGATGTTAGACTTGGTTTCGCGATAAACTTGGACAAACTACCAAAATCATCCCCAAAATGTTACATGTTGTAGGCATCCCACAAATGTTAATGGGAGGTGACAACAAGAATGAAAAGGAAATCTTTTCACTATTGGAAATGTGAACAAAGTTTAAAAACCCTATACTGACTAATCTAATCATCTCTCAAAACATTTTTCTTCTGTCTTTCCTTAAAGGATAAGGTTATCAAAATTAATTAACTTGTACCTTGAATTTGTCATTGTTCCTTTGAAATGTTTTGTTTTCAAAGATCCCTCCATAATCATTGGGATTCATTGAAGTATCTAGGTGAAATGATTTGTTACCTCATTCCTCCTCCACTCAAGGGATTCATGGACAAAAAACCTTGATGGGATATCCTACTTCATCATCTTTCTTTTCATCCACAATGTGAGACCACTTGGGTTAGCAAGGAATATCTTCACCAAGATCAGTTACCTCAAGGCCCAACTTCATGTACAGAATATCATGAGGGACATGCATGAAAAACAATAGAGATTTTATCATTGTGTTGACCCTAATCCATATTATCTTTAGAATGAAATGAAATATAAGTAAACACATCTAATTAAGACAAAGATTTAGTGAAAGTTAATTTCTATTGGTGAAACAATGGTGAAAAACAATGTACAAGTAGAATGGATAAAATGTGAGTGCCTATCTCTAAAAAGAGATGTTTGCTACAACCATTCACAAAAATATCATAACAAGAAGATAAACTACATTTTATAATCATTTTGAACACTAACAAGAAAAACTCCTAAAATGAAAGAACCCTAACACTGATATGAAGTGAGGGTTGAGTGTGATGTTGCACTGTAAAAAAGGGAAGCCTTGCTATGACAATAATTTTTCACTTATTGCTCCATTTTAGGTCTTCTTTAGCTTGTTGGAAAGATAATTTGTGGATTTTCAATCTCATTTAGATGTTTTTTCCTTAGGCATCAACCATTTGAAAAAATTCACAAGAAGACCTTGAAAAATAAGATGGAAGTTCAAGACCCAAAAATGATGAAAGTTATCGATATTGAATTAAGAGAAATATTAGGACCAATTAAGAGAAATAATACCATGTTGAATTGATTGTCGACCTCCTTCTCCTCCCACACAGGTTTCAAGTGGTGTTCCCTCCTCTCTACCCTAAACCTCCTTCTCCTTCTCCTCGCATGCAGGTCGACCTCCTTCTCCTCCTCTGCATGCCATCCCCTCTGCCCTTAACCTCCTTCTCCTCCTCGTGTTCCCTCCTCTCTACCCTCAAACTCCTTCACCTTCTCCTCCTCTGCGTGCCCTCCTCTATGCCCTGGCCCCCTTATCCTCCTCTTCGTGCAACCTACCTCCTCTGCATGCCCTAACCTCCTCTCCTTATCCTCTGTTTTCCCTAACCTCCTCTCCTTCTCATCTGTGTTCCCTCCTTCTCCTCTACGTGCCAACCTCCTTCTCCTCTGTGTGCCCTAACCTCCTTTACATGCCCTAACCTCCCCTCCTTCTCCTCTGTCTTCCCTCCTTATCCTCTTCCTGCCCTCCTCTCTACTCAACGTGCGACCAACACCGGCTCCAGCTAGCTCGCGCGATAGTTCATCAGTTCAAATTTTTTTATTTTTTTATTTTTCAAACTGATGTTTTGTTGTTTGTTTATTTTTTGTTATTGTTTTTTCTTTTTCTTTTTTTATAGTTATATATAATATAATATATATATTATAATTTATATATTATATAATATATAAATTATAAATTATATATATTATATATAATATTATATTACATAATATTGTCCCTAGTTAAGGTGTTATAATAAATGCCCCTAGTAGGCCCTACATACCCAGAAACTTCCTTTAGGACCTAAAGCTTGGGTTTCCTCTCTCGATCTTTTCCAATACCCAAGACCCATACCCAGTGCTCAAAATATCCTATTGATTCCCATACTCCCACTTGAATGCCAAAGATACCCTCGAGAGGTCATCTATGTTGGTTTGAGGTGTCATTCATGAAATTTGAGCCCTAGAAGTTGCCTAAAACCTTGAGAGATTGGGTGTGCTAGTTTGAGGTGTCATGTTTGGCCATGGATGCTTAGAATCTTTGTACTTCGACTAAGCCTTGGGTTCCCCCTTCAACCATATCAAGGCCTTCAGACCCATAGCTAATGCTCAAAACCTTGTGAGAGCACTAACATCATTTCTTAGAGGCCAAGGATACCCCTCTGGATTTTATGTGTGGTACTTTGAGGCATTTTTCATGGCTCTAGATGACTCAAAGATTTATTTATAAACTAATTCATGGCCTTCTTCCCTATATCATTTCCAATACCTTGAGACACATACCTACTACTCAAAAACACCTAGTGGCACCCACATCCCCAACCATAGGTTGCAATACCCTCAGAAGGCATTATGTGGTTATACGAGGCGTCCTTATTGGTCCTAGCTCGTTGAAATCTTCCTTTAAGGCCTAAAGTTCATGTTTCCTCCCTTGACCATGTCAAAGCCCCGAGACCCATACCTAGTGCTCAAGAATGTTAGTGTTACCTATAT
>ML779773.1:405050-426931 GCA_009831015.1 Picea engelmannii | reverse complement strand
GAGAATGACTACAGCATACCACCCCCAAGACAATGGACAGGTGGAAAGCACAAACAAAGTAATAGAAGCCATTCTCACAAAAACAGTGAAGGAAAATAGAAAGGATTGGTCCTACAGGCTCCCGGAAGCATTATGGGCCTACAAAACTACCTGGAGAAATACTACAGGATTCTCTCCCTATGAATTAGTCTATGGAAAAAGTGTTATCTTTCCAGTGGAATTTGAGATAAAAACCTTAAGGACGGCTTTAGTTGTCAACCTTGATTTAACCGATGCACAAACAGCCAAGTTGCAGCAGCTTAATGAATTGGAGGAGAAAAGATTAGATGCCATTCAACAGACAACCATAATTCAACAGCAAAGATCAAAATGGCATGAAAAAAATATCAAGAACAAGCAGTTTCAAAAAGGTAATTGGGCCCTACTGTATGATTCCCGGTTCAAAGAATTTCAAGGGAAACTGCGTACAAGATGGCTTGGACCTTACGAAGTAGACACTGTTTTCCCCAATGGAACAGTAAGGCTCCTCACAATCGATGACTCCAAAACTCTGCTACTTGTAAATGGTCATCGCCTCCGTCTGTACCAACTCCCTATTTCCAAAGAAGATTTTAAAGCCACATGCATGGAAAACACCCATTACCTCTTCTTAGAAGAGGCTTCTACCCCTCATTGCAATTAATTCTTTTAAGTTAATTTCTTTAGTATTCGATTAGATGTTATTTACTAATAATCCCTGTCAAGAAATACCATGTTACAATCGATTTTTTGCAGATTCCCGATCAAAGCACAGGCCACTAGGAAAGGACGATCCTACTCCAAGGAGACAAGCTTCCTCCGATGTTGAAACACTACTGTTCAGGACTCTTGACTTTCCTCCGATGCTAAAACACCATTGTTCATCACTCTTGACTTTCCTCCGATGTTGAAACACCACTGTCAGCAATTTGCTCCCTTTCTTTCATTACTGAAACACCGTTACCACCAACCCCACACCTAATCCCTCCATCACTGACTTTTCCCCATTTCCTCACCATTCTTCATCGACGAAACAACACCGTCCAACAATTGTTTCGCCTTTTCTTTTCCATTGCTGAAACACTATTGCCAACAACTTTTCATCATTTTTCCCGATGCTGAAACACCACTGTTCAACACTTTTTTTTCTTCCTACTGCCAAAACACCACAGTCCGCCATTTCCTCACCATTCTTCATCAACGAAACAACACCGTCTAGCAATTGTTTCTCCTTTTCTTTTTTGTTGCTGAAACACCATTGCCAGCAACTTTTCATCATTTTTCTCGATGCTGAAACACCACTGTTCAACACTTTTTGTTCTTCCTACTGCCGAAACACTACAGTCCGGCAATTCCTCACTTTCTTCATCGATGAAACAACACCGTCCAGCAATTGTTTCGCCCCATTTTTCTTGTTGCTGAAACACCATTGTTCAGCAGTTCTTCACATCGAAACAACACCGTCCAACAATTGTTTCGTTCTTCTCCATTGCTGAAACACCAATTTTTCAACATCATCTGTCAGCAAGATTCTACGCTCTCATACTATAAGTTTGTCCTTCCAGTCAGCAAAACCTCGACACAATTCATCTATTAGATCAAAAGTCTCTGCCATGACCACTGCAGGACTACCATGGACAGGCATGATATTTTTTTTGCAAAACGAATCAAAAGGTAAGGCGAGGTATGTAAATTTTATGTAATTCAGTTAGGCTATAGTTAATGAGAAAGATTCTAAATCATTATGACCACTCAAGTGAAATCATTTATTAGCCGCACTTGACGGGAGGGGAGGACACATCAAACCTTCTATACCATCATTTCGCACAAATTCACCACCGCCATCCCTATTTCACCACCCTTTTGCGCATTTGACCGCCATTTTGCATAACGTCGCTCGGAAAACTCACTCTGCGCAGAAGCTGATACTCAAACTCTTTAACGTTGTATCGTACCGAGCTGGTAGCTATGGGAGGTTCTGCCATACAAAACGAGCCCGCCACCACAGCGTTGTTAGAACATTATCCAGTAGCTTATCAAATCTTTCAGTAGGCAGGATGGCTCAGTTACTTTCAGAGACTCCAGTGGTATAATGAACAACAGGTCCTACAATTTGCCCAAAACCTTCAGGAAGACCATTCTGTCGTCCAAGGGGTCCGAATTTCAGTAACAGAAGATGATATAGCACAGTTCTCAGGCCTCCCTACCGACGGCACTCACATGTTCAGTCGTAAACATATCATTCAGAATGCTCAGCAGAACTTCTTCTTGCCAGAAGAATGAATTGAACTTAAAGGCAGGGGTGTTCAACTCATCTCATTGCCACCCCCATGGTAGGAAGTTGCAAGATTCATCAAACATTACCTAAACTGCGAGGGTCGATACCAGGTAGTTTATCAGCACGACTTTCTTCTGTTATCTCATTTACGGCATAATAGACGAGTGAATATTCCTTATTATTTGTTGGGTTGTCTGAAAAACATGGCACACTACTGCAGAAAGGCTAAAGATCCCACCCTCTCACTCACCCATCACCCCCTTGTCCAAATGCTCATCCAAAGGGGTTTTTCTCAACAAAACCCCCCACTAAACAACCCACCTATAAACCCCGAAAGAGCTGCTGGAATTCTCGAAAATCCCCAGGAGCAGCAACCGCAAAACCCCTCAGACTCCCCAGAAGTACCCAATAGCCCACCCACAGAACCAATCAGTCCAATCAATTCCCCTACCATACCAAGCCCACCTCATACCTTACCTGAATCATCCACTCCCGCGCTTCATATTCTCAGCGATGACTCTGAGCCAAATAATTCCCCCTGCCCCATCATTGAGGAAAGACCCTCACGAAAACGAAAACAAATTCCCTTCTTCCCGGCCTTCTTACGAAAAAAGAGAACAAGGGCCTCAACAAGGCCACCCATCATTGCCACTACGCTAGACCCCCAACCTATTTGAATGATACCTCGTACACCTCCAACCTCCCAAATCCCAAGATCTTTGCCTATTCCACCCATGGGCACTGAAACACAAGAACCAGATACCCAGGGTGTTGTCACACCATCTATCTCAAATAAAGTAGCTGAAACACAAAAACCAGCTACCCATTCTGTAGCTGAAACACAAGAACCAACTACCCATTCAGTGGCTGAAACACAAGAACCAGCCATAGTTGCCACACAAGAACCAGCTACGGCTGAAACACAAGAACCAGCTGCTGATATTGAAATTGAGATACAGGAATCAGAGGTCCAGGGTGCTGCAACACTACTCTCCTCAAATAAAGTAACTGAAACACAAGATCCAACTACCCATTCAGTGGCTGAAACACAAGAACCAGCCATAGCTGCCACACAAGAACCAGCTACGGCTGAAACAAAAGAACCAACTGTTGATCTTGAAATTGAGATGCAGGAATCAGAGGTCCAGGGTGTTGCAACACTACTCTCCTTCCATCAGGAAGCTGAAACACAGGAAGCAACCACCAATCCAGTAGCTTCTCCACAAGAACCAGCTAGTGAGGTTGTGACTTCCACACAAGAACCAGTCACTCCCCAACCAGAACCAAAAATGGCCTCTCTCTTGCAGGAAAACAAGTTTTTTAAATATGAACTGGAAGCATATAAGGAAGAATTAGCCAGGGCAAAGGAAGCATATGAAAAGGAACTAAATTTGTACACCTTGGCTCGTACAACAACCTTGTCAGAAGGGACCACAGAGAGTCTGTGTAAAGAATATATGTGTTGTCAATGTGGGGATATTTACTATCAGGCAGGATATAAGGTAATTCAAGTCCCAATGACAGGAGCACCCCCTACTCCTTCGACTTTTGTAGTCAAGGAAGAACCTGTTGAAACACAAGAACCAGCAGGCCCTCCCAAGATCAAGACTGAGCCCTGCATTGCAATAAAAGAATCCCCTACCTTTGTCAACAAAGCTGTACAGACAATGACTATAGAGGAATTTACACCTCCCAGCCAGATCAATCTCCCCACTTTTATGGAACAATCTACTCAGACCTTATCTCATCCCACTGCTTGCAATGATGAAACACAGACTCAGCTATGGGATGAGCAGACAACAATACAAAAATGGAAGAAAGAGTATGCTGAAACACAGGCCAAAATCCTGCAAGTGCACAGACAAATCTGGATAAATCATACTTACTCAAATTGGGAAGCGTTAGAACAGACACACCAGGAATCTCGTGACCTCAAGAAGCAGAACAAAGAATTGAAAGGCAGATTGGCCCTGGTATTTGATTTGGTACAAAAGCTATTGGCCACAAGAAAGCCATCTTGCAACTACTCCTTATTCCTTATGGAGCGACTCACATGGTTTTAGATCAAATCAATTATAGAAGGTAAACCCCATGCAGTACTACACCCAGCAGATTTTGTCAAAATTTTTGCAGCAGCCTCTACTAGGGATCAGCACCTCCTCTGTGAGGCATACTTTCATAACGAGGCCATTCCCGAGAACAGGCCGCTGAAACTTAATCCCCTTGTCGAGGACATCCAAATTCGAGCGTTTACCTCCTTTCTCCACAATTTGATTTTGTGGCAAGATGAATTTTTGGCTGCCAAGCACAATGAAGATAATCGCCTCCTCTGGATAAGACCAGAACCACAGAAGGCAGCCACCTTTGTCACAGAATATTATGAGTTCTTAAAGAAACCAGGTATGACTGAACATGTTCAGCAGCTACAATCAACAGTGCTCTAGGATTGTTAGCACATCATCAGATCCATAGAGATTCCTGCCCTCTAGGAAAATAACCTATTTTGGCAGCAATCCACTGAGAAGAAACAAGAATACAATCCTTTTAGCCCCACCAACCTTGAGGTAGCAATTTCCAGAATACCTAACTACATCCAGTGTGTTCAACAATGTGCTGAAAACTGGATAAGGTACCGGTTTTATTTTCCTATCCTCTGGTTGCCAATAGAAAGGTATCAAATCAGTTATAAGCTGCCTAAGAAGAAAGAAATAGTAGCATGGCAAAGATTACAGTAGGTCCAAGGGTTCAGAACGCCAATGGACAGTACCTCCCAGAGCTACTGCTTGAGTAACTTACACGCTCAGAGTCGGTATCCAGACTCTGATTCAGAGTGACGTTGCCTGAGGACATGCAACACCTTGAGTTGGGGGGGATGTTAGGACCACACAATGTACCTTTTTGCCTTTACTTTTTGCCACTATTACACTCTTGATCACCCACATTTAAACTCATACTATCACTTTATCTGATCATTCCAAAGGTATACAACGTCCCTTCTCATTACTATACGTTTAATCTGTTTTGCATAATATTTTACATCACTCTTGTACTTAATCATTGATTAGAAATGTATAAGTGCTGAAATAGTGCAAACTGCAGATTAGCATTTGAGGCTTTTTGCTGAAACACAGAGCTGTTACACAGTCCAGGGTCGCAGGTGCTGAAACACAAAGTTGTTACACAGTCCAGGGTCGCAGATGTTGAAACACGGAGTTGTTACACAGTCCAGGGTCACAGATGCTGAAACACAGAGTTGTTACATAGTCCAGAGTCGCAGATGTTGAAACACAGAGGAAGTCGTTACACAGCCCAGGACCGACGATGCTGAAACACAAAGGAAGTCGTTACACAGTCAGCGGTCAACAGCAACTCTACAACAGTCGCACGTGAGCCAAGCACCAACCATCGCTCCTACATGGGAATGCTGAAATAGTCCAGAGTGCAAATCCCATGGATGAAATAGCCCACGATTTGCGATGTTGAAACAGCATCAGCAGCAATGAGAAGGAACTGTTACTCCAGCCGTAACAACAACACCTCATTCAGCACTTGTAATAGCATTCTGTTGCGCGAGACTAGGACATCCTATTCTGGTTTAGAAAGTCGATCTGACCAAGAATAGGACTCAGATATACAATGTAATTTTTTATCAATTGTATCGAAGGGGTTCCCTCTTTAAATAAGAGGAAATCATCATTCGAGGGAGCCAAGTTTTATGTATTAAGAAAAGCTTCAGAGAGAGAGACATACTTCATTTTTTAGATTGTAATATGATCCATTGATAGATGAATAAAAGACTGTTTTGAGCATCCTTCTCTAGCCTTTTTGTCTCAGGGGAATCTTGTGAGAAGGAAGGGCCCACCTTCTTCACAAGATTCACCCGTTATTTTTATAGTGTGTTAGTGTAATTTCTGTTTACGCCTTGACTAACTTTTGTATTGCTAAAACACTACTTTTAATGAATTCTGCTTTGTTGAAACACTACTGAACTCTGTCTTGTTAAGAACTTTAGTTTATTGAATGTTACGTTATTTTCACGAAGTTCATAATCAGTTTCATTAGTAATCTTGTGTGATGATTTTATGAGGTTTGCTAATCAGAGGCTGGGTTAAGGGTTCCTGCTTAGAAAGGAAGGGATTAGAAGGTCTTGTTCTCTATAGATTTCAATTGTTTCTACAAGTGTGCTAATCAGAGACTGGGTTAAGGGTTCCTTCTTAGAAAGGAAGAGATTAGAAGGTCCTGTTCTCTGTAGATTTCAATTGTTTCTACAAGTGTGCTAGTCAGAGACTGGGTTAAGGGTCATTTCTTAATGGAAGGGATTAGAAGGTCCTGTTCTCTATAGAATTAGTAAGCTTCCAGTAATTTCTCACAAGTGTGCTGAACGGAGACTGGGCTAAGGGTTCCTGCTTAGAAAGGAAGGAATTAGAGGGCCTTGTTCTCTGCTAGATAGAGTTAGCCTTCTACACATTACTATTTTCATGAAAGTGTGTTAATCAGAAACAAGGTGCTGAAGTTCCTGCTTGGGAGTAAGGGTCCTATTCTCTGGTTACAGAATAGTTGTTCTTTCCTGTTGCAGTTGTTATTTTAATGTAATCCAGGATTCTTTAGAKTAATCTCTAAAGATCTGCAATAGGTAGGTTGCTTTCCTATAATTCAAGTCAGAACTTCAGAGCATTCAATGCAAGTGTGATTAATATAGTTTCCTTTACTACAACTCTAAGTTGCTTTTGGAATTGAGCATATATAGTGCGTGGTTATCTTTGAAATAAACAGACTTCCCTGGGTTGACAATTTATGTAGCACTTGATTGTTTGAGTTAATTAAGCAATTATAGTGACCAACAAACAACAAGTCAATGTAAACAATATTAATCATCAATATCTCATCCAATATACTAATTTACAAATTAGAAAACAATAGCAATATAGGAAAAAATTGAACCTCTTAAGTATTTGTGAATATGCAGGCATAAATAATTAACAAATTAAATACCTTAGTATCTGTGTGAGGCATGTGTTTGATAAACCATTCAAAACCTTCAGGTTCACAAACAACAATATGACAGATAAAAGATTTGTTGTTGAGCCTTCATAAAGAGTTTCACATGACTTCTCGAGTAGAGGATCAACATCATGACTATCATCCTGGTTTTCCTCATCCATTGGAGCAAATGTGTCTTGGATCAATCTATGTATCTCATCTTCCTGATTTTAATCACTAACGTTATCTCCATCCATATCATCATCAATAACTTGATCAACAGCTTCAATATTCTGATCTCGAAGTTCATCAAACTGTAAAGGAGTATTTCTGCTAGTACTTGGCAAATAACTCTCTGGAGGTCGAAATTTTGGGGGCATCGTCTATATACTTAAAAACAACGTAGAAACGTTAGTGTGTATAGAAAATATAAAAATCCCGATAAGAAATATTACTAAAATTCATGACATACTGATTATTACAGAGAATACATTAAATATTGAATCCTCTTACCAAGGAACGATATTCATAACCCCCTTCGGCATGCCCCTTCTCCCTACAATGTATTTGAGTTGTTGTTATTAAAAGTCTTTTTTTTTTAAAGCCTATGCAATCATAGAAAGGGAAATAACATTTTCCATCGCCCCTCGCCTCTAATGCCACTCTTAACTAAGCAAGCTTCCTATCATTTTCGTTCATAGTGACAAATCCTTGTCCTGACAAGTAATTGTCTTAACTACACCATACCAAACAGTAAGTTGTCAAATTTTTATATTTTACCTACTCCTTTCGATTATGATATGTTTATTTACAGTGACCTACAATCCTCACAATTATTTCTTCTAAGACATTTTGACATGCCTTTTTTTATTATCGATTAACTATTAAGATTGATATGCTTCAATTTGTACTTTAGAGTAGTGTGTATTGAATCACCATGGAAAATAATTACACACCATTTAACGAAAGTGGTCAAAATTTCTCAAACTTGAATCACTAGACACCATACACTAGCCTCTAAGTTGTTTTGTAGACAAAATGCCAATATTTGAAATTCCTCCCTAAAAAGAGAATGCCAACCACTTGTCATCCACAATTGGGTTGGGTTGGTTTAAATTATGACGTATTTATTTGCATCTACATACAATGGTCACAATTTTATGCTACTTACAGTGGTCACAGTTTTATTTTCTAAGAGACTTTTGCATGTTCTCATTTTTCATTGTCTGACTAGTAGATTTCATCATGTTATCGTAGATTTCGTCATGAATTTTTTATATATTTTAGATACTCCTTATTAATAGTGTATAAACAAGTTACATCAACTACAAACTAAAGTTAATCACTACATCTAGAATTGTGTGTGATTATAAAAAATTGAAAGAAACATCACATATAAGAAAAGGGTATATGGATTTTATTGAGAAAGTAGAAACAAATATACTTTATTTATATTGGAAGAGTATGGTATATAATCATAAGTTCATTTGTTAAAGGTGCTTAGTCATAAGCCAAGAAAGTTAAAGGTGCCTAACTGTAGTGTCCCCAAGGCCGAGCCCTTTGTAAGTTTGATGTATGAAATGAATTGTAAATATGTGTTATAGGCTGGTGAGCCAAGTTTGTATAAGTCGATGGGCTTATGTGATTATTCGGCCAAAGAGAGAGCCTAAGGGTTGTAGGCCATGGACCTGATTTTGTACTTATATGTATGCAGCGCATTAATAAAATATAAACACCGCCGCATGTACGCCGACACGATGAATGAGTGATGGGGGACTAAGAATCCATAGAGAGGGCAAGGGATTAGGGGCTGGAAGGTGGGAAAAGGGGATAAGTGTTAAGCCTAGGGGGGTTAATCCTTGGGAATAATATTTTATTATTATTCCAAAGAACATGTGCATTTTATGTTGTTTATCCTAAGTTCCTGGCAAGGGGAAAACATGCAAAGCAGATGCATGCTAATGGAACACATGCATTTCCAAGGGTGACAAGTGTCAACCCTAGAGCATGAGAATAAACAGCCAAGATGAGATGTGAGAGGGATTCTTCTCCATTCTTCCCGATTTTCTGAAGGGGACATCCCGTCCAACCTCTACAAGAGACACCCCGTACATCCACTGATCCAGAAGCCTGTGTGTTGATTCTAAAAAGCTGAAACATCCTCTGTCTGAGTATCGAGCCTATGAGTGGAGTCTTGTTCGAAGCCATATTCGTGAGTCCATTCACCATTGTTGAACCTGTTGGAAAGCCCGTGTCTATTTTCCCGTCAGCTGTTGTGGCCACGCAATGCTGGACTGCGTGGGGCTTGTTGTCCAGTTTGTGCAACACTCTCTCCAAGAAAGAGAGGTGGTTGAATTGG
The DNA here is from genome assembly GCA_009831015.1 of Picea engelmannii. NCBI lineage: Eukaryota > Viridiplantae > Streptophyta > Pinopsida > Pinales > Pinaceae > Picea > Picea engelmannii. Next base: position 417,296 of record ML779773.1, on the reverse strand, counting down.
AAGAACAGGGTTCTTGGCCTGTGAGCGACTCTCTCTAGGTGAGAGAGTGCACAGAGGAAGGAGAGAACTCCTGGAAGGAACCTTGTAGCTACCACAGAGCTCGGAGACTTCCAGTCCGGTCTGTTGCTGTAACCCAAGGCAAGGGAGGTTAGCAGTTGAAGGACTGTCTAGGTGACAAAGAAGGTGCATACTCCTGGGGTGGAACATGCATGTGGGGAAGGAGAGTCTGTGGGCAGTGAGCATGAGTGGTTCCTGGGAGAGAATTCCTTCATCGTGATTGTGTGTTTTCCCTGTAACCTCAACCTAGCCTAGGATTCCTTGCCTTGGGGTAGAGCTTAATCCTATCTCGGGGGTGACCTACTGCTGAGCTGATGAGCAGTGTAGTCTAAGGCTAGGAGGTTCGTGGAAGGCCTGCACCTGGTTGGTGGAATTACCTCAGTTTCAAGATAAGTATCAACTTATGTTAAATGTTATGTTTTGCATGCATGTGATGCTTATATTTTATCATGTATTCTGTTGTGCAGATGAATTATGGTTAATGCCATTCTTAAAATTATGATAGCAATAATTTATATGACTTACTCCGAGTTTAAATGTGCTTCATTTTCTTAAATACATGTTGTTTTATAATCCGAGAGTGGGTGTTATATTTCCACGAAGTTTGTTAACCGAAAAAAGTGGTGTTACAGTTTGGTATCAGAGCCAAGGTTTTGACACTGAGCCTAGATGGGCCAGTGGAGTGGTCTTTAGACCAAGGGTGAGAGGAGAAATTGTGTCTGGAGGACCAATTTCGAACCCTGGTATGGTCCAGAGTGTCAAGGAGCTACTTGATCGTGCCTTTAATCTCATGAGGTATAGCGGTGTTGTGAAACTGCAGCGGGTGTGGTATATGTGGTGTGGTATATGGCCACAAGGAGAGAGGACTCCACACCAACAATGCTGGAGCCTTAGGATCTGTTTGGGAGGGAAGTAGAGAACCCTCATGACCGTCGGATCGGGAAAACGTGCGCAGGGTTTAAAAACCCTTTGGAGTTGCACAGGAGCGTGGGAATCGCGATACCCAAACTCCCGAAAACCCGAAAAACCGAGAAGATCTATGCTATAGATCTGGGAGGAAGGCTCAATTGTTAGATCTGGTAGAGTCGCGCTCGAGTTAGTCATGAAAACCTTTCCAATTTTGCAAAGTTGGGAGATGGGAAGTGAGGAAGGTGAACACCTCTGAAACCCAAAACCTGAAATCTCGAAACGATCTACACTGTAGATCGTAGGAAGGGAGTTGACCGTCCGATTCAGCGGAGGAGTAAACCATAATTTTGGGATTTCGACAGACGGAAGTTCAAGATGTGGGATGCACGAACTCTCGATACCCGAAACCCTGAAACGTTGAAAATATCTACTTCGTAGATCCGAGGAAGGAGTCTAACCGTGGGATTTTTCTTGGAATGGACGTGGGCGCATGAATGTGTACCACATGCCAGTGAGTCGAGAAGACAGGTGAGAGTGGTGGGACTCAATGACGTCACCGAAGGTGACGTGGACCCTCCTGAACATACCACGCGCCACTCTGGTGAAGGGCGACAGCTGTGCCGTGGGCCCGGAGGATAAAGTAAATCAGAATTCGGAACTCGGGGGTTGGGAAGGAAAGCGACTCTGAAAGTTTCAAGAATAGAAATCCTGAAACCCGAAGTCATGAAGTCCCAAAGTCTTCGGAGACGGAAGAACCGTAGCAAATTTTAAGGGCAACAGTTGTGTTGTGGGCCCAGAAAGAAAGGAAACCGAATTTTCGGAATTCGAGAATTGAGGCGACAAAGATTAGGATTCGTTGCATCATGAACTTCCGATTCATGAAATTCCAAAAAGATCTGGACCATTAAACCCAACTCATTGAGGATCGTTGGATCCCGTATAAGAAACCGTTTATCGTATTTTGGGGATTGTAGTGACAAGAAGTTGGGAGTCATTGCGTTATGAACTTCGGGGTACCGAAGACCCGAAACCCGACAGCGAGTGTGAGAGCCTCATGGACCAAACCCTCGAAGCCAGAAGTCCCAAAGTTCCGAAATTGTAGAACTGACAGAACTCAGAAAACTTTGTGAAGTTAAAACATTTTCTCACTCACGTTGATTTATGAATATTGTGATGTTGTAAGGGTTAATGCCTAAAAAACTTCAGTTGGCTGCACGTCGTGTGTGCAGATTTAAACGAGTGTCAGGATAGCCGAAAATTGACGCCGAGTATGGAATTGGAAGAGGTGCAGATTGCCTTTGAAACAGAGGACGAAAGGGTAGGAAGGAATGTCAACCCAGGAGTCGAAGGAACAAACTCTAATGGGCACAAAAAAGAGATGAATAAGGAAGGACATATGATGAAACTCATTGAAAGATTGCAGAAATATGCCCAGGCTTGCCAAGCTGATAGCCAAAAACTCATGAAAATCAGGGATCGACAGGGTGAATTCAACTTAAAAATGTTGAAGAGCCTGGAAAGAATAGAAAAGAAATTGGAAAAAGAGAGTGACACAAGCAGATCAAGAAGTGTCAGAACCCCTGAGAGGAGAAGGAAATCGAGGAGTGGTAGCAGACATTACTGTCTCTCCCGAAGCATTCTGGCAAGGAAACACACAGTAGTTCAAGCCTGTCCCCTACCAGAAAACACCAAAAATATCGAAAGGATGAATTTAAAGGGGAGATGAACAAGATTAAGCCTCCAACGTTCGATGGAGAACATAAGAAGGAGGAAGATGCCGAAACATGGTTGCTTGGCATGAAGAAATATTTCCAACTGCAGAACTACTCCGCTCATGCAGAAGGATGAATTGCAATGTATCCGCTAAAAGGAAAAGCATCCATGTGGTGGGATCAGTTGGTACAAGTGCAGCACATCAGAGAGAAAGATATCACCTGGAAGGAGTTTAAGAGGTATTTCGAAAAGAAATACCTGACCAAGAGATATTATGACAGAAATATGAAGGAGTTCTTCGAACTCAAGCTAGGTAGCATGACCATTGATGTGTATGAACGAAGTTTCTTGGAACTACTGAAATATGTTCCATTCATCAAAGATGAGACTGTCAAGATTCAGATGTATCTGAGTGGACTGCCACCTTCCATCGGTGATAAGATTTAGTATGATGATCCTAAGACCATGGAAGAAATGATAAGAAGGGAGAAATGCTTGTATGAACAACAAAGAGAAAGGCCTACTTTTTGGAAGGCTTGGGATGATCAGAAGAAGTTCAAGAAAGAGCAGAGGCAGAAGGGAAACAAGCCTCCCTTCTTCAGAAATAGTCCCCACGGACAACCATCCTTTAGAGAGCCCAAGAAGGCTGGAGGGGGTGAGAAAATGCCAAGACTGCCAATTATGGAGTGTTGGGGATTGTAAAGGAAACCATAGGTACAGAGACTGCCCCCACAGAAAAGATAAAGCGAGAACTATTCAAACTGTTTAGCAAGATGAAAAAGTGGAGGATATGGGAAGCGGAATGCCAAGGATCTACGCAGCCCTAGACAACAAACAAGAAGAATTTCAATCGCACATGATTGAAGTGGAAGGTATGATTAACAACCGACCACTTATTAATTTAATTGATTCAGGGGCTACCCATAGTTATGTAGACCCTAGGGTGGTGGAAATTTTGCATTTATCAAGGATCAAACATGAAAAGTCTTGGCTAGTGTAGTTAGCCACAAGAACCAAAATGAAGGTCACTGAATTGGTTAAGTCATGTTTAGTCGACATGAAAGGATTGAGCACTAAGGCTGAATTGAATATTCTTCCTTTAGGCTCTTATGACTGCTTAATTGGGATGGACTGGTTTGACCAGCATTATGCCCTTCTGGACTGTCGTAACAAGAAGTTCACATGCTTGGATGAAGAGGGAAATCAGGTAATAGTCCAAGGAATTCCCAGAGCCGTGGCTATTAGAGAAATCTCAGCCATGCAACTAAAGAAGTGTTACAGGAAAGGTTGTCAGTTAATTGCATCCCGTGTGGGAGAAGCATCCAGTGATGTAGTCTCAAATCTGGAAGACCATGAGGTGCTCACAGAGTTCAAGGATGTATTTCAGGAGGTACCTGGACTACCTCCGAAGAGGGACATCGATTTTTCTATAAATTTTATGCCTGGAGCAGCTCCAGTTTCAAAGGATCCTTATAGAATGAGTACGTTAGAGTTAAAGGAGTTGCAATTGCAGCTCAAAGAGCTACTAAAGAAAGGATACATTCACCCCAACATGTCACCTTGGGGAGCCATGGTCCTATTCATGAAGAAGAAAGATGGGACGTTGAGGCTGTGCATTGATTTCTGACAGTTGAACAAGGTAACTGTCAAGAACCAGTATCCTCTACCAAGGATCGATGATCTTTTTGATCAGTTGAAGGATGCGAAAATATTTTCAAAAATAGATCTCAGATCTGGATATCACCAAGTGAGAATAAATGATGAGGACATTAGCAATATCACCTTTAGAACAAGGTACGGTCATTATGAATTCACAGTGGTGTCGTTTGGACTGACAAATGCACCTGTTGTTTTCATGTGCTTAATGAATGGTGTATTCAAGGACTATTTAGACAAGTTTGTCATAGTCTTCCTGGATGACATCTTGGTGTATTCCAAGTCAGAGGAAGAGCATGAGAAACACCTAAGAATGGTGTTGCAAGTGAGGAGAGAACACCAGCTGTACGCCAAGCTAAGAAAATGCTTATTTTATCAAAGGCAGATCCATTACTTGGGACATATTATTTCAGAAAAGGGGATCGTTGTGGATCCTGAAAAGGTTGAGACCATCTGAGAATGGTTAGCGCCAAGGAATGTGGCAAAAGTTATATATTTTATGGGTCTGGCAGGCTACTACAGAAAGTTTATAGCCGGATTCTCAAAGATAGCTTACCCTATCACTTCCTTGCAAAGGAAGGAGAAGAATTTTCAGTGGACTGAAGAGTGTGAGAGCAGTTTATAGAGATTGAAGCAACTGCTAACCAGCGCTCCAATCCTGAAGATTGCAGATCCAAATATGAATTTCATGGTGTGCACGGATGCATGTGAGGAGGGGCTAGGAGGAGTTCTCAACCAAGAGGGATTTGTAATTTGTTATGAGTCTCGAAAATTGAAAGAGAATGAAAGGAATTATACCACTCATGATTTAGAGCTGGCAGCAATCATCCACGCATTGAGGAAATGGAGACATTACCTCATGGGAAGGAGATTCGAACTGAGAACAAACCACAATGGTCTGAAGTATTTATTTGATCAGCTGAATTTAAATGCCAGGCAAACCAAATGGCTGGAGTTTTTGTGTGAATATGACTTTGATATCAAGCATATCAAAGGGAAAGAAAATAATGCGGTTGACGCACTCAGCAGAAAAGTGCACAAATTACATGCTACAGCCATTAGCGTGTACAAGACTAAGATCAAGGACAGAATTTTGGAAGCTACAAATGTTGATTTGCAGTACAGAGGTCGGGTAGCAAAGCTACAACAACGTGAGAGACCATAGACCCAGGAAAGTTACACCTTGGGAACTAATGGCTTACTTCTGTATAAAAATAGAGTGTATGTACCCAATGTCCAAGAATTGAAGCTGGAAATTCTAAAATAAATGCATAACGTGGCTTATGTTAGACATCCTAGATATCAAAAGACTATGGTAGCAGTCAAAAGCCATTATTTTAGGCCGGGTATGAAGAAAGAAATCGTTGAATACATCGCCAGATGTATGGAGTTCCAGAAATTTAAGGCTGATCATAGGCACCCAGCAGGGTTGTTGCATCCTTTACCCATTCCTGAGTGGAAATGGGAAGTGGTGACAATGGATTTTATCACAGGATTTCCCAGAACAAGCAAGCAACATGATTCAATCATGGTGGTGGTGGACAAGCTTACAAAAGCTGCCCATTTTATTCCACTGAAAACTACTCACAAGGCAGCAAATGTTGTTGATATCTTCTTAAAATAAGTGGCACACTTGCACGGAATTCCTAAGACAATTGTGTCTGATAGGGACCCAAAATTCACCTCGAATTTCTGGAAAGGACTGTTCAAGGGATTCGGAACGAATCTAAACTTTAGTACATCATATCATCCTAAGTCTGATGGTCAAACAGAAAGGGTGAACAGAGTAATAGAAGACATACTGAGAATGTATGTGATGGATAAACCATGAAGGTGGGAAGACTACCTGCATTTAGTAGAATTCGCCTACAATAATGGGTATCATACATCGTTGAAGATGAGCCCATTCGAAGCACTTTATAAAATAAAGTGAAACACACCAGTAAGCTGGGATAATCCAGCTGACAGAACAGTGATTGGGCCTGAGCTGCTCAAAGAGATGGAAGACCAAATGATAAGGATTAAACAGAATCTAAAAGCTGCCCAGGATAGGAAGAAAAGTTACATTGATAGTAACAGAACCCACAGAGAATTCAAACTGGGTGATCATGTTTTCCTGAAAGTAAAAACTAACAGGAGTTCTCTGAAGCTAGGAAGTTGCGCCAAGTTAGCAGCAAGATTTTTTGGGCCATTTGAGATCTTGGAAAGGTTTGGGCCAGTTTCATACATGCTTGCATTACCTGCATCTATGACTGTACATAATGTGTTTCATGTTTCACTACTTAAGAGATATATACCTGATGCCAATCATGTTATCGATTGGAATGTGATTCAAGTGGAACCAGAAGGCGTCATGCAAGTGCATCCTATGCACATATTGGACAGGAAAAGCAAATAGCTTCGGAATCGAGCCATAGCGCTTGTAAAGGTCCAGTGGACTTGGTACGGTCCTGAGGATGCGACATGGGAGAATGAAGAGGTTATGCGGGTAGAGTACCCGCATCTTTTTGAAAATTTTGAAAAAGCTTGCAGAGACAATGTAAGGTTGCACTGAGGACAGTGCATAAATAAGGGGAAGGGAATCGTAGTGTCCCCAAGGCCGAGCCCTTTGTAAGTTTGATGTATGAAATGAATTGTAAATATGTGTTATAGGCTGGTGAGACAAGTTTGTATAAGCCGATGGGTTTATGTGATTATTAGGCCAAAGAGAGAGCCTAAGGGTTGTAGGCCATGGACCTGATTTTGTACTTATATGTATGCAACACATTAATAAAATATAAACACCTTCGCGTGCAGGCTGACATGATGAATGAGTGATGGGAGACTGAGCATCCATAGAGAGGGAAATGGATTAGGGGCTAGAAGGTGGGAAAAGGGGCTAAGTGTTAAGCCTAGGGGGCTAAGTGTTAAGCCTTGGGAATAATATTTTATTATTATTCCAAAGAACATGTGCATTTTATGTTGTTTATCCTAAGTTCCTGGCAAGGGGAAAACATGCAAATTGGATGCATGCTGATGGAATGCATGCAGTTCCAAGGGTGACAAGTGTCAACCCTGGTGCATGAGAATAAATGGCCAAGATGAGCCGTGAGAGGGATTCTTCTCCATTCTTCCTGATTTTCTGAAGGGAACATCCCGTCCGACCTCTGCAAGAGATACCCCATACATCCACTGATCCAAAAGCCTATGTGTTGATTCTAAAAAGCTGAAACATCCTCTATTTGAGTATCAAGACTATGCGTGGAGTCTTGCTCGAAGCCATATCCGTGAGTCCATTCGCCATTGTTTAACCTGTTAGAAAGCCTGTGTCTATTTTCTCGTCGGCTGTTGTGGCCACGCAGTGATGGAATGTGTGGGGCTTGTTGGCCAGTTTGTGCAACACTCTCTCCAAGAGAGAGAGGTGGTTGAATTGGAAGAACAGGTTTCTTGGCTTGTGAGCGACTCTCTCCAGGTGAGAGAGTGCATAGAGGAAGGAGAGAACTCCTGGAAGGAACCCTGTAGATGCCACAGAGCTTGGAGAGTTCTGGTTCGGTCTGTTTCTGTAACCCAAGGCAAGGGAGGTTAGCAGTCGAAGGACTGTCTAGGTGACAAAGAAGGTGCATACTCTTGGGGTGGAACAGGCATGTGGGGAAGGAGAGTCTGTGGGCAATGAACATGAGTGGTTATTGGGAGAGAATTCCTTCCTCGTGACTGTGTGTTTTCCTTGTAACCTCAGCCTAGCCTAGGATTCCTTGCCTTGGGGTGGAGCTTAGTCCTAGCTCGGGGGTGACCTACTACTAAGCTGATGAGCAGTGCGGTCTAAGGCTGGGAGGTTCGTGGAAGGCCTGCACCTGGTTGGTGGAATTACCTCAGTTTCAAGATAAGTATCAGCTTATGTTAAATGTTATGTTTTGCATGCTTGTGATGCTTATATTTTATCATGTATTTTGTTGTGTATATGAATTATGGTTAATGCCATTCTTAAAATTATGATAGCAATAATTTATATGACTTACTCTGAGTTTAAATGTGTTTCATTTTCTTAAATGCATGTTGTTTTATAATCCGAGAGTGGGTGTTATATTTCCGCAAAGTTTGTTAACTGAAAAAGCGGTGTTACAGTAACCATAAGCTAAGATGGTTGAAGGTGGTTAGTTAAAAGTGATTGTTATGTCCCTAATCACGACATAGATAACATCTTTATAATAAGGTCATATGTGTAAACATGTTTCCTTTATATGATAATGACATATATACCTAACATAAGTTTAGGGTTAGTGTTTATGTATCTTATTGTTATAAAAATGAGTTTCCTCCCTATCTTATATATACCATAACTTATCATTTATCAATATAACAATCAACTTCAAGATTTTATTCATGGAGATTTCTTCCTTCATTTAATTGAATTAGTAAGTTCTAGCCAACCATTAGGTGTGCAAGTATCCCAACCATTATTGTCATTGTTATATTATTTTCAATTTATGCAAGTGTGATCCCATTTGGGTACTAGGGATGTATCAAGTGGTATCAAAGCTTCAATCAAGCTTTTTTGGTGTTTTTTTGTTAGTTCTTAAAAATAAAAGAGAGAAGAAAATCGCAATCAATTACTATCATTTCACCGATCAGGTTTGAATTTCAAGAGAACTTCCATATCTTTATCAATGAAAAGAGAGAGACATTCTAGCTACAATTGAAGGGAAAAGGGTATGTGGACTCCATAAACCTAGAATATTATGGAATCCACGTACCCTTTTCCATAGAATATACTAACTAGATCCAAAAACCAAAGACATGAAATATGGTACTACACATATAATATATTATCAAGGAAAAAACAAGCTACATGAAATTTGGACATTTGAACAAAAATTTACAAGTTAAATGAGTACATCAATAAATAAAAACATACTAAACTTGCAAGTTCAAAATCCAAGCTATGTAGATCGAGAATTGGATTTGTTCAACCAGTGGGTGACGGAAAAAATAAACAACTCAAACAAAAGCCAAGAACAATGTCGCAACTATAGAAATTGTGCTGCAAAGTCTCTTAAAGTCAGGTATATATAGATCAAATAGTCAACTAGCCGTTAACACCGACCAATGAGATAGGAAAAAATTTTGTCTCTATTGCCACGAACGTTCGTGGCAATAGAAACAAAATTTCATGGCAATAGCGACAAAATTTTGTGGCAATAGCGACGAAAATCCTGACCAAGTTAAAATAACCTATTCATGGATATTGCGACGAAATGTCGTGACAATATCGACGAGAATCCCACCCTATTTAAAAAAAAGATGAAAATAATGGAAACGTGGAAACATTTCGTAGAATAATCTGCCCATATGTAGTAGTGTACCTAGCTTAGAAAGAATAAGATAGATGCAACGCTCCTCCTCTATCTTTATCTCACATTTTCACATAAAATTATGAGTGTTTTAAACTTAGATAGATAGTCTCCAATGCAAGAAAAATCACTTGAACTTGAAGTCAGTACTTGATTTTCTAACTGTTGTGCTCGAATAATATTGAGTTTACAAAACACAGATTCAATCTTTTCCCAAGATTCATCGGGGTCATCAATTTCTTTAAAGTGGAACCTTAAATCAAGAGAGATGGACATTATGATTATTCCATGTGCTTTGTTACTCCTATTAGCCCATTTGAATTTCTTATCAGCATCAGTGGGTTTGTTTTCGTTTCCCAAGGTAATCCAGTACAAGCCTTTACTTCTTAATAAATCCTCCATATGAGATTTCCATTGGAAGTAGTTGGTGCTAGTAAGAAAAAGATTACTGGAAGAAGCCATATTAAATATGTAGATAATATGGATTTAAAAACTAAAATTGATGATATTTATGGAAAGATCTCAAAAAATTATGATGTTTTAAAAAAAAAACGACACTAAAAACGAACTTCGGTTGTGAAAGTTATGTCATTTTAATAAAAGGCATAAACGATAACCAAGGGACCACGTGGTGGTGTAAGTTTCTTTTTGAAGTGACCCACTTTTATAAATAGAAGTGGGAATCACTTTTACAATGAAGTTACTTTATAAAAGAAAAGTTGCATGTAAAATAAATAACTCTAAAATAAAATATTAAAGCTACTTATAGTGATTCACTTTTATACTTGAAGTGAAATACACTTTACAATTTGAGCATGAACTTTTTCAAAAAAAGTAACAAGAAGAGAGACTTGAACTCAAGACCTCTTACTTAATAAGACAACTTTAAACCAAATGGTCTAGCAAAACATATTGTATTGTTTAGAAAGATGATTTTTGTTGTTGTTATTGTTGAAGATGGCATTGGAGAGCATGCTGAAAAAAACCTATTTTCACAGAAGGAAAAAAAATTGCTTCTTGATGATAATAATGGTTAGATCTCGATTAGCTTACCCGAAAGATTCACCTTTACATATCTTTTTCTAATTTTCCAAGATCACATAGGGAGCGGGGAAAGGAGAATACACAGATCTAAAAGAGTAGCAACTTGGAAACAAATAATATAAAACCAAAGCAATACTCTACAAAAAATTTAAAAATGTGTATTCAGGCTTTATACCTCCTGATCTGACCGAAATGATCGTATATTTGGAAAACATAAACCTTTTCGAGTGAAACGAAAAGTGTTCCTAACTAAAAAGATCGCTCCATATGCAATGGAACGGTTCTATCAGCCCATAAATGTACAAAAATGACATAAAATGGATATAAGGCAACTCGGCTTCACAATCTCGATCTACAACAGGAGCGAGTCTTCAAACAGGCTATGATACCATGTTTGACAACACATGTATTCCAATAGGGGATGAACACCTTCAATAACCACTCACACAACCATATCAAATATCAACACACCGATGTTTTGACGTGGTAAAACCGCTACGGGGAAACATCCACGACCCCAACCAACGTGGCCACTTGGAGCAGTTTATTAATGCAAAAGAAAAAAATTACAGAGAGATTTTACAAGAGATTTTCTCACACTCAATCATCAGAAAATGACCCTCCATTCTCTTTAAATAGAGATCATGGACCGATCGGGTGTTAAGACACAGATCAATGGCCGTTAATATCAAGGAGAATATGAACCGTTGGATCACTCTATGTGGGAACATATCGTGACCATAGGATTTCCTAACTACAAATGCATACTAATGCACACTAAAGAAACACACTAAGAAACACACTTTTACCTAATGACACATTAGACCAAGTAGATATTAACTAACCCGTAAGTGTCTAAATATCTTAACAAGAGGAAGAGGATTCTCGGTTTAATCCTATAATAGAAGAGTCGTTAAGTCCTACTCAAGTTGAATCCTCTGTCGATTCCATGACCCTATGTGTTTCACCTAGATCTGAGACAACAATTGAGGATTTGTCGAAAGCACTTATAGTTAGCATAGGAAGACAAAATAATAGTAGCTAGAGCAATATAAGCAATATGTCAATTCAAAGTCAACCAACATCACTAGGGAACACTACCACATATGGGTTGATTATTCCATGAAATTTTTCCACGCTTCCACTAGTTTCATATTTTTTTTAAACAGGGCAGGATTTCGTCGATATTGCCATGAAATTTCGTCTCAATATCCACGCAAATCTTATTTTAACCTAGTCGGGATTTTCATTGCAATAGCAATGAACTTTCATGGAAATAGCGACGGAAAGTTTGCCTATCTCATTGGTCAGTGTTAACGGCTAGTTGACTATTTGATCTATATATACGTGACTTAAAGAGACTTTGCAACGCAATTGCTATAGTTGCGACACTACTCTTGGATTTTGTTTGAGTTGTTTATTTTTTCCGTCACCCACCGGTTGAACAAATCCAATTCTCGATCTACATAGCTCGGATTTTGAACTTGCAAGGTTAGTATGTTATTTTTTATTGATGTACTCATTTAACTTGTAAATTTTT
>ML779773.1:374479-405020 GCA_009831015.1 Picea engelmannii | reverse complement strand
TTTTTCCTTGATAATATATTATAATATGTGTAGTACCATATTTCATGTCTTTGGTTTTTGGATCTAGTTAGTATATTCTATGGAAAAGGGTATGTGGATTCCATAATATTCTAGGTTTATGGAATCCACATACCCTTTTCCCTTCAATTATAGCTATAATTTCTCTCTCTTTTCATTGATAAAGATATGGAATTGCTCTTGAAACTCAACCCTGATCGGTGAAATGATAGTAATTGATTGTCATTTTATTCTCTCTTTTATTTTTAATACCTAACAAAAAAACACAAACAAATCTTGATTGAATCTTTGATACCACTTGTTACATCCCTAGTACCCAAAAGGGATCATGTAATATCCCTAGGTAGAACCCCAATTGTAAATGTAAATACAAAAGTACTTAAGCTGGTGCGTTGTTTTGATACATTTTTGTATGCACATTTCATGGCATAGTGCACGCATGTACTGCACAGTAAAATGATGAAGTCTGCACATTCCAGGATACCGCGCGCAGAATATTAAGTGCGTGCGATGTTGAGGCCAGGGAGCCTTTGTGTATATGATATGTTTTATAGGCTGGTGAGCTAGTTATTATAAGCTAGGATGCTTATGTTTTGATTAGGATGGAGAGCCTAGATGTTAAAGGCCAGTGCGCCTGTTTTTGTACATTTATCGTATTTAATATAAAATACATCGTTGCACGCAGACCGACCACGATAAAAGAGATGGGGGACTAAAATCCACTAGTAGGGAAAGGATGGGGCCTAAAAGTTAAGGAAAAAGGCTAAGCCAGGGAGCTTAAGCCAAAAAGGAATATTATGTTAATATTTCTTTAATCATAAAGTATGGATAATTATTTTATCCTAAGTTCTAAAGTTGTGGACAAGTGAGCCAAAGTAGCACTGCACATGACAAGTGTCAAGTTGGGGACATGCATACATATTGTTGGGAATTAGCTCATTTTCGGACGTTCCCCATCATTCTTACCATCATCTTTTCCAGGATTCCTTCCATCATTCAGCCATGATTCCATGACCATTTCACTCACGCAATCTGTTATTCTTCAGACATTCATTTCACTATATCTGAACCTATATCCATAACCATTTTGTGTTGGTGCATCTAGCTAGCTGGGGAGCGGGACTAAAGAAGTGGGTTGTCAGGCTCGTGGAATATTGAAAAGGTGGGTTGTCAGGCCCGTGAGAAATTCTTTGGGTGAGAGAATTGATGGGAATTAACTTCCTGAAGGTGTTGAACTGCAGCTATAAGGCTCTGAGACTTCCTGTCCAACCTGTTTTTGAAGCCCTGGAGCAGACAAGGGATTGTTGAGAAGAGAAGGGGCACACTTCCTTGGGTGGGACAGGCATGTGGGAAATGAGAGACTATAGGTTGTTAGTTGAGAAGGCACCTGTGATGGAGTCTTCCTATTTTCCATGAGCCGTTAGCCTCGTTAGGAACCCTTACCCGTGTGGAGTTTAGTCCCAGCTTGGGGGTGACTCACTATTGAGAGTGATGAATAGTGTGGTCTAAGGTTGGGAGTTTCGTGGAAGGTATGCACGCAGTTGGTGACATTCTTACCAAGATAAGTGCCAATTGTGTGATAAATTTACATGTTGCATTGTTATTTATGTGCATATTTTTATGGGTTATCATATGCGTGATTATAACTGTGATTATTTTTATGGGTATTTCCTGTATATGCTGCATGTATGCGTTTACTATTATTTCAGTATGGATTTGTTTGTTAACAGATATATTTGTATGTTTATGTTTTATATATAGGGCTTCTAGAAGACTATTGTGTGTGTATGTTTTAAATGCATGTAGTTAGAAAATAATATGTGACATAGCTCAAAAGAGAAGTTGTGTATGTTACAGTATGTTCCGCACAAAGAATGGATGTGTTCTCTGGCATAGCGTGGCCCGAGATGGATGGTCAGGGACGTTACAAAAAGGGTTTCAAAGCTAAGTAAAGCACCTGAGTGGTGGCATTTACCAACCTGTGGGTGGCTGGAGATGTTACAACATGGTATCAGAGCTTCAGTTTTCAACACTGAGCCTGGATGGGTTGAGCAAGTCGATTTGAAGAGAAATTTCACAGAGGTTTTATTTCAAAGTGGCCAAATTTCGAGCTCCGGAGTGTCTAGCTACAATATGGTACTGAAATTGGGAAAGAGCCCCAATTTCGGTTAGTAAATTCATGGGGAAATGGAGAAATTCGGCCAAGTGGTGAGATATTATTGTTTTAATATCTGTTCTAACAAATCCGAACCTAGAATTGGTCGAATTTTAAGTTAAAGAGAAGCCATGATAGTTGGAGCGAGATTAGTAAATAAAATTCTCAATTCATGAATTGATTTCAGGGAAATTCGTTCCAGAAATGTCAACCCACAACGATTTGTTTTTGCAGAGGCTGAATGGGTGTTGTCGGGGTGAAATTGAACAAATTCCGTGGTTGCAGAACTCTCTATGGTAAATTGGGGAAATATTTAGGGAAAAGCCCAAATATCTACAGTGGAATTCACGAGGAATCGATGCGCGTAAAGATGAATGTGCACAGTTGGGGGCACCAAAAATTCCTGTGGCGTAGTGAAAATATCGAGATAGGTAAAATTTGGCACTGCACGACAAGGTATTGGCGTGCTGATGCGCGTGTTAAATTTTGGTGTTGTGCGAGAAAGATATGGTGTGAGGGTGCGCACGGAAAATTTTGACAACGCGCAAAAAAATATTGGTGTGCGGGTGCGTGCACTAAATTTAACATTGTGCGGTTTGCACACACATAGTAATGGTGCACGTGGTGTGCGCAGTATTGCAAAGAACAAAGGAGTTTGGTTGGTGCGCGCATAGTATGAGTATAAGTTGTCTCACAACAATGTAATCAATGGTGCCCATAGATTATTGTGCGCGGTGGGGGCATATTGAACTATGACATGGTGCAATGCATAGAGCAAAATGCATGTGGAATATCAATGCGCGATACAAAACAAAAAACCAAAAAACAGTGTGCAATAGGTATCAGTGCAAGAACCAAAATTGTGGATGGTAGATATTGGCGCGCAACGCAAAGGTAGTGCACACAAGTTATTGGCGCGATGGAGAAGAAATGCATAGTGGTTAAAGTGCACGAAGAACGAGTTACCTTATGATGTTGCAGCACATGGCAAATACGGGTGCACAGATTGAAATTTGTGAGGAAGAAGTTGTTTGAAGGGTGAAGAACAACAGAAAACCAATGAATTTCTATGACGTTTTATATCATTTGAACATCACCCTTTTTTCAGCGCGTTTTAGAGGTCTCTCTCATGTCACTGGGTATATCTATAGAAAACATTGGCTAGATTTGGTTTGTTTTGGGGTTTGTTGTTAAATGACTGGAGGAACGGAGATGACATTTGGGCTATGGAGCCTGGAATGAACAATGCATTGTCAGAACATTGAACTATCAAGAGGATAAGGCTAATTAAGGCGATGAGTCTGAGTTTAATAGAAAATTTGCATGGTATTAGAAGAAAAATAAACACACAACCACATCGGAGCATTATTTAAAATGAATTCAGAGTTGGTTTGAGAAGAAATACATATAGTCTAAATTGCTAAGCCGAGAGCATCTCAGAGATGAATTCTAGGTTTTATATTCCTCTGATTCAGACAGATGAAAGTGAAATATAAGCTTACAAGAAACACATACTATGAAAGAAAACAAGACTCATAGCACCACCAGTCAAAATATTTTCATAAATAGTCCAAAATCCGCTTCTGCCTCGAGATAAAATATATATATGGAGGAATTATTTGTATAATTTGAAATGATTGGACTTCTGCATATTTCTAAAAATAGAGATAAGTTACAAAAAGGGAATGATTTAAAATAACAGTTACCCATTTTAAAGGGACCGTTTAAGAACAGGTCTATCATCTATGGGGCCCCTTTTCTCTACTACCAGCTATCCAAAATTTGTTGAAATGTACTTAATTTTTATTTGAGGACTCATTTCAGCTTAGCGGTATCCTCCTTTAGAGTATCTAACCAGACCGGTTGATCTTCTCCAACACTTTTAGTTGTTTTAGTTGTGGTTTATTTCTTCTCTCGCTTGCTATGTTTCTTCTTAACAGCTCTCCTGTTGATGACCAGATCCCTCATAATGGGATTCAGGCTGACTTCCAATTTCGAGTATGTAGCAGGTTCTATGTGGAATTTAGTCGCTATTATATGCGCAATTACCATATCCTCCTTATCCGTAGGTAAATATACCATGTTTCTTGAATAACCAGTCTCACTGGGTGTAGCTTTGTCCATGTACCTCAATTTTATGGACACCAAAATTCTTTTACAGAGATCAGAAGGTCAAGAAAATTTGGAGATTACACCCTTTATGGATAAGATGATGCCTCCATTCTTGAGAATTGGTAGTTATAGAGTCCCAATCATGAATCACAGATAGACTTACGGACAATTGCATTGGTTTTCCATGCTCGGCTAATCCATTTCAAATGATTAGCTTTTGAGTTCGTTACATGGCGGTGTTCACCTGACATCATACGACTATGAAGTACCGAACGAGAGAAATGAGGTGATCTGACTATCCATCGTCGTCTCACGAGTGGTTGTTTCGGTAAACCACCTTTCGCCCTAATGTATCTGTGGAGACTCCACGCGTCTATTTTAAAAACCACAATGGTTTTCCCTGTCCTCCAAACTATCAAGCTTCTGCGATGATGTAGTTCTTGCTAAATTCTCAAGACTTGGGTCTTATCTAAAAATATTTTGCAGAGTTAAACACTTTGAGGTATTCACAGGTGAGAAGGTTGAAGTTTAGCTAAAATAAAGGAATAAGAAGAGGTACTCAAGGAAAGAGTGTTATGACAAAATATTTCATAAGATGATCAAAAGCCAAGACCAAAAAATGTCAAGGTATGAATCTGAGTGCAGCCATAAAATCTTGGGAGGTCACTACAGGAAGTCCTCTCATGTTAGTCAAGTATTCAATGGAATCCGGACAGGAGAATAGATCATGTAGTGAATGATTTAGTGAAAGTGTATTTACTCCCAAAGAAATCAATATACAGATTAAGCAATACATTGGATTCAAATCTATTATAAAATAAATTGACTGCTTGAATGATAGTAATCAGATAAAGAAAGAAGCTTATTGCATATTGGAGAAGGAGTGCATCATATCCATGGATTAGCTATGAAATTAGACTAATGCTTCCTTTATGGTTATCAGAGTGCGCAGTGGAAGCATGGTATGAAGGGAATTATTTATGATATGATAGATTTGGATTGTGCAAGGAAGGTTGAAATCGGATTGGTCAAGACAAGGGAAAGTAATAGACAATAAGAAAATCCAAGTACTGATATGATCAGTTAAGGAAAGGATAAATCAAGTACCTCAAGAAGGAAGTTGGTGTTAATTGTCCAAGGTTACTCAGAATACATGACTATAAATAGAATTGGGTCATGTAGGAGTTGGATCAAAGGGATCCGAAAAATAAATGGATGTTGAAGATCCAAAGTCTATAAGACAACAAGATTGGAATCATAATCCATCCAAGTATGAGTTGGGATAGATGGATCCAGGAAATAAATAAATAAATAAAATGAAGCTTAATATCAGTTTAGTAATTGGATGGAAAATAAAAGGCAGCCAAGAGTGTTTTGGCTAGAAAGTGCTCAGATCAAAAATATTCCTGCACAGTAATTACAGTGAAGAGCACTTGAAGGTTCAAGAATCCAGGAGAATGAAAGACTTCTGGGATAAACAAGGAAACGTGATACATGAAGAAAGAAGTTGTTGCAATTACTGTAGCAGCAAGTATTTTATGGCTTGTTGGGACAACCATAAAGTGATGATGCTTGCATGTTTGCAAGTGTTTCTAATAATGTTGTTTCACATGGAAGGAAGCAACATAAATTTGGAATGTTGAATTATAAGGCTGATAAAGAAACATGAGAAAATTCTATTTTCAACAGCTAATCAGGTAGCATTAAACTCATTTAATGGCAGCCCTACAGATAAGTATCTCTCTTTTGGAAATTATGTTGTATAATTTCCAAAGGGAAATCCAGGTAAAAATTTCCCAAAATTGAATTCTTATACTACGTTGTATGGTATTTTTTAAGTGCATTGACATGATTAAGTTACCACTAGGTGTGGTAAAGGCTAGAAGCCTGTTATAGTTATCAAAGCTTTTAGCTTTTGAATTCACACACTGACATAGTAGCATGTCATGTTAATTTGCTTATGAGACAATAACCACAGAAAATAAAAAAAATAAGAAATTGTTATAGGAATGATGCGAAGAAATCTAGTCATGTATGAGACTAGGACATGGTTGGATATGGTAATCTATGGTTATAGAAAGGTTATGTGCCACACAATTACCTAATGAGCTTCCTACCTTTAAATAAAACTTGGAGTGCAACCTTTTTGCTAACACTAATAAACACTACAGAATGGTGTTCTTGGTGTAGTGTTCAGGTTGAAAAGGAAGGCATCCAAGTAATTGTGAAGATGATGGGAACTGTGCGGAGATGTGTCAAGACATTGGCCAGATTTCCAATTTATGGATGGTGAGATGCATGACTTAGATAAAGATCATTCTGGAAATCAATGCAAGTGCATTGAATGATTAGGCAGTGGGAGTTTCACTCATGCCTAGTAAGTGGTAGAGTTACACTCATACGTGATGGAATTGTATACTTAAATGCATTTTGTTGAATGCATTATGTGAGTGCAAGTATATATGCTTTTGCATGGAAATAATTATACTAATGGTTGAAATTTTGCTAACTCAAGAAGTTGAGAACATTTCAGGAACTGTTAAACATTGCAACAGGAAAGTTGCAAGTGAGGTAGTTCCAGGAATAGTGACTACAATAAATTTTTGTTCAGAAAACTGAAGAAGCGAACTTACTGTTGGTAATTGTGAACATGCATATGTGTAGTATGATGAGTCGTTCTATTTTCTTAAATTGTTTGGTAATTGTAATTGAATTTCTAGGTGCAGGCAATTCTAAGAATCATTGCATAAGGTGATGTGCATGATGAATTGTGATATACAGAAAATACAATTTGTTGGTTGTATGCAATATAAATAGAATGTCATACTAAGGAAAAGTTGAATTCCTTATGAAATTAATTTGATTTATAAAATGGAATTTTTATAATGTTCTCTCATGATAATTGCATATGTATGATGCAGATGAGATGATAATGATTAAAGTGGGAACTCTGAGATCCATGGTGCTCTGAGACTTCCTATTCGGCCTGTGCTGGAGCCCTAGAAAGGAAGTTGAGCAGTCGATGAATTGTTGGACAGTGAAGGTGCATACTACCTTGGGTTGTACAGGCATGTGGGGAAGAGATATTGTTGGTTGGAGTGTTGTTGAGGTTTGGTACCCTGGCCTAGACTATGTTGATATTGATTGTGGGTCGTGGTTATCTGGGGAAACCATTGTCCCAATGGAGTCATATCCCATTCTTGGGAATGGTATGTTGTTGAGGGTTTATCAGCAGTGAGATATAAGGCTTGGTGGAACGTCATGGATCTACAACCAGCTGTTGCTTCAATGAAGTATAATTGAAGCATGTAGTAAAGAAAAATTAGCTGAATTATTTCCTGAAGCATCTCTATGGAATAGAGCAATTGACTTCGAGTTGCAGTATGCGTATGAGAATTGGTGCTGGAAAGTAGAGCACCAGATGGATAACAATATTTCAATAGCTAAAGATGGAAATTTTAGAGAATTGAAAGGGTACATGGTACATAATGCACTGAGGATTTTCAAAAATTTTGTTATATATGTATACATGATGCACTGAGGACAATGCATAAATAAGGGGAGGGGATTGTAATATCCCCAGGTAGAACCCAATTGTAAATGTAAATACAAATGTACTTAAGTTGGTGAGTTGTTTTGATATCATTTTTGTATGCACATTTCATGGCATAGTGCGTGCATGTACTGCGCAGTAAAATGATGAAGTGTGCACATTCCAGGATACCGCGTGCAGAGTCTTAAGTGCGCGTGATGTTGAGGCCAAGGAGCCTTTGTGTATATGATATGTTTTATAGGCTGGTGAGCCAGTTATTATAAGCTAGGATGCTTATGTTTTGATTAGGTTGAAGAGCCTATATGTTAAAGGCCAGTGCACTTGTTTTTGTACATGTCTCATATTTAATATAAAATACATCATTGTGCGCAGATCGACCACGATAAAAGAGATGGGGGACTAAAATCCATTAGTCAGGGAAAGGGTGGGGCCTAAAAGTTAAGGGAAAAGGCTAAGCTAGGGAGCTTAAGCCAAAAAGGAATATTATGTTAATATTTCTCTAATCATAAAGTATGGATAATTATTTTATCCTAAGTTCTAAAGTTGCGGACAAGTGGGCCAAAGTAGCTCTCCACATGACAAGTGTCAAATTGGGGACATGCATAAATATTGTTGGGACTTAGCTCATTTTCAGAAGTTCCCCATCATTCTTACCATCATATTTTCCAGGATTCCTTCCTTCATTCAACCATGATTTTATGACCATTTCACTCACGCAGTCCGTTATCCTTTAGACATTCATTTCACTATATATGAACCTGTATCCATAGCCATTTTGTGTTGGTGCAACTAGCTAGCTGGGGAGAGGGACTGAAGAAGCAAGTTTTTAGGCCCGTGGAATATTGAAAAGGCAGGTTGTCAGGCCCGTGAGAAATTCTCCGGGTGAGAGAATTGTTGGGAATTGGCTTCCTGAAGGTGTTGAACTGCAACTACATGGCTTTGAGACTTCCAGTCCGGCCTGTTGCTGAAGCCTTGGAAGGGAAGTGGAGTAGCCGAGGGACTATTGAGAAGAGAAGGGGCACACTTCCTTATGTGGGACAGGCATGTGGGAAATGAGATACTGTAGGCTTTTAGTTGAGCAGGCATTTGTGATGGAGTCTTCATTTTTTCCATGAGTCGTTAGCCTGGTTAGGAACCCTTACCCGGGTGGAGTTTAGTTCCAGCTTGGGGGTGACTCACTATTGAGAGTGATGAATAGTGTGGTCTAAGGTTGGGAGGTTCGTGGAAGGTCTGCATGCAGTTGGTGACATTCTTACCAAGATAAGTGTCAATTGTGTGATAAATTTACATGTTGCATTGTTATTTATGTGCATATTTTTATGGGTTATCATATGCGCGATTATAACTGTGATTATTTTTATGGGTATTTCCTATATATGTTGCATGTATGCATTTACTGCTATTTCAGTATGGATTAATTTTTTTACAGATATATCCATATGTTTACGTTTTATATATAGGGCTTTCGTAAGAGTGTTTTGTGTGTATGTTTTAAATGCATGCAGTTAGAAAATTTTATGTGACATAGCTCAAAAGAGAAGCTGGGTATGTTACAGTATGTTCCGCACAGAGAACGAATGTTGTCTCTGGCATAGTGTGGCCCGACATGGATGGTCGAGGACATTACAAAAGGGTTTCAGAGCTAAGTAAAGCGTCTGAGCGGTGGCATTTCCCGGCCTATGGGTGGCTAGGGATGTTACAGATCACACTTGCATAAATTGAAAATAATATAACAGTGACAATAATGGTTGGGATACTTGCACACCTAATGGTTGGCTATCACTTACTAATTCAATTAAATGAAGGAAGAAATATCCATGGATAAAATATTGAAGTTGATTATTATATTGATAAATGATAATTTATGGTATATATAAGATAGGGAGGAAACTCATGTTTATAACAACAAGGGTAATAGCTGCAATATATTGTAACATTTCCCTCTTCCGCATAAATTCTTTGCTATACTCATTATTTCTCTCTTCTGCATATATATTAAGAGAAATATTAATAACATTTCCCTCTTCTGCATAAATTATTTGCTATCCTCAACATATTGTAATAAATAATGGGTAGGTTGGCATTAGTGACAAGATAGCCTGTTGATATTACATATAATTATTAATGTACGAAAGATCATCCATTCTTTAAGCATGCAAAACAAAACCCAAGACTAAATATTGTCGTTGACGTGATCGGGTCTGTACATTTTGCAAAACAAAGTACGAGAATTTCCATTATATAAGAATGCAAAACAAAACCCGAGGCTAAATGTTGTGGTTGATGTGATCGGGTGTGTACATATGGATGGTCGAGAAAGTGCACTCATCAACTCATTAGGAGATGAAACAAAGTCTGCGTGAGCATCTGTTATCCTCCTCAAGATCGTAAGACTAGAAATAAGTACTCTCCGCTCATGGTGGGGAATTTTTAGAGGGTTTTTATGTCTTGTTATCTTAATTATCTGACAACAATTACTACTTTGAGTTTCCCTTGAACAATGCACCTATTCTATCATCATATATAAAAGTCGGGTCATCCATTCTCTCTCATTTACCACCATTTCCATCACGTGTCATGTTCCACTAATAGGTCCATGACCAGTGTTATGGTATTCATTTGAGTTAATGTTGACGATTCAAGTTATTGGTCATGCATACTTGTTCAAGGGAAGTTTACCTGTGTCGACCACCTATAGTTTCTTTCATCCTATTTATCCTAAACATCCATGTGTCAGTTGTGCTCCATTATTATGATTTCACACCATCTATCTTTACATGTTTTGTGTCAATTGATGGGGGATACATAAAGGCCCTCCTTAGATGGATTTCACCCTATCGACTCCAGCTCATCATCCATGATTGAAATCTAGAAACCCATCAGTACCCTAGGACTTTTATACATCAGTGGTAGGTCTCCTTGCATTTCGACAGTGGGTTTACATCATTGGCTCCTGTCGAGTGAATCTACGAGTGTTCAACATCAACTCCTTTATTCACACTTTGTAGATTGTACTAGGTATCTTGGGTTCCATCATCATCATCATTGGATTCCCTCGATTCTGTTAACGGTATACATTAATGACCAATAATCAGATGCATTCTACCATGCTCGAATTCACCTCATTTATTTGCATGCCATAGATTCATACCATTTGGATCAAGGACGAAGATCTTGGGATAAGATCACACTTCTATTAGATGATATTCTTTCCCAATATGCGATGGAGAATATTCATGAGCATTTCACAGATTGCTCAATTATTGATTCATCTCACTGATTTGTATGATGTGACATAGATCCATATTTGTACTTGGTCATGGCTATGATTTCACTTGCATCTTGCATGGATCCACAATGTATAATTTTGTGGCCATGATCACGTCATGATTAGTTCTTAATGGATCCAAGGTCTATTCTATTATGGCAATCATCCCATCACTTATGTCATGCATGGATTTGCATTTTATTTATGGCGACTATGCTCTTGTCTTTCTTACGAAGCATGGGTATGCTCGCCTTGGGCATATTTTTCTGCAGGACTGACGATGCTCTTCTCCAAGCTTCTTTTCCTAAATCTCTATGACTTGATTTATAAAGTGTTTTGTCCATATAAAACATCTTCTGACCTCACACTTTAGGGGGCATCTGTTGTAGATTTATTTTCCACCTAATCATTAGGTCATTATCACCTAAACATTACCTAATCAGTGATCACTAGGTCAGTATCCCCTAGAAACCCCTTATTTTATCCCTTAAAACCTATCACTTCTTCCCTGAGTTTCTAGCATATTTTCCACTTAGTCTCTCTTTTCCTTCATTAAGGGCACAACCAAAAGGTTTGTTCTCCCTTTCTGGCCTTCCAGGGAGTGACTGATCACTCTTTTTTTGTGTCTAGGGAGTGACCGAGCCTAGAATCTCCTATTTTTGGATTTGGTTTCGATGGACAAGACCTTCCACTGATTTCTCAGGGTTTAGCCTCGAGAAGGATTCCATTATGAGATTGAGAATATTATCCTAATAAATATATGGCCTTATCCCCAAATACCTATAAGAACCAAGCCATTTCCCATGGGAAAGGAGGAGGAAAGAGCTAGCAAAGTTACTCTGGTGATTTGGTTGCAAGACTTGGGCAAGGAGCTTGAAAGGAGGCCATCTCTTCAGTCTACATTTGTAAGTTGTAATATTGCTTCTTTGATTAATAGAAGACACACTGGATGTTTCCCTCTATCTAAGTATTCATATAAGTTTAAGTATTCATTGGTAGAGAATTAGTATAAATATGTGTTATGATATACTATTAGATCTATTGCCAATCCATGCATGATTGCTTTGATCTTCGGGAGGTTTTCATATTCTTTGGTTATTTTCATGTATGAATCAAATCTAGGAACATCCTTAGTTTATGTCATTATTCCTATCTTAGCCACTGGTAGAACCTAAGGGAGCTCATCTCTTGCAAGGTACAAAATCCCTACAACACCAATCGACATTACCTTTTGCTAAATTTGTATTTTTTTCAAAGTAGCTAGTTTTCTAAGTCTTTTTTTTAAGAATATACACCATTAAGATCTATTGAAAATTGTTGTTATTAGATTTTTGCAACTGTAACTATAAGATAATAGAAAGCATTTTTTAGAATATTTCTTAATAATTTTTAAAATAGACTTTTTATGTATAATTTCTACGAACCTCACTTCAACTTTTTATTTAATACAAATATCACCCAATTATAATTAAAAAAATAAAACAATAATTAAAAAAATAAAAATATCAAAACCACCCCTCCCATATCTCTCCTCCCACTACCAAAATGAATATCTTTCAAGGTGGGGTGACTTTTGGAATTGTTGTTGCCCCATATACGCCCCCTTTTCCACATCCCATATCTAGCCCCCGCTACCCCTCCCACATTCACCCTCCTTCGTCCCTTCCTTACACTCACCACCAAAATGAGTGGTGAGAATTGTGCCCCCACTCCCAATGCATTTTATTTTATTTTTTATTTTTCCACCACATTATTTTAGGTTATTTATTTATTTATTATTATCACTGTTATTTTAAATTTTGTTTGTTCTTGGATTTTTTAGTTTTTTATAATAATTTTGTTTTTTGATCGTTGTTTCAAACTTTTCTTTTTATTTATTTTTAATTGATGTTTATTTATTTTTTAAATGTTTTTTGAGTTTTTTTTATTTTTATTTTTTAATTCTCTCAAAGAAGGTTGAGAGAGGAGAGGGGTACACTCTTTAAAAAAAAAAAATTAATTATGTTTTTATTTATTTTTATATAAAATGATCTCTATTTTTTTAATTATGTTTTTGTTTATTTTTATATAAAATGTTCTCCCTTCAAACTTTTTTTTTTATTTTTTTAATTAATGGTTTTTTTTTAAATATTTTTTATTTTTTTATTTTTTATTTTTTCAAAGAAGGCTGAGAGAGGAGTGGGGTACACTCTTTTTTTTTTTTAATATTTTTAAATTATGTTTTTATTTATTTTTATAAAAATATTCTCTCCTATTTTTTTTAATTATGTTTTTGTTTATTTTTATATAAAATGTTCTCCCCTAATTTTGGTTTTTCCTTCTATATATATATATTTTTTCCCCTCCTTTTTTATGATTTTGTTTAAAAAATGTTGCAATATTAAGCCCCCTTAAAAGGGTGCTACTAGTAGCACTTGTTTTTTATTTAAGAATTGTTTTAGGATTTTGGTTGCAAGGGTACAAATTATGTAGTTCAAACAAGTATGTAGTTTAAACTTTGGAAAAAATAGTGTCACTGGTAGCACCACTTTTTGATTCGAGGGTTGATTTTAATATTTTGGTTACAACAATATTGATTGTTAATTCCATGATTTAAAAAGTGTTGCAATTTTAAGTCACCCCAAAAGGAGTGCGACTGCGCCTAATCATACCAACGATGTAGGTATGTCCATCATAAATTCATCATTATCATTCTCAAAATTGTTATTCTCCAAATATCTTATACAAATTTTACAAGGAAATTGTACTAGGACTATACACGGGCAACAATGACCTGTGAATGGGGCCAATGTTAAAAAAAATTCAAACTATTTCTAAATGCATTGAAATTTGACATGGATAGACTGTTCGCATGCCTTAACGATATGGGGGGGTTTCTGGAGTCAAATTTGACTTACACACCCACTTTATTCCATCATCAATTCATTATGTAAACCATAAACCCTAATTTAGTGGAGTCATCTATTTGTTCCTAGTGAATGGATGCGTTGTTGCTGACATGGAATGGGACAACACATGTACCTTCTTAATTTTATTCCTTCACTTGATGTGGGCCTGGTCATTCATATCCTCGAATTGAAAGTTACCCCTAGTCTTAGTCGTCACCCTTCATAAATGTTGTCACCCAACAATCATTATATTAGAAGGTTGGAGGCATGTGGTCATTGGGATCATGAGGCTTTATAACCCCACAGTAACAAGAGACATTAATTGATAAACTTTGACTAGATGGAAAGGTGCGTGCAATTGAAAATACTAACAACCAAAACTAAAAGGGATCAATACACCGACTGTCAATGAGAGGTGATCTCGCGATGGTGTGTAAGAATAGGCCTAGCACCTTCAAAATTATCATTCTCCAAATATCTTATACAAATTTTACAAGGAAATTGTACTAGGATTAGACACGGGCAACAGTGACCTGTGAATGGGGCCAACGTTGAAATTTTTTCAAACTGTTTCTAACTGCATTGAAATTTGACATGGATAGAATATTCACATGCCTTAACGATATGGGAGGGCTTCTGGACTCAAATTTGACTCACACACCCACTTTCTTCCATCATCAATTCATCATGTAAACCATAAACCCTAATTTAGTGGAGTCGTCGATTTTTTCCTAGTGAATGGATGCGTTGTTGTTGACATGGAATGGGACAACACATGTACCTTCTTAATTTTATTCCTTCACTTGATGTGGGCCTGGTCACTCCTAACCTTGAATTGAAAGTTTCCCCTAGTCTTAGTCATCACCCTTCATAAATGTTGTCACCCAACAATCATTATATAAGAAGGTTGGAGGCATGTGGTCATTGGGATCATGAGGCTTTATAACCCCACAATAACAAGAGACATTAATTGATCAACTTTGACTAGATTGAAAGGTGCATGCAATTGAAAATACTAACAACCCAAAACTAAAAGGGATCAATACACCGACTGTCAATTAGAGGTGATCTCACCGTGGTGTGTAGGAATAGGCCTAGCACCTTCAAAATTATCATTCTCCAAATATATTATACAAATTTTACAAGGAAATTGTACTAGGGCTAGACATGGGCAACAATGACCTGTGAATGGGGCCAACGTTGAAATTTTTTCAAACTGTTTCTGACTGCATCGAAAATTGACATGGATAGACTATTTGCATGCCTTAACGATATGGGAGGGTTTATTGACTCAAATTTGACTCACACACCCACTTTCTTCCATCATCAATTCATCATGTAAACCATAAACCCTAATTTAGTGGAGTCATTGATTTGTTCCCAGTGAATGGATGYGTTGTTGTTGACATGGAATGGGACAACACATGTACCTTCTTAATTTTATTCCTTCACTTGATGTGGGCCTAGTCATTCCTAGCCTTGAATTGAAAGTTCCCCCTAGTCCTAGTCGTCACCCTTCATAAATGTTGTCACCCAACTATCATTATATCAGAAGGTTGGAGGCATGTGGTCATTGGGATCATGAGGCTTTATAACCCCACAGTAACAAGAGACATTAATTGATCAACTTTGACTAGATTGAAAGGTGCGTGCAATTTAAAATACTAACAACCCAAAACTAAAAGGGATCAATACACCGACTGTCAATGAGAGGTGATATCACCATGGTGTGTAGGAATAGGCCTAGCACCTTCAAAATTATCATTCTCCAAATATCTTATAAAAATTTTACAAGGAAATTGTACTAGGACTAGACAGGAGCAAAAGTGACCTGTGAATGGGGCCAACGTTGAAATTTTTTCAAACTATTTCTGACTGCATTGAAATTTGACATGAATAGACTATTCGCATGCCTTAGCGATATAGGAGGGTTTCTGGACTCAAATTTGACTCACACACCCACCTTCTTCCATCATCAATTCATCATGTAAACCATAAACCCTAATTTAGAGGAGTCATTGATTTGTTCCCAGTGAATGGATGTGTTGTTGTTGACATGGAATGGGACAACACATGTACCTTATTAATTTTATTCCTTCACTTTATGTGGGCCTAGTCATTCCTAGCCTTGAATTATCAACCCAAAAATAAAAGGAATCAATACACTGACTGTCAATGAGAGTTGATCTCGCCATGGTGTGTAGGAATAGGCCTAACACCTTCAAAAATATCATTTTCCAAATATATTATACAAACTATCACGCCCACTTTCTTCCATCATCAATTCATCATGTGGAGTCATCAATTTGTTCCCAATGATCGATTTCTTCACCGCGGTGTGATCTTTGATGGAAAACAATCTTGCAGGTGATCTAAGTTACCTTTTCTATGTGTCTAAATTCCTTGCGTTGTTAACCATATGCTCATTAGGCGAGAATTCCTTGCTTATAACAGTCATTTGGTCCTTCCCATATTCTTTTCTTTCCCTTTCTCCATTCCCACCATCTTGAGATAGCTCATGCATACTTTATATGCAGTGTTTTCAGGAAACAAATGTCGAAAACCACTCATATTTGCCTCATAGACTAGCTCACAACTATCCAGAAACCCTTAGGTGCCAATGCAGTTTTGGGGGTCATTAAGTGCATTGACCAACACAATTTTTGGCATGTTATTTTCATTGACCAAAACATTTTTTGGCATGTTATTTACATTGAACGACATAGGAATAGGGGGCATAATCTGCATTGCCAACACAACTTTCTAGGTGAGTTTCTGCAAGGGCTCTCGAAACTCACTTTTTAAATTTTTAGGTTTTTGTTCCATCTTTTTAAATGTTCTTTAGGACCTATAGGTTTATTTTTGGATTCTTTTGTTGTGTCTTAGGTATTTTCTTTAATAAATTCATAAGGATTTAGAAGAAAACCCCCTAAGAATTGGATTCTAAATATTCACAAGTACATTTCATATTTGAAGGGTAACTTAGATAAAGAAAAAATCATTTAATTTAGTACTTATCTTGGTTACTTACTTTCTCAATAATTTAAATTTCAACTAATTGTAATTTACTTTCGTTTGCAAGAATTTTCATTTCAAGTTAGTCACACCACACGTGCACACATCCCACACCTTAAATCGTATGCTTGGTTCATGCCACCAAGCTAAAACTAAAAGAAGTATTATGCTTGGTGTATGCTTGGTAAAACCTAAGATAAGTATTTTGCTTGGTGTATGCTTGGTAACACCTAAGATAGGGGGGACACCTAAGATAGATTTCTTCAGGGCATTCGGATTTTATCACTTGATGTCTCCTAGTTATATGTATATATGGGTGGATTATATGTACAAATTTGGTCATATGTACATATGGGTGGATTATTCCACGAAATGTTTCCACGTTTCCATTATTTTCATATTTGTTTTTAATAGGGTAGGATTATTTCACCCAACGATCATTAGACCACAAGCTCATTAGTCATCTCCAAGTATCTTCCTTAGAAGCATATTCTAGGTCCCTTAACCCACTTCTAGGTCACTTAACCCATTTCTAGGTCACTTGACCCATTTCCTCATTTTTAGGGTTAACCACTTTCCATAATTATAAATTTCTCCATTAATTTATCATTTAAATATTCTTCCTTGACTTTGTCACTTTTCTTTACCATTTAAATAATAATTTCTTCTTTACAAGCTTATTTGACTTCTTTGACCTTTTGGGGCTTGAAGCCTACATATGAGGGTCCTCCAACTTCATAAGACCATAACTCTCAAACCATGAGGAGTTATGTGACGTTCCACATACCACCGGAAATGGCATGACAAGAACTATCCATCTAGGATAGTTCTACTGACAAATTCATTTATCTTCATCTCATTATTCCACATATAATCATAACCATACTTCAAGGATAACTCAACTGCAAAGTGTCTTCCTATGAGGGATTTCACCATAAGGGGACCACTTTGGAGTTCATCCATTTGTACACCTTATCAACCATGATAAGACAATAAAGATTCATCTTTACATCAATCCAACAATGCATCATATACCAATGAAACCACATCGTTCCATATTCATCTATGCATCATGTATCAATGAAAACTATGATAAGACATGTATACATCAAACCTTTTGCCTTTGACATCATTCAATCAACCTTTGGAATCGATCAATCAATCAATATTTGGCATCAATCAATCACTTGACATCAATCCTTTGACATCAATTAATTAAACCTTTGGCAGCAATGTCAACATGATCCAACATAGTACCCAAGGAAAAAAGTTATTATAAGGATTCATGTAATAGTACCTATAGTTTATGTAAAACCTAATTGGGAGGAACATCCTTGATCCTAAACAATTCCCTTCTTCCATTTTGTGGAAATTATTCTTTAATTGGACCCCGTGCACAGTGACTTGTGAATGGGGCCAACATTGATATGTTTTCAGTTTGTGCTTATATGTATAGAAATTTGGCATGGTTATAGTATATGCATGCATTGACGGTATGGGAGAGTTTCGAGACTCAAACATGAATCACACAAATAATTTGACAATAAAAAAACAAAATTAGAACCTAATTGTGAAGGAGATGAACTTATCCATTTTTTCCTTGCTATGCTTGAGGACATGGTTCTAAGTGGAATCCATTTATTGTTGTGATATACACATGCAACAACTTATGGATCCTAATTTTAACATACCATTTTATTGGTAGGCCCTTAAGAGACTCCCGATTCTATCTCTATAAAGAGCCTATAAGTGACCTTCAACAAAGGAAAAAATGAGTTCCTTTGTTTGACATGTTGTCTACTCCATTGTCTTCCTTTCCCCCAAAACAATTATAATGAATAAATTTCCCATGCATCTTATGGCCATATATATGAGTTAAATTCCCATTTTGAAATAGGCCACTTACATCATAGAACATTGGCTAGTCATGCCAAGGGCTCTGATCAATAGGTCATTTTAGTCATGCTTTCCCTGGGTACATGTAACATTGTTAAGGATATTTGGTCACGATGAGACACGTGAATTGCAATTACAAGGATGATTATAGGCCCAACTTCAAATATTGAGCACAACAAGAATGATCCTTAGGGACTAAGCCATGAATTGATGATGAAGAACTAAGTATTTAGTCCCTAATACATGATTCATGGGGCCTAATTGTGGATATAAATGGCCTATTTTTAGAGTTACAAGGATTGATTGTATCGTTAGGGCCTAAAAAGGATCCATATGTCCTAATTAAGTACATTTTTGGCCTAAATATGGATCTACAACACATGATTATGTATATATAGAGCATAATTAGGGAATTAAAGGGCCTTGTTTGTTTTCCTCCTAGTTTTCTTTGCGATTCTTTCTTCTTCTACTTCATCCTCCTCTTATTGTTGGTGTTCCTTTTTCCAATTCAAAACTACATAGGGTTGAGATAAAACACTATTTGGGAGTGAATCATTTTTTGCATGCAAGGCCATAGGGGGTACAAGGGTCGATTCAAGATTCTGGGTTTCCGTAGGAATCAAAAGAGGTTCAATTAAGGGAGGCACAAAGGATTGATTAGTAAGGAAATGAGGAGGAAACAATAAATCTACTAGTTGAAGTGACTTAGAGATCAAGGCATTGGGATCTAAGTCCAACTAGGATAGAATGTAATGCTTCTTTTTGCATTTTTTTCGATCATAGGTTTTCCCCATCTAATTGTTTTCCCCATATATGAAGATATACATACCCTACCCCCCTCTGTATTTGAACCTATGACCTCCAAGTAGTATACACATATTCTTAACCATTAGTCCCACATTGGTGTATGAGACCCCCTTGTTTGTGGGACAAGGGACCCCCTCCATGCAATGATTTGAATGCTAATGTATACAAAGGTATACATACCCTGCCCCCCTCTAGATTTGAGATTCTGAACATACTCCTCCATTAGAGAAGAAGCATGAATAGTGTCTATTAAGGCCATTTGAATGGTATAATAAGTGATTTTATCCATAGAAAAAGTAAGAGACATCATTACATGTATTTTTTCCTATGCCAAGATATAAGGATTTGGTAAACCCCATAGATCTTCAAAGTAAAATGTTCTGAAGAAACATTCCATTGCCATGGAGTTTCTAGATATGTACAATATCACACATACATGGGAAGAGTTAATGTAAGATATGGGTGAGGGGAGATTAAAATTTCCCATCAAGGATGGGTACATCCTGTTATACATTATAGCCTAACTGAGAGGGGGGGGTGAATCAGTTAGACAAAATTTATTTCCTTTTATTTAACAGATTACTCAATGAACACAGATTATGCCTTTTACTGTATGTCATGATATAAATCATTCAAATAAATAAATATGCAATCACATAAATAGACAATGACACAAAGATTTTCATGAGGAAACTTAAAAGGGAAAAACCTCTTCTTCTTATGAATGAAAGGCAAGCTCCAACTCCTCTTTACATTCTTATTTTATCTGAGCTACAACCTAGATGAGGCTGCTACCTTTGTTTCTTCAGCACCTACTGAATGGAATCTACAACTCCCGGATGTACAAGCACCAACTTGTACAAGAGACTTTTATAGTCTCCCCTTGCTCCTCCCTACCACCCTGGAGTCATTCCCTGTCATTAAGAACCTACAATCCAACTTTTTATCTTCTCTGTCAAAGATTAAGCATTCAAAACCTCTTTGTTTTTCATATCACAATTCATTCTTGACCAGACCACTTAGATTTATCAATCTCTGTATGTGTCTTCCCTCCTCTATCTTTTTCTCTTCCTCAAATTTTACAGAGCCATATATCTCCCATAATCCTCTCTATTTTTCATATCTTGCAACATTCGAATTATATATCTTCCTGTATCATCAGCGCATACAATCGAACCCTCAGGATTCAAAGAATTAGTTACAATAAATGAATAACTACCTTACAGTGATCATTATTGGTCAAGGCCTCAAGAAGAACAGTAGCCACACGATCAGTTTAAATATTTAACTAGCACCATTCGATGATCATACATTTGTTTTGTCTCAGCATAAAATAACCCTCGAGCACTTCGGCAAGACAATTGTGCTTAAACCATATGCTCATTGGCTATGACCACGGGGTTAACTAAAATGCATTTTGCATTTCGAAATTTCGACATTTTTTCTTTTCGGGTTTTCGAGACTCACAGTAGTCCCTTTTGGCATTTCAACTTTTAGCGTTTCGGCATTTCGGAGTTCGCTACTTCAAAGGTTAAAGTTCCTTTGATCTTTGATTTCCCAGTCTGCGAAACTCTGAAATGGAGTCTTTGTTGATGTGCATGTTTCGGGATTTCGGCGTTTTTCATTTCGTAACTTCGGGACTCTTATGATGAAGAGTCTCGACTCTTGACTCCTCCAACTCCTGGTATCCGAACCTCCGAAATGTCATGGTTTCGCATTTCACGATTTCATCATTCTTGTCATGAGTTTCCTTGACACCTCCAACTCCCGGAATCCCGAAATATAAACTCTTGGAATCATGTGACATGTGTCCCTTTCGGTATTTCGACATTCATGTTTCGGCAGCATTTCAGATTTTCGCATTTCGGCATTTTGTGAGTTGGAATGCTATCACATTTCCTTCCTTTGACTTATGATTTCCCGATATCCACTTTTCTCTGATCGACGGTCCCACGGCCTTTCGTGATCAGACAGTCCTAAACTCATCGAGACTTTCCGCTCCGATCGACGACCCATAGCCTTTCGTGATTAGACAGTCCTGACCCCATCGGGACTTTGCATGGCCCACAACCTTTCATGATTAGACGGTCCTGACCCCATCGGGACTTTGCATTTCATAATTTCGCATATCATGATGTCGAAGGTTGGAGCTCCTCCTTTCTTTGATTCCCGAATTCTGAAGGAACTCTCAGCGAACCACTGTGCAGCTTCAAGTTTGACATTAATGACAAAACCTATGCAACAAAAAACCTGTGCAACAATCTGTGCAAATTGACCAAAAAACTCCCCCTTTGGCATTGATGGAAAACTTTAAATCTCTTCTCCCCCTTTTGACATCTATGGCAAAGGAATCAACCATACTCCCCCTGAGCAAATAAAAACCATTTGCAAAGATGTATCATTTCAGCAGCAACTCCCCCTATCAATAATAGTTAATAAATCTGTGAAGTCTGATTTTATAATGAAGCCCGTGCAATATTTGAGAATGAAATGAAATTACAGAGGGTAAACCCCCAACTAATCCCTTAGACTTTCAAATTGCATTTTAGGTAAATATTTAGTAAATACATCTACAATTTGATCCATTGTGCCAACATATTCCACTTTAATAACTTTATACATAACCTGCTCTCTTAGAAAATGAAATTTAATGGGAATGTGCTTTGTTTTTGAATGCATAACAGGATTTTTAGAAATGCTAATTGCACTGGTATTATCACAGAAGATAGGTATAGGTTCATCATAATGAATATGTATATCTTCTAGAATCTGTTACATCCATAGAACCTGAGTGCAACAAGTTGCAGCTGCTATGTATTCTGCTTCAGCAGTAGACAAAGACACTTTTGATTGTTTTTTACTTGACCAACTTACAAGACATCCTCCAAGAAAAAATGTTGCTCCACTAGTACTCTTCCTGTCATCAACACAACCTGCCCAATCAGCATCAGTGAAAGCATATAAATCAAGTTGATTACCTGTAGGATACCACAAACCATTCTCTGTTGTCCCCTTAAGATATCTGAAAATTCTTTTGACTACAAGTAGGTGAGAATTTTTTGGTGAAGCCTGAAACCTACCAACTTGACAAACTGCATGCATAATATCAGGACTTGTAGCTGTAGCATAAAGAAGACTACCAATCATAGATCTGTATACTATCTGATCAACATATTTAGTATCATCAAACGTACTTAATTTACAGCCAGTAACCATGGGAGTGCCAACTGGTTTGGACTCTTCCATCTGAAATTTCTTAAGCATTTCATTGATATACTTGGTTTGAGAAATGGAAATACCTTTATCAGATTGAGTAATTTGCAAGCCTAAGAAAAACTTCATTTCTCCTAGCATGGACATCTCAAACTCTTTTTGCATACTTTCATAAAACTGTTTATTGAGCCTATTATCATCACTACCAAAAATTATATCATCTACATATATCTCAACAACGATCAGGCTATCATTTTCTTCTTTAATATATAGATTACTATCAGTGTTACCTTTCCTGAATCCTTGCTACCTCAAGTAATTTCCAAGTCTGGCATACCAAGCCCTTGGTGCTTGTTTCATCCCATACAATGACTTTTTCAGCCTTAAACATATTTTTATGCTTCTTGTACCTAAAACCCATCTGGTTGTTCCATATATACTTCTTCCTCTAAATTACCATTCAAAAATGCAGACTTTACATCCATTTGGTAAACTTTAATGTGTTTAGAACTGGCATAAGCTAGAATCAGTCTAATGGATTCCATTCTTGCAACAAGAGAAAAAATTTCTCCAAAATCTATTCCTTCTACTTGTGCATACCCTTTACAAACCAATCTAGCCTTGTTTCTAGTTATTTTACCTGCTTCATCCATCTTATTTCTGAAAAACCATTTAGCCCCTATGACATTCTTATTCAAAGGTCTAGGAACCAATTCCCATGTCTTATTCTTTTCTATTTGACTAAGTTCTTCATTCATTGCTTTCATTCAGTACTCATCTTTAATTGCTTCTTCAATATTTTTGGGTTCAATCAGAGAAAGTAAATATACATGTTCATGAGTTGAGGTGGATTCTTGCCTTCTGCTTCTTGTTCCAACACTTGCATTTATGTCACCAATTATCTGTTCTTCAGGGTGATTTTTCTGTATTCTCTTTCTTGGAGTCTTTGATGGAGTCATACTTTTGGATGGAGTTGTTCCCTGTGTCAAAGTAGGAATTAATTGTTCATTGTCAGCAGCCTTAGTTTCTTCTGTTTCACTTACTTCTTCATCCATATTATGTTTGTCATATACATCATGTATTTGTTGATCCTTTTGTTTAGATTTAGACTTCAAAAATGAGGACTCATCAAACCTTACATCTATAGATTCAACAATCTTTCTTAATCTCAAATTATAGCATTTATAAGCCTTTCTTGAACATGAATATCCAACCAATATGCCTTCATCAGTTCTTGAGTCTAATTTTCCCAGATTTTTATCAATTCTATTAATGTAACACATACTCCCAAAGATTCTAAAATGTTTTATGTTTGCTGGTCTTCCTTTCCATAATTGATAGGGTGTCTTATCATTATTATTTCTTATCAAACTTCTATTCAATATGTGTACAGCAGTGTGAACAACTTGAGGCCAAAACATATCATTCAATCTGGACTCATTTAACAGTGTTCTTTCCATTTCCATAACAGTTCTATTTTTTCTTTCAACAACACCATTTTGCTGAGGTGTTTTTGTAACAGATAAATGTCTTTTAATTCCATTTTTAACACAATAATTGTTAAATTATTTTGATATAAACTCTCCTCCATTATCTGACCTTAAGCACTTAATCTTCATATCAATTTCATTTTCAGTCAATTCTTTGAAAACTTGAAAACAGTTAAAAGTTTCGGACTTCTTTTTCAATAAAAACAACCAAGTCATTCGAGTAAAATCATCCACAAATAATAGAAAGTATCTTTCACCATTTACACCTGTTGTCCTCATAGGTCCACATACATCAGCATGTATTATTTCCAAAGGTTTTGTTGTAGAATATTCCTTTGTTTTAAACTTGAATCTAGTTTGTTGACATTGTTTACAAATAGAGTTGGAAAGATTCTTTATGATAGGTAAGTTCCTTATTGCCTCTTTTTTATTTAACTGAATTAGATTGTCAAAGTTAATATGTCCAAGTCTTTATGTCATAACCAACTTTCATCTTCATGTCCAAGATAGCAATTTTCATCCTTCTCATCTAAAATGTATATGTTATTTGATGTCCTTGTAGCTGTTCCAACTAACTGATTTGTTTTAACATCCCTGATTTGACATTGTTTAGAATCGAATATCATAAGATGCCCTTTATAACATGTTTGACTTACACTCAACAAGTTATGTTCCATATTTTCAACTAGTAAAACATTTTCAGCCATTATGTCTTTGTTCAAACAAACAGTGCCTCTTCCAACTATTCGAGTTGATTGATCATTGCCAAATGTGACTGAACCTTCTTTTCTTTCATCTAAAGAATCAAAGAGTTTTTTTATGCCTGCCATATGTTTTGAGCATCCACTGTCCACACACCACTTAATTTAATGATCAACTTGTAAAACAAGTTTGCACTCTTCAACTTCTAAATGATCATTCTTCCTTTTCCAATAACTAGTTTTCTAATTTGTGTATTGGTTTATAACAGATTTTTGGAAATTCATTGGACGGTTTCTTGAAATATGTCCAAAGTTATTACACCTATAGCATTCAACCTCAAATTTTAAAGCATCAAATCATTTATGTGAGTTGTTCACATTGTTCTGAATAGATTTATCATGTCTTCTTTCATATTCAAATCTAGATATTCCATGACTGTTATGTGCACTTATGTTTCTTAAAAAAATTGTTACAGAAAGTTACTTTGTGTCCATACTTATAATAGAAGAAACAGTAGCCTTCAAACCTATTTTGATGTCTTCCATAACTTCTTCTATGCACTGTTGAAGCCTGATTCTCTTCTTGCCTTTCTGATTCAATCTTCTTGCTAGTAATTTTCTCATGATTATCCTTTTTACCTGCTTTCTCAACACTTGAACTAGAACATCCATTAGTTACTACAGATTTATAACCAATTCCAGTCTTATCATATGTTGATTTTTGACTACAAATAATTTGATTCAACACTTGAGAACTATGATTCATGTTATTTTCTTGTAATTTCTTTCTTAATGAGACTACTTCAATTTTTAAACCTTCATTTTCCTTATCCTTTTCTGCAAGCATTTTAGTTAGAGCTTCTTCAGTCACTCTAGCCTCTTCTATTTTAAGCTTTAAGTCAACTAACATGATTTTAGTACTCTCAATAAAACCATTTGATTTTTGTAATTCAAATTCTAGTTTATCAATTTCTCTTTTGAATTGTTTACACTCTCTTCTTACTTTATTTAGTTCAGACAAAGCACTTACAAGTTCAGCTTCCAAGTCAACTTCACCTTCTTCTTCTTCAATATGTTCATCATTCTGATTTTCCATAGCCATAAAAAGTCTTATATCTGAAATTTCATCACTTTCATGTATATCTGAGGACTCACTATTATTTTTGATGAATAGACTTTTCTTTTTATAAGAATTTCTTCGAAATGGCTTCTTATACATTTTCTTATATTCTTTGGTTTTGATGTTACTTTCTTCTTCTCCATCATAATGTTTATTGAAAGGATACTTAGAAACAAAATGCCCTATTCTACCACAATCAAAGCACTTGAGAGGAAGTTTACCTTTGTACTTGCCAGTACCTCTTTTTAGATTTTTGACGAAGTTAGCTTCTTCCATGTCTTCTTTTGAATCCTCATGATTATTGGTTTATATTTCAACCTTTTTCTTTCCCTTCTTTGTTGCCTTGAAAGTTGCTTCCTTATTGGAAGAATTCTCATTAGATGTCCTCATCTCATATGATGTTAGTATTCCTTGCAACTCATCCATTAATAAAGTAGCAATATCAGTTCATTCTTCTAAAGTAAATATTTTGGGATCAAATCTTGCAGGTAAAGATCTAAGCACTTTTTGCACAATAATACCATTTTCAATTGTTTCTCCTAAACCTCTCATAGTATTGACTACTTCATCAATACGTAAGAAATAGGTAGCTATATCTTCATATTCTTCCATCCTTAAACTTTCAAATTGAATTCTATATGATTGTAATTTAGCATTATTTACCTTAGTATCTCCTTCATATACCTTCTTCAGTTTGTCCCATAGCTCTTTTGCTGACTCACAATGCATTACTTTAACAAATTCTGAACCTGCCAATCCTCCAAGTATTGCATACATAGCTTTGGAATTACTCTCATAGAATTTCTTCCCTACAACATCTGTTGGAATTGTTGTTGGAGTCTTATATTCATTCAACACAACTTGCCAAACATCTACTCCTTGAGACTGTAAAAACAGCTTCATCCTGATACTCCAAAAAGCATAATTGTGTCCATCAAACAGATGTAATCCAAGTTTAGTAAAATCAGATTTCTTATCCATTTTTAAGGATCAAACTTCTAGTGATTAAATTGAATCTCGAAGTAACCTACTCTGATACCAATTGTTATACAGGATAGCCTAACTGAGAGGGGGGGGGGGTTGAATCAATTAGATAAAATTTCTTTCCTTTTATTTAACAGATTACTCAATGAACACATATTATGCCTTTTACTGTATGTCATGTTGCAAATCATTCAAATAAATAAATATGCAATCACATAAATAGACAATGACACAAAGATTTTCATGAGGAAACCCAAAAGTGAAAACCTCTTCTTCTTATGAATGAAAGGCAAGCTCCAACTCCTCTTTACATTCTTATTTTATCTGAGCTACAACCCAGATGAGGCTACTACCTCTGTTTCTTCAGCACCTACTGAATGGAAGCTACAACTCCCGAATGTACAAGCACCAACTTGTACAGGATAGTTTTACAGTATCCCCTTGCTCCTCCCTACCACCCTGAAATCATTCGTTGTCATTAAGAACCTACAATCCAACTCTTTATCTTCTCTATCAAAGATTAAGCATTCAAATCCTCTTTGTTTTTCATATCACAATTCATTCTTGACCAGACCACTTAGATTTATCAATCTGTGTATGTGTCTTCCCTCCTCTATCTTTTTCTCTTCCTCAAATTTTGCAGAGCCATATATCTCCCATAATCCTCTCTATTTTTCATATCTTACAACATTCAATTTATATATCTTCCTATATCATCAGCGCGTACAATCGATCCCTCAGGATTCAAAGAATTAGTTACAATAACTGAATAACTACCTTACAGTGATCAGTATTGGTCAAGGCCTCAAGAAGAACAATAGCCACACGATTAGTTTAAATATTTAACCAACATCATTCGATGATCATACATTTGTTTTGTCTCAGCATAGAATAACCCTCGAGCGCTTCGGAAAGACACTTGTGCTTAAACCATATGCCCATTGGATATGACCATGGGCTTAACTAAAATGTGTTTTGCATTTCGGCATTTTGGCATTTTTTCTTTTCGGGTTTTCGAGACTCACAATAGTCCCTTTCAGCATTTCAGCTTTTAACGTTTCAGCATTTCGGGGTTCACTACTTCAAAGGTTAAAGTTCCTTTGATCTTTGATTTCCTAGTCTGCGAAACTCTGAAATGGAGTCTTTGTTGATGTGCCTATTTCAGGATTTCGGCGTTTCCCATTTCATAACTTTGGGACTCCTGTCATGAAGAGTCTCGACTCTTGACTCCTCCAAATCCCGGTATCTGAAACTCTGAAACGTCGTGGTTTCATATTTCAAAATTTCATCATTCTTATCGTGAGTTTCCTTGACACCTCCAACTACCAAAATCCCAAAATAGAAACTCCCAGAATAATGTGACATGTGTCCCTTTCAGTATTTTGGCATTCATGTTTCAGCGGCATTTCCGATTTTCGCATTTTGGCATTTCGCGAGTTGGAATGCTATCGCATTTCCTTCCTTTGACTTCTGATTTCCCAATATCCACTTTTCTCTGATCGACAGTCCCATGGCCTTTTGTGATCAGACAGTCCTAATCTCATCGGGACTTTGCGCTCCGATCGACGGCCTGCAGCCTTTCGTGATTAGACGGTCCTAACCCCATCGGGACTTTGCACGGCCCACATCCTTTTGTGATTAGACGGTCCTGACCCCATCGGGACTTTGCATTTTGTGATTTCGCGTATCATGATGTCGAAGGTTGGAGCTCCTCCTTTCTTTGATTCCTGAATTCCGAAGGAACTCTCAGTGAACCACCCTTTAACTTCAAGTTTGACATTAATGACAAAACCTGTGCAACAAAAAACTTGTGCAACAATCTGTGCAAACTGACCAACACATCCTGACACCCACATTTTCTCATGTCCTCATGGAATTCTTGATCAATTGAAAATTGCATCTTGTTGAAGTAGTTTGACTAGTTTAGAAATAAGACAACTGGTTAGTAGGAACAATCTTTCCCTAGTGAGGGAAATAAATCACGCAAAAAAAATAGATACCGCATCCATCATTTCACACGTCCAACTATGACCTAGGAGGAGATTATATTCTAAAGGATTACTAATGACCTCTATCTATACAGGTCACTATATTTCCTCCAATTTCAAGTAGAATAAAGGAATAATTCCATGAGTCCTGAAAGAATGTCATCAAAGGATTTCAACATCATTAGTGATGGGACTATCTTCGGGGAGCCTAGGGAACACCAACATGACAAAGGCATAATGGATGTGGAAGCTCCCTCATCAACCACTGTCCTAAATATGTTTGTTCTTCATGAAAAAAAGTATATATGTAAAGCGATGTAATGAGGAAGACATGGCTTCACATTGCCAGCTTCAAATGTTATTCATTGAGAATCATTAAAATAAAAAGCATAAGTTTCCTATATAAATGACCTTTTCTTCATGGGGTATATTTAGAGGAACTTGAAGGAAGACACAACCTAAGAATACCGGGACAGATATTCAACTATTCTATAGTTATAAGTATCTTGGGCATTAGGATTATGATGCCACCACGTTAATACACCAATAGGAATATATGACATTTTGTTGAATGTTGGTTTCTCTATTTGTAGAGGGTTTATATTTCATACATGGATTCCTCTTTTTATTTTTGGATAGTCTAAGGAGCACCATATTTATGAGACCAAGTTTAGATATTTACATCGTGTTCACACATGAACACATTTTATGGGTTTCCCCCTTATAGAGGGGCTCCCTAGTTTCTCCAAGGGAAAAGATAAATAGAAGAGAGGGACAAGCACCTCCACCTCTCCCCTGCACAAGAAATGGGGTTCTCAATAGGGTGTGGGGGAACATAGTAGTCAGGCTCAGATGAACATGGGAGATTATCACTCAGCGGGATTAGGGTCGGTCGATGGATGCTTGCAGGGCTCAGGGCGGACAAGACACTCGATTGTAGGCCCTCTCTCCTCACCTTCCTTGTACTACCTCCTCCAATGAGAATGTTTATGGATTAATCCATAAGTGCGGACACGAACCGATCTCCCTAGATCCACCTGGATCTAGAACAAAGCAGGACAGAATACTACTCTTTCCCTAGATCTAACCTATTGAATGAACTAAGAGATAAAGGAATATGGTCATACCTTATGAGTGATTTCCTAAATCTCTGTTGTTCCAAGCTTTGCTCCGATGCTCTTGCTTCATTTAGATCATGACAGAACAAACCAATCAAAGTAAAGGCAGATTAATGTATTCAATAGCTAGTCTATACATGTGATCAAGGAATCATGTAATAAAGTGACATCATCTTTATGGGAAAGGGACATATTACTGTATTGATTAATTGAAA
>ML779773.1:300533-316052 GCA_009831015.1 Picea engelmannii | reverse complement strand
GGTGGAGAAGCACCATTCCCTCCATTTCCATCTGGAGTTTTGTCACCACTGCCTCCCTTATGCATTGTAGGGTTGGAGCCTTCACCCTGCGACAATATGTTCCTTTCCATCAAGATCTTCATCATCTCTCTCATCTCCATGACGGCCTTTCTGAGATCTTCATCTTCGGCAGGAACACGTTCATGACTTTCTGCATGAGCCATGCTTGGTGAATGTCTCCCTGAAACTTGCGGTGATGGTATATGCTTTCTCCTTGTCGGATAAGAACTTGGCTCCACAAGTCGACCTCCTCCTCTTGTGAGTTTCAACCTTGTGAGCATCAGAAACAAAACTTGCAAACAATCAAGTCTTCAAAAACCAGTGCTCTGATACCAACTTGATCTAAAAATGAAGAAGACTTGAAATACTTGAAATTATTGCAATGTAAATGTTATGTGTTTAAAGCAAATGGATCAGTTTGCAACACATAAATTAAGGGATTACTTATGCAAAATACACATAGACAAAAGCATAATCAATGAACATAAGCACATAAAACACAACAATTGATAAAGGAGTTCACCCCTCTCTTGGGCTACATCTCTTGGTCCAGCTTCCAATGGATCATTATTATTAATTGCTAAAAAGTGCTCAAAAACATGTCTTACAATGATCAAACTAACAAACCAACTGCTCCAATGGCTTCAGAGCATCCAAAAACCCCTGTCTAAGCTCTTTCGGCACCTCAATCAGTCGAAAAATGAAGAAGTTAGGCCTCCTGGAAGTCTCCCCCTTCAAGCTTGTTGTCTCTGCATATACAAATTGCACCCTTGTCCATTGAACCTGGCACACACGCAATAAATAGCGTGAAAACCCAACACCGGGTGCAACCGTGCCAACGGTGCAAACTATAGGACGGTTAAGAATGCACCAGCCCCTAACTGCCTAGCACGTGGGCACATAGGGGTTCATACGACCACGCGTATAGGCAAAAGGGGCCAAACGGTTACAACCGTGCCAACCA
Organism: Picea engelmannii; assembly: GCA_009831015.1. Lineage (NCBI taxonomy): Eukaryota > Viridiplantae > Streptophyta > Pinopsida > Pinales > Pinaceae > Picea > Picea engelmannii. The sequence continues at coordinate 315,049 of ML779773.1, read as the reverse complement.
CATTAACTCCCCACTCCGATCGTGGGCATATGGCATGCAACATAGAACCACGGGCTATGTAATATAAACTCTGCGCCAATCCAACTGTCGGGATATACCATATATGGTATGGTCACATATGAAATCAAATGACTGCGGGCCCCCTGCCAACGGTTACAAAATTCGAACTGAAATATAATTAAACTCATATATATTACAAGGCATAATGTGTAACCCATTGGTCGGTCAGATTTTTTGAAAGCTATGCGGTGGGGAGGTCCGGGGGTCGAACCCCACGGACTCCAATAATTTTACATACAAATCGAAAGCCAATAAAGGGGTGCCACATGGCAACCCATGATTGGGCCACGTGGCACCTTACCACTAGCCAACGAAATGCCATGTGTCACCATATGATTCGACCATGCCTTCCAATTATCATATGCTACGTCACTTCTGTACGGTCGTACGGCCCTGCCACGTCAGCCTGTACGGACTGTACAATCAGCATCATTTTTTTTGCCTGTTTGACTTTATGAACAGATTGCAATATCTCTAGCTCCCAACGTCCGTTTGAGATGAAACGAATTGCGTTGGGTTCGAAATGACAAGGCCTACGCTCTCGTCCGGTTTGAAGTGATTCCAAGCACTTTGAATTTTTGAGCAAAATTTGATCCCCTGATCACATAGAAAACTACGCTTCCTTCTTGCATAAGGACTCCTCCGAGTCATTCCTTGCAGGCATCGATGCACACGAGGAAGTCATTATCAATATCGGCGATCTTCAGCATGGGCACATGGGTTAGAAGGTGTTTTAGTGACTAAAACCTTTCTTCACATTCTAGTGTCCAAATGAATTTAACCCCCTTCCTCTGGAGGGCAGTGATTGGACAAACAATCTTGGAAACCCCTTTTATAAATCTCCTATAGTATCCTGCTAAACCCATAAAGGATCTGATATCTGAAACATCCCTTGGGGTAGGCCATTCCATGATGGATATGATATTGTCAGGGTCTACTGCTACCCCTTCTTCAGATATCACATGGCCAAATTAATGTATTTGCTTCTGGGAAAAGTCACATTTGCTAAATTTGGCGTAGATTTGATGCTCTCTTAGCACTTGAAGTACAACTCTAAGATGTTCCTCATGTTCCTCTCTATTCCTGGAGTAGATAAAGATATCATCAATAAAAACCAATACAATTTTTTCTAGGAATTTGTTGAGTACATTGTTCATCAAGAACATAAAAGTGGTAGGGGAATTGGTTAATCCAAATGGTACTACCACAAATTCGTAGTGACCATATCTTTTCCTAAAGGCAGTTTTGTGGATGTCTTCATCCTTGATTCGAACTTGATAGTACCCGTATCTTAAGTCAATCTTTGAGAAAATGGAAGCACCCCCCAATTGATCGAACAAATCATTGATTCTGGGTAAGGGGTAATTGTTCTTTATGGTTACCTTATTGAGTTGTCTATAATATATGCACAGTCGGAGTGTACCATATTTCTTCTTCACAAATAGAACTGGTGCTCCCCATGGAGACACTCTGGGCCGGATGTAGCCTTTTTCCATCATTTCCTTTAGCTGTAGTTTGAGCTCAACTAGCTTGGGTGTACTCATCCTATAGGGCATCCCAGATACTGGCACTACTCCTGATGCGAGTTCTATTGAGAAGTCAATGTCCCTTCTCGGGGGTAGACCAAATACGTATTTTGGAAACACATCTCTATAGTCTCTTAGTATGGGATGGTATTATAGGCTTGGTCTATCATCTTCAATAGGTTCTGACACTTGTATTGCATATAGAGGACATCCCTTTCTGCAATACTTTTTCATTTGAAGGGTTGATATTCATCTCACCGAGACAGGTTTTTGTATCCCTTGGAGGGTTATCCTTCTCCCCTCTTCATTTACACATTCTAGGGTTTTATGAAAATAGTCCAACTTATTTTTATATGCATCTAGCCAATCCATACCAATCAACAAGTCATACGATCCTAGGGGTAGTATGTTAAGGGTAGCTTGGGTGGGAAATCCATCCACAATGAATTGGCAAGATGGTATGACCTCCACTATTTTCCTTTTGGTTCCAGTGGCTAATTGTACCAACCATGTCTTAGTATGTCTATGTGGTTGCAGTTTACACTTATAAATGGTCTGAGGGGCCACATAACTCAAATTTGAACCAGGATCAATTAAAATAGATACTAGATGGTTGGCGATCATACCTTCCATTTCCACCATTAAGGCTTGGTGGTCGGCTTGTTTATTATCCACGGCTGCATAAATTCGTGGCATACTCTTGGCCACGTCATTGACGGTGGTAGCCTCTTGGACATTGTAAACCCTCCTATTGTTCTCTTGTTGGTGCGGACAATCCCTCAGTCAATGTTCTTCTCCACAACCCCAACATTTCAAGGGTTCTTTCCTTGGGTTTTCAGTCTTTCCCGAGGTTGATCCAAAAGTTTTATTTCCGCTCTCAGAGGGGAAATTCTGCTGGTGTACACTTCAAGTAGGAAATCTCATCCTTGAATCCTTCTTATATTTTTTAAATCTTAGGGATTTTAACCCCTTTTTCTGGAACCCCGAACTATTCTTCTGCTTCCAACCCTCGCGAGGTTCCGTTTAAGGCCCAAACTGTTCATAACAATATATTTCCTTCCATATAGTGTATTCTATGGCCTTTGGCTCATCAAACTCAATTCTTTCACGGTAGGTCTTAGGTAACCCACTGATAAATCATTGCACCTTTTCCTTTTCTGCTTTTATGTAGGGTACATACCTCAGCAACTCATGGAATCTGCTGACATATTCCTCTATGGTGAGTTGTCCCAGCTTGAGTTCATAGAACTCTTTAGTCTTCTCGTTGCAATATTTTTCCTACAGATACTTCTTCCTGAAGTGTTTCTCAAATCGTTTCCAGGGTAGGTCCTCTTCATGGATTCCTTTCACATTCTTAAGGTCTTCCCACCAATTGGAAGCCTTTCCATACAAGTTTAAAGTGGCTACTCGGGCCTTCAAGTTTTCAGAGAAATCTTCGACTCTGAAATACTTCTTTAGTTCAAGCAGCCAAGCCTCCGCCTCCTCTCCTTTCTTAATATCACCATCGAAAGAGGGTGGTTTGGCCTTCCTAAATTCCTCAAGATTATGACTTTTGGAATGCTTTCATTTCTTCATTTTCCTTTGAGAGTGTGAACTAGTTCTACTACTAGAAGATCCCTCTAAGTCATCAGTTTCCTTCCCAGAGGATTAGTCTGATGCTTGTCCCCTATCTCTAGGTTGGACCTTTCTCAAGGTACTCCTCCCAGTGTGGCCACTTAAAGGACCACATTTTCTTATCTCAGATGGACTTTGACTCCTCTTTGTCTGTTGTCGGTCCACATGACTGGTGTCAGGTCCATGTTGTAGTTATCTCTATATGTCGGATAAGCTCTGCAACAAGACTGCATTAATTTTCATTTGCTTCTCTTGTTGTTTTATTAGTCTCTTGTTGTTGGCCTTGCAGCTATGTAATTCGGCCATGAGACTCCTCACAGTCTCAGCCAAGTCCGAAGGGGTCTCTACTGCCCTCCTCTTGTCAGACTCTTTGTCTCTATTGTGGGATCCATCCCCCACTTCGTGTCACATCACCATTCTATATGATTGCAGTTTCCTGTGGTTGATTGATCACTTGAGTGCAGACAAAACACTTGCTATTAGCTAGCATTATATTATTTCATAACCAACACATAATCCATATTTCTTAAATACATACACACACGGAAATAAGTTGTCGTTCTTTTCTATAATAAGGATTTAATCATACTTTTTAAGAAGGGAGTAGGGTAGGGTGTTTCCCTTTTAATGTGGTTTTTATGTAGCTTGTCCATGAGCCCAAATAGGCCGAGTGTTGTAACCAAGATCTGATACCAATTTGTAACACACCCACTCCCTTAAATACTCTTTTATCATAGGGTGGGGCATAAAAAAATTTCGCTTCCCCCCCCAACTATCTCATCTCGATTCATATCTAGGGTCCTACCCTGAGGGGGAAGGTCCAGTCATCAACCTTTCCAACATCTGGAATAATCACCATCTAACCCATTGGTTGAGGGAAGTTTTGGCGTTCAGGGTTCGTGGCCACTTTAACTCATAATCCTCCTGAAACACAAACTCCGATCTCATTGATCGGACGACCGAGGGGAGTCCCGTAGGATCCATAGGTCCACGGTCTAGGTCACTTCATGACTTCGGCTTTGGAAGACTTGGGGTCACTAACACGCAATCTCCCCAATGCATGAACTTTGATCTCGTCGATCCAATGGTCGAGGTGGGTCCTGATAGATCCTTGGATCTACGGTCCAAATCACATTGTGACTTTAGGTTTCAAAGGTTTAGTCACACCAACACGTGATTCTCCCGATATGTGAACTTTGATCTCGTCGATCTGACGGTCGAGGTGGGTCCCGATAGATCCTTGGATCTACGATCCAGATCACATCGTGACTTCGGATTTCAAAGGCTTAGTCACACCAACACGCGATTCTCCTGATGTGTGAATTATGACTCATGGTTCGGATGGGTTCAGGGGTTAACTCCTGCACCCCTTCCCATGGCCAACGACCATGACAACCCTTGGTTTCCTCTGAATGGATCTCATCCATTTATCTTTTAGACAAGGAAATAGCTTCCCTTTTGAGACCTTCGCATTACCATTTTCCTGAGCTTTACCTTGAACAGGTTAGGGACTTGGGCTTGGAAACTCGCACAACAAGGGGGTCTGGGAGAGGTATCCTCCTCAAATGGGTAGTTTCAGGTCAGCACGATATCTTCTATCTCGAACGTAATGTCTTGTGCCCAGGAAATCCTCTGGAGTTAAGCTAGGCATACAATCTATCAGCGAGAAGTGTGAATTCACAAGGGGATGGAAGCATACGCATAACATAACCATTTCACAAAGAAGGCATTTATATATATATATATATATATATAAGACCAAGAAATCATATATATATAAGACCAAGAAATCATATATATAAGACCAAGAAATTAGTCATCCTCTAATCCAACAATTGAAGCAAGGAAAAAACTTATCAGAACCAGTCAACATAAAGAGACTAATGCAAGGGGTGCTCATTTCCACCCAACCATAGGCTCGGTCACTCCAAATGTATTTACCACTAGCCACCCCTGAGCTAGACCACAATGCTCTGCAACACAACCTTTATTCTTTCTTAGCCACAGTAGAGACAGAGGTTACTCTCCTCTTCCTGCAGGATCCTGGCAATTGTTTACACGATACCAAGCAAGAAGGACTAGCCTCGTTTATCAGCTTGTATCATAACCTCTTCTTCCATTTCCTATATCCAGAATGCTTAGTTTTCATTTCTTCCTTGAATCCCTGAGATTCGCTTCCCGTCTATCCACTCTTCACAGGCGCTTTTTTCCTCTGCCCGCCACACCTCCATTTCTTGCCTCTTTCAGAAAGGTTGCGTGTGGATCGAATTACCAGTCAGTCGTCAGGTCTGGAAGCCTTATTGATGAGTTCTATGCCCCATCCCCTCATTAACTCTTGAATAGATCTTCCCACCCACCAGCAAGACTATAATTCATTTCTAGGTCAGAGGACGGTTATGGTCCTGAGCAATTAAATCCAATAAGTACTGGTTTGGTGAAGGTTAACATAACCATTCCTGGTCCCCTTCACCCTCTTTTCCTGTAGCATTTGTGGTCTTTCCAAGTACACCCCCCCTTCCAGTAGTCATGCAATACTTGTCCATTTTCTTAGTAAATAATTAAGTTCACATTTGTTTACCTTTCAATCAAAGGTCCATCGAATCAATATTCACACATTTTAAAGTTTTCCATAGTCTCTTGACCATTTATATTTATATTTACAAGTTGGGGGAAACAGGGTGTTACACATGTGTGTATGAAAAGTGTCCATTTACATTAAATAAAGATTCTAACAATTTTTTATTTTGTTTCTTCTAAGAAGTGACTCTTTTCTAGACTCATTATCTAATTTAAATAAATACATTCTAGAGAAGTATAAGTATAATAAAATAATCTTACACTAAGTAATTTAGGATTATAATATCTAACATTCCCCCCTTTGATCCAAAAGTACATTGGAGCAAATACCAAGTTCTTCTCTAAACTTAGTAAATTTGATTTTACCAAGTGGTTTCGTGAAAATATATGAGATTTGATCTTTTGAAGGACAATATATTGGTTTGATTATGCCCTTTCCAATGAGTGTCTTTTTGTAATGATAATGTGTGTCAACACACTTTGTCTTGGAATGGAAAACTAGATTTTTAGCAAGTTTAATGGCTGAGTGACTATCAATTAACAATGAAGTAGCTTATGTTTGAGAGATTATAAAATCATGTAAAATTATGCGTAACCAAACTATTTCACATGTTTCTTCCCATGTTGATATGTATTCTACTTCTACGGAACAATTTGCTACAATAGTCGGCTTCTTGCAACTCCAAGAAATTTTCGTTGATCCCATATTCATCAAGTAATCTGATGTTGATGCCCTATCATCAACACTTTCAACAAAATATGCATTTTAATATCCAACAAGTACACCTTTTTTATTCTTCTTGTATAGAAGACCATAATATTTTGTACCTTGAATATATCTAAGAACCCATTTTGTTGCATTACAGTGGCTTTCCCTACGTTCTTGCATAAATCTGGAGAGAATATTGACTACATATGATAATTCTAGAAGAGTAGTTGCCAAATAAATCAAGCTACCAATCAATTTCCTGTAACTAGTGTTGTTTACCAATTCCCCCCTTTCAAGTTTTGAAAGTTTTAAATTTTTCTCCAACGAGGTGGGAACGAATTTGCAATCTTTCATGCCAAATATTTTCAATATCTCAGATGCATACTTTCATTGACTAATGAAAATGTTGTTTGAATATTGGAATACTTCAACTCCAAGAGAGCAGTAAAGTAAACCCAAGTCTGTCATTTTGAATCTAGCATGTAATTCGTTCTCTACCTATACAATATGATCATCATTATTCCCAGTAATGATCGAATCATCAACATACATTACTAAAATTACTAGATTTTTCCCTTTTAGGTGCACATATAGGGTATCATCAACTTCACTTCGCTTAAATCCAACTTTGCAAAGATACTCATCCATTTTGGCATACCAAGCTATGTCAGATTGTTTCAATCCATACAACGCCTTGATTAACTTACAATTTTTTGTTCCTATCCCTCAAGTTCAAAACTGGGAGGTTGAGTCATATAAACTTCTTCCTACAAATCTCCAGTGAGGAAGGCGCTTTTTACATCCATCTAATGTACTTTCCATCATTTTTTTGTTGATAATGCAAGTACCATTCGGATTGTGTTTGACTTTGTTGTTGGCACAAAAGTTTCTTCATAATCAATCCCTTCTTGTTTTTCAAAACCCTTGGCTACAAGTCTTTCCTTATACTTGTCTATCATGTTGTCTAGCTTATACTTGATTCGGTAAACCCATTTTCATTCGATGGGCTTAACATCTTCAGGAAAATCAACAAGTTTCCAAGTCCCATTTTCTATCACTGCTTTATACTCGTCAACCATGGCCTTTTGTCATTCTTCATGTTTACTACCTCTTTGAAAGTTGAGGGATTTGTAAAATCATTTGATATTAACAGAAAATTTACTTCATCCTATTTGAACTTCTTGTGCCCATTTTATTTCGTTCATCAAGTCTCACATCTTTCAAAAGTTGAACAACCCACTTAGGGAGTTGGTGTTGACTTGATTGAGGATATTAATTTCCACCATTATTAAATATAGGATTGATAAAGACAGAAGCTCTTCTTTCCTCTGAAGTATTCAGAGGTGGAGTGTCATGATCTGATGAACTACTAGATGAATATTCAGATGAGATTTGTGATGAGCTTTGTGATGAAGAAGAATATAGACTTAATGAAGAATTGTCAAGTTCTGAAGAAGTCAAATCAATTTCAAACCAACGTTGTTGACTTGGTTGATTATGCATCTTGATTTTCTCTTTATCAACTTGTTTTTTCCAATATTTCAAGAAGGATTTCTATTTTTGTAGCATTCTTTCTTTTTGTTTCTTCAAATATAACATTTCAAATAACAATGAATTTCCCATGAGATAAAAGGCGATATCCCTTTTTCTCATTGGAATATCCAAGCAAGATACATTTCACACTTCGTGAATCTAACTTAATTTGTTTTTCTTTAGGAACTAGTGCATAACATACTGAACCAAAAATTCGAAGATGTTTTATTTGAGGCTTGAATCCATACCATGCTTCATATGGTGTGATCTCATCTAAAGAAGCAGTTGGAGATCGATTCCTTAAGTAAAGAAAAGTATAAATTGCATCATCCCAGTATGAGGGACTTAAATTTTTGAAGGTTAACATGGATCGCATCATTCCTAAAAAAGTGTGATTCATCCTTTCTATTACTCCATTCTGCTGATGAGTATATACATTTTTCAATTGCCCTATGATTCCTTTTTTATTGCAGAAAGTTTGGAATCCATTCGAAGTGAATTCCCCTCCATTATTTGTTTGTAATGTACCAATATTTTCCTGAGCTTCGTTTTCAACCAAACATCTAGAAACATTGAACCTTTCAAAGGTTTCTGATTTTTACTTTAAAAAATAAACCCAATTCATTCTACTATAATCATCAATGAAGAGTAGAAAATATTTATAGCCACTAAGAGAAGTTTCTATGGGTCCACAAAGATCACTATGAAAAAGTTGAAAACAATTTTTTGCATGCCATGAACCTATTGGAAATGTATCTCTATTTTGTTTGTCGTAAATGCAGGATGCACATATTTCATTTTCCTTCTTAAAAGTGGGAATTCCTCTTACCATTCTTTGTTTTTGAAGTTGAGAGAGACTTTCAAAATTCAAATGTTCATATTGGACATGCCATAATCTTATTGGTGAAGTCATTGAATGCACAACTCTCGCAAAATCTTGCTTCTGATGAATGACTTTTCCTTTCATCCTAAGAATCTTTCCATCTTCATATCTTGTCATTACTTTCTTCAAATTTTGTTTGGTGCAGTTCATTTTCACCCACCCATCTTCCATAATGACTTGATGCCCTGCTTGTCGAATTGACACCAAGGATAAAAAATTATTCTTTGATGTTGGTACAAACCAAACATTCGATATCTTTTTCTCTCCAATTCTAAGAAGAGAAACTTTCACTAAACCTTTTACATAAGGTCTGTGTGTTGTATCATCAGCCAAAAATATCGAATTTAGTTGACATTCTTGAATTGTCCAAAAGAAGTCATGTTGGAAAGTCATATGTTGAGTAGCTCTCGTATCTAAGATCCAAGCATCTTCATAGTCACTTTTAAGAGAATAATGGGAAACTTCTACATTTGTTGATTTTGAATGTTGAAGTGCAATAAAAACATATTCTAAAGCATCATCCTCTTGATCATTATCATATTGATTGTTGCTTAAACTTTGGTATTTTCTCAATTGGAGTGCGACAATCTTCCGCATAATGACCAATTTTGTTGCATCGTTTGCACAAAACCTGACTGAAATCTTTACCTCTTCCACTTATTATTGAGATTTTGAGGTCTTTTTGATTGACTTCTCTTGAAGTTGTTTGATCCTTGTTGATAATTTGTGTTTCATCTTCCTTGATTGTTGCCTCTTCCTTGATCATTTCCTCTTCCTCTTTATTGACTTCATCCTGGATCTTGTCCTCTATAAGTTGACTTATTTTTATTACCACGTCCTCTATTACTAAATGGAGCTCCTCTTCCTCTTGAACTTTCAGTTGAAGGATTACTATTACTTTCTTCTGTAAGGAAGAAGTCTTCATGGAATTGTTTCTTCTTCCCAAAAATTTTATCGTGTTGAGCTAACAATTCACTCAATTGATCAAATGTAATATTCTCTAAATTTCCCATGAACTGCAAAGTTTCCAAAAAAAAATTATAAGAGAATAAAAACCTTACAATCAAGATCGTTGTCATCAAAATATCATCTACAACAGTAAATATGGCCTTAGATATATCTTGTTTGATGTTCTTTAGTCGGGAAATGTACTCCAACACATCTCCACCTTCGGTCAATTTTTGTTGAAGCAGTTTCAATTGAAGGTCGGCCCTTTTTGTTTTGGGTTGAGTGTCAAATTGATCCTTAAAAATTTTCCATGCAGACCATGTGTCAGAGGCATTTTCAATGTGAATATACATTTCTTCATTTACAAATGACTTAATTAATGCTAATGATTTTTCATCTTTTAGCTCCCATTTAGCTAGTTGTGTTGTGTCAATGGGTTTAGTTGGTTTTACATCACCATTACATATGTCTTTCCATAGCTCATTATAAATCAAAGTACTTTCCATATGTTGTTTCCATGCTTTGTAGTTTTTGGAGCCTTCGAGTTTATCACACTCAACAAATAAATTTATTAATTTGAACATCGTGAATGCTTCTTGAAAGAAAAAAAAATGTGTCAAAGAAGATCGTGCACCACATGAAAAAGAAGATCGAAACACACCACACAATGTGTTGCAAAAAGAAAATGAACTATAAGGACTTAGCCTTGACCCTCGTATAATCACTTGAAAAAAAAAAGTGATTGAGCTTTCTACTTGGCTCTAATCAATTTTTTAACAAGTTTTATACAATTTACATAAAATTTCAAAATTTAACTTACAATCCTCTTATTTATGTATGAATAATATTAAAGAAATAAACTACAATCTTTATATAACTATCCCCCACTAGGTAAAATAATTACTTCAAAATTTTACAATCAAAACCATTAAATATAAAATTGCTCTCTCAGTTAAATTCACTCATCATTTCCAAAATAAAGGTTTCATCAGTCCCTTTTCTCTCTTACATTCACTTATCACTCCAAAAAGTTTCAACATTCATTTTTTATGGAATAAAAAACAATATAACATAAAGTTATTTTTATAAATCTTTTTAAAAATTTCCTTGGTTGATTCCTATGTCATTCTTTAGGGTTTAAAAAGTGGTGCATGGGGTATTAATAGAAAAACATATTTAATATGTTTTTCTATTAATATCCCCCTACACAATTATTAACTACACAATTATTAACTTTAAAATTTAAAAGATAATGTGAAATTTTTTATTTTTAATCAATTTAATTTTTCAATAAAAAATTATTCATTATATTGATATATAATTTATTTTTTTAATAAAGTATATAAATCTTGCTCAAAGCAATTCTAGTTCATAGATTATGTTCAAAAAACATATTCTACCAGTAACCCAACAGAAACAGGAAAGATATGTTACTAGCCTCTAAAAAACCTCAAAATCTTAACTAAACACAACACATTTCAATTACACAACATAAAAATATTAATTAATATCAATATATTAAATAACATTAAATATTACTATAGATAAATTATAAATAACATTGAATGTTGCTATAGGTGAATTATAAGCCATTGGATCGAAATTGCTTCAAAATTTGATGTTCTATCATCATGCTGCTTAGCACGCTGAATATTGATCTTTCAAGGACTTGACGTTGGAGAAATGGCACGTAATAATGATGACATTGGAGTTGGATATGCTGCCGGATCATGCAGAGATAGCTTCCAAAACTTGCTATATATGTCACGTACTTTGATTCCATTAATTTATTGCATGGTTTTGGATTTAAACGAGCCCTGAATATCTTCATGCCAAACAGATCCCCGGACCGCTGTTCTCTAAAAGCCGTGATACTTTCTTTACTGTGCACACTGCTGCTGTCGAACTTTTTAATTTATAAAAAGAAGGATCTCTGCGTTTTCCTGACACTGTTGAGCATTTTGATCTTTCAGATTATATCTTATAAAATGTTGTGAATGTCTTATAAAATGTCTAAAACAACGCCTTCCTGCCACCCACCTTACCTAAATAAAAGTTATTCAAGTATGAAAGGGAATTAAAAATGAAAACTAGGGTTTGATCAACTTTGTAGAAATAAAAGTGAAAGTGAAAATGATTCCTGCCACCCACCTACCTAATTAAAAGTTATTCAAGTATGAAATGAATAAAAAATGAAAACTAGGGTTTGTTCAACTTTGTAGAAATAAAAGTGATGACCTTTCCAAAATGTAATATTAAAAAAATAGGTGATTTCTAAGTTAAGATTCAACCTACTATTAGTTACGCCAAAAGGTTTACACCTATTGACAATGGGCAGATTTAATAGGGGTTTAGTGTTTAATAAGTTTTCTATGGACATGATTAAATATGGCCGGTATATTCTTAGTAGTCACACAAAATAAATGGTTGTGATTTCAATCATTAACTTCCTAGCTATTATAAAGACATCCGTTTATGTGTTTACTTTTTTACATTTACCTAATCATATTTAAAAATTACTTTGATAGTTAATTGATTGCCACGTATTTGATTAACAGAAATTAAAATATTAACACCAGATCAATGAAGCGCAATAGTTTATTTGTTAATCAATAATAAAGTTTAATATATTCTTTTAAGGATTTGTTTCATCTTATCAACGTTTCTTTGTAAAAGAGAATTTGTAATCTATACAATTTCGACGAGATTGAAGGTGAAACTTATTTTATTCTAAAATGTTCTTTATAAAATGATATTAGATAGGTTTATAGTGGTATTTTTAATCACAATTTGTTTTATAAAATTATAAATCAAAACAACCAAATCAGGTTTATGAAATTGCAAATCAAGATAACCAAACTAGAGTTTGAAGCCACTTTAACTTTATTCTGAATCTAAACTAGCATCGAAACAAATGTCTAAGAAAAATTTGATTTCCTATTTTTCATTGTTCACACTCTCTCTTTCTAGGTCCTACATACTACACTTATCTAAATAATGTTAAAAGACCACATCACCATCATTGTAATCATTTAAATTTAAATTTAATATAATATTAAGTGACTAGATATTGGGAGGTTGTTTTCAATTTATTTAGAGATCAAACTATTTTGTACATTACCAATTCAAATGGGTTGTTTTTAGCTTATACTCTCTTGCAAAAACATAAATTTAAAGTATATTATTGAAATAGTTTATAGTTTAAGCTTATTATATGTGTACATAATAATAATAATAATATATTTTTAAGGTCACAACCAAACTAGACATCAAATTGGTGTAAGAGATCTCTTTGTTTGTGGAAAAAAGGGACTCCTTAGGCGTAGCAATGCTAAAGTCTATGATTTCTGAATGGGGTGACAAGTGACCCTCAGCGGACGACAGGAGGAAACTAGCAGCAATGGGTGTTATTAACCCCAGCCTCCAACCTCCCTCCCATTCATTCTGAATGACCCGCACTAAGCCAGGAGTTATGGTCATGCATTGGGATATCCTTACAGTTTTAATAGCCCCTTGCGGGAACCAGGATGGGCATACAAAGCTAGGTACCAGGCCTAGGAGATTTGTCACCTCTTCTTTCATGGCGACCATCCCTGTCAATTCGTAAGGCACTATGAAATTTAGCACCCCTAAACGTTCTCCCATTCTACCATTTCCGCAAACTATTTTTCTCCTTGGCTCTTTCTTTCTCTCGCATCTCTGGCCTCCCACCACTACTCTTTCATTGGTCTTCTTTCACAGTCCCACCTCGAATCCCTATGCAATGCCAAGAGAGAGGGGTAAATCTAGAAGGGGACCGTTGTATTACAACACCCTATCCAGACACAATAGGCTCGACCCCTCTCAGTTTGCTCTAATTACAATAAGCACTCCAAACCCAAGACAAAATTGGTTGGAACTGCCTCAGCAACCCTTGCCACCCCCCTCCAATCCTACAATGGACTTCGATAGTTGCCTTGTCAAAGAGGAAACTCCCCCTTATGAGGAGCATACTCCTCCACTAAGTTTCCATCCTCAAATCGCCCCTCTCAGAGTCCACACACAGGTTCACAGTTTTGGCACTAGTGGATGTATTGTGGAGGAAGAAATTCCTCCTAGCTGGCAGGCGAAGAACCAACCGACAACTATGGATGCATATTTGGCTATGGATGTAGATTCAGAGGAGGATTTGCCTCATCTCTCCCCTCTTCGACTCTCGAATGAACATCTTCATCTCATTTTTGAAATGTGGTAGAAGCTTGATGACCAGACACATAATCAACGAACTCTTGGCCAGAGAATGGACCTCATGTTCGACACCATGACTGAAGCTTCAGCTAACAAACGGTGTCCGTCTTGTGGCCTGTAAGATACCAGATATATAAAATATGCAGAATAGAAATAAAATGCTAGAAATGGCAGAATAACAATAAAATATCCAGCATAATCTTCACAATACACAGAAATGATATACGAAATAGCAATAGAAAAGCACTTTGATTCAGAAAGCAATGTTCACAGGCCTCTTCGAGGAGGAAACCTCTAGTCGAGAAGCGCTTTGTTACAATAATCTCCAAGCTAGGGTTTTCATACCCTCGACCCTTATTTATACTAAATATGTCTATTAAGAGAAGCATCTAGAGGAAGATCCTTCTAGAAGCGGAAGCTTCTATTAGGTCTTCTTACA
>ML779773.1:278291-289575 GCA_009831015.1 Picea engelmannii | reverse complement strand
TGTACTTGAACATTTAAGTGGGGTAAAAGGAGGTTTCCCCCTCGAAGAGGCTTATTATCTGAAATTATCTCTTTTTCAAGGCGTTGAGTACTTTTCCTGAGGTTTTTCTATGCTATATTGATGTTTGGTTCTTAACAGTCAAATATAACACCAATATTTTCATGGCATGGTTATGAAGACAAAGGGTAAATAGTACATTAACCCTCTACTTTATAGCAACTAAACCATGTAATGATAGGTATAATATAAAAAAATATTTTGGGTTTAGAGAGGATTTAAATATTTTATTCCTTTGAGATGTTCCATTCTCAAAGGCATCTTATATATAAGCATTTTATTTATATATAAACATTTCATTTATAATAAGATAGAGAAATTAGGTCATGTTATTTAATTCATGTTCAATGTTAATGATTTTGCATTTTTTGCATTAAGGAAGTGCATTCTACAACTCAATATGAGGTGGACTTGTCGATATGGGTAATTAGTCTAAAAAATATAAATCATAAATCATAAAAATTATCAAAACAAAAAATGAATCTATATATACCAACCTAGTCCATCTTAACCCCATACCGAAAGAGATTTTTTTACCAAGAGAGATTTATGGATGTGTAAGCATTTCTTCAAACACAATCACTTGAAAAAATGGTTTGCACATCTAAAGGTATCCAACATTATGATGTATCTAGATTGGTTTATTTTTAACTAAAAAATATTATAATTTTTTGTTTAATAAGCAAATACATGTTTTCATTAAGTATGGACTAATGATCATCACCCTATATTGCAAAATGCACCTCTCAACGCATTTTTGTTTTACATAATTTTATTTTTCCAATCCGCCAAATGAGTATCTACCAAGGCTATTGAGAGCTAAGATTAATCTTGAACCAACATACCCAAGAATATTGTGATTACATTTTTTCCATACTTGTATTACATTATTTTACATACATCTCCCATACTATATTATAGAAAACACATTTCCACATTTAAAAAAATATATATATACATTAACTTAATGTAATGTCCCCTTCCTCTTGACAGGGGTCTTGGGAGACTTGGTAGTCTATTTGTCCCCTCTAGACTATAGTCTCGTTGAAAAGGGGGACTAAGAGGCTAAAAAGGGTCACTAAGGTGTTAAAGTTATATTATTAAAGTGACTTTGGCAAAAAAATAAAAGGAAAATGAAACCTAATTGGCTAAGTTGAGAAAATAAAGTAAATGACCTTAGAAGCCAATCAAATAATTTAAGTAAAAATTAGAAGTTGGGGGTATAAAATGAGAGGAAGGTACCTCAGTGATCATTCTTGACATTCCTCACTTTGCATCTTGAGCTCTGCAACTTAGACATTTTGAGGGTTTTGAGTCAACAAACCCTAGATATCAACAATGAGGTGAAAGATTCCTATGTTCCTGATCCAAGCTTGGTCAAGGTGGTGAAAGTGTTGGACAATTGGTTTAGACAGTTGGTTTTCATTGATGTCAACCTTTGGATAGTGATGTTAGACATTGATGTCAACCCTTAGAGATTGATGTCAACCTTTGGAGAAGTATGGTAGCATAAAGGTATGGGTAATGGAATCGAGTTTGTTTAAGGTATAAAGGGATGAAGATCAGTGAATATGCAGGTAAGACTATCATGGATGGATATTACACATCATGTCATTTCCGATGATATGTGGTACATCACATAGTTCCTCACGGTTAAGGAGATATGGCCTTCAGAAGTTGAAGAACCCCTTAGAGTAATCTAGAAGCCCCTAGAAGGTCAACAAGAAGTCAAAAGCTTCTAGAAAGTCATATAGAAAATTCCCTATAAGTAAAAGTAGTTGTATAAGAAATAAATTAAATAATAAAGTGGTTGCAACAAGAACTTAGTTAAGGGAAAAGAAGTTATGATTTGACTAATTAAGGAATTGTTAGTTGCAACAAGATAGTGGTTGAAAAGAGAAATTATTTAAATAATAAAGTGGTCAAAGTGGTTGCAAAGAGAAATTATTTAAATAATATAGTGGTTGCAACAATAAAGTAGTTAAGGGTAAAGAATTTATGATTTGACTAATTAAGGAATTGTTAGTTGCAACAAGAAAGTAGTTAGCCCTAAAAGGTGGAGAAAGGGGTAAAACAATTACAAGGAAACTTCTAGAGGAAGGAACTTGGAAAGTATAACTAAGAGAGAAAGGGGATCCTATTATCACCTACCTATCTATTGAACCTAATTGAATATCTATTTTGTGAAATGTTATTTGCAGGTACAATTGACAAATCTGAACTAGTAGGTCTGAGGCAGCGAAGGTCTGAAGGAGAGAAAGTTTTGAAGTTGCAGAACATAAAATTGTTCCAGGGTTTTTGAGGTTAAAAACGAGTTACAGAGAAGTTAAGGTGCGAACATATGTGGGCCATAGTGGAGGAAAGCATAGGTACTCATGATTTGTAGAAAGGGAAAACGCAGATCTGTAAAAAGGGAAAGAAGGAAGATGGTTGTTCCAGGTTGCAGGATCTGAAGAGAGACTATTGGTTTGTTGGTATGAGATATGAGGCATCAGGTCAGTTACAGTGTGCAAAGGTTGTTGCAGGTTTCTAGTATAGGTTGATATGATAGGTTCTATAGTGACAATTTGACATAAACAAAGACAGTGACAATGATACTTGGTGAGTTTCTGGTAGTCCATGAGTTGTTGTGAGGATAGATGCGAACATCCACGAGTTGCAGTTAAGAAGGGAACAAATACTCGTGGGTTACAACATAAATAGGTCGCGCATATGTAGAAAATATTTGAATATTGTTGGTACAGTTAGATCTGGTTTGGTTGATGAGATTATTGGTATATGTTGTTTGGTGCAACTTGTTTAGTACAAGTTGTTACAAGTTGCTGGTATAGGTTGACATGACAGTGAAAATTTGACATAAACAAAGACAGTGACAGTGAAACTAGGTGAGTTTCTGGTAGTCTGTGAGTTGCAGTGAGAATAGTCATGGACATTCGCGAGTTGGAGTTAAGAAGGGCATGGATACCCACATGTTGTAGTATATATAGGTCACGAATATATAGGAAATATTTGAAAAAGGTTGGTACAAGTTGTGACAGAGTGTTGGTACAATTTTATAGTGACAGAGTGACAATGGAAATGATTGAATTAGTGACAGTGGCAGGTTGTTTACATTTGGAATTTATATTTCAGGGCAGCTGGATGAGGCAAGGAAAGCGGGTTGTATCCTCCTTCCGATTGTTGTTGGAGAATCAGGGAATTGGATCTTCCTTCATGTTAGAGCCTAAGAAATAGGTGGTTGTAGCCACCTTCCAGTTGGAACTGGAGAACCAAGAAGTTGGAGCTTCCTGCAAGTTGGATCCTGAGAATTAGGGGGTTGGAGCCAAAGAATTAGGGAGTTGGAGCTTCCTTCAGGTTGGATCCTGATAAAATAGGGGTTGGAGCCTCCTTCTAGTTGGAGCTAGAGAATTGGAAGTTGGTGCTTCCTTGAATGTAATTTTTTGACATATAATAAAATAATTCCATGGTTTTCTCCCGCATTTGGTTTCCATGTAAAATACTGGTGTACTATGTATTGTGTCGATGTGTCTATTATTGTTCATTATGCACTGATGGATATTAATGTTTATTATCCAATAATATAATGATGATGAATTGATGAACATTATTGAATAATTTAAAAGAATATACATTGTGGTTAAAAGGATTAATAAGTGGTATAAATTTCTCATTATCGATTCACCCCCCTCTCAGTAATCTAGCAATTGGTATTAGAGAAGGTTTCTTTAAGAAACAGTTTTACCACTAGAAGGAGATAATGGAATACACTGAGAATGGAGTACCAACGCTTGATGGTCAAAGTGAACTAGAGTATGAGATATGGATCAAAAGGATGAAAGTATTTTTAAAGGCACATGGATATGATATTTGACAATCAGTTGTGACAAGATACAATGCTACAAGGAAACCTCAGACTGCAAACAAGAAGGAATTGAAGAAGAACAACAAAATAGCAATGGCTTTCATCATGGAAGGACTATGTGATTAAACAAAGGACAAAGTGGGTAAATGTTCATCAAATAAAGAAATTTTCCAAAGAAGATACAGGTAAAAAATAGGAAGAAATATTCTCATCATGTCAAACGGATTCAAAAGAAGAAGAGTGTGAAGTGACAGAAGCCAATAAAAGTGAGTTCTTTTTCTTTTATTGTGAAAATCGCAGACATCTTGAAATTGAGTGCCCTTACTTGAAAATTGAAAATACTCATATTGAAAAGGCAGACCTAATTAGTGATTTAGATGAACTAAAGAAAGAAAGAGAAGAAAATAAGTCACTCAAGATAGAATTGATGAAGCAAAAAGAAAGTGTTCAAATTTTCGAAGAAGCTCAGCAAGCCATTGAGAACTTAAGAGCTCAGCTAGAAGAAGCTGGGAAGGTTGAAGAAACTCTAGAAGATCAAAAGAAGTGTTTGAAAGACAAAATAGAAGAACAAAAGGAAGAAGCAGAAAAGAGAGAGAAAATATTGACAAATCATCTCAAGGAAAGAACTAATGATTTAAACCATCTTGAGGCAGATTTTGGTAAAGAATAGATAAGACTTGAAGAATAAATAATCACCTTGAAGATCCAACTTCAGGAAACAAAGAGAATAGAATAAGTCATGAGGATTCAGATGATGAATAAAGAAGAAGAGGTTGAGAAGCTTGAAGAAGAAGTTGTCACACTAAGAGTAAAATTTGTCAAGATCAACTGTAACGACCCTAGTTGGATAAATGTTTAAGAAATTATAAAGTAAAACTAATTAGGGGATTAATTGTGTTAACAAGGTATTAATTAAACCAAGATGATTTAATGATATTAATTAAGTAAGTTATTAATTAATTAAAGGTTATAATTGTGAATAATTAATTAATAATTTAACTACAAATTACATTTAAAACATGAGTATTAAATTTAATAAATTAATAATTTATTTAATTAAATTGAAAGGTCACGTACACAACAAGGGGATAAGTTATTAATTGTGGAAGGATAAGATATTAAAGAAAGAGGATAAGGGGGCATTAACGGGAAGGGATAAGGGGTAATAAATGGGTTAGGTAGGGAGTAAATGGNGGGGGGGGGGAGTCGGTGAAGGAGGGATAAGGAAGGGAAGGAGTTGGACGGGAGGATGATGCTACGGAGGTGGGGGATGGATTTTGGAGCTCTGGGTATTGCAGAGAGGAGAGAAATTCTGGGGAGTGAGATTGGATTGTATCAGTGCACCGGAGTTGCTGGGGGTTTTGGGCACGGGGGCCAGGATATCCGTTGATATCCTGGAGCTAGGGAGCTACCTAGTTGGCAGGGAGGAACGGATTTGGGTAGTGTTCATAAGAGATCAAGGAGGCAAGTTGTGAACAATAGGAGGGATAATAGCATCAGGTTCAGGTATTTACCAAGAATTATGCATCGTTTTTGTATTAATTTGTTATTAAATTTTATTATTATGATGAAATTGATTGCGAATGTGCTAAATGAAGTAACTCTTAAATTTTACTTCTCTGTTGTAAATTAAATGGTTGTTTATTTAATTTGTCTCTTACATCAACAAAAACATTGAAGAAGCATCCACATCATCAGTAAATATAGTTGAAGAGAAATTCCACAGGTCACTGAAAAGGAAGAATGAAGAGAAGACAAAGACTTAAGCAAAAGTCATTAAAGGTTCAATGAAGAAGGAAGAATGCAATCGCTTGAAGAAGAACACTCCAGAAGTGAAAAAGACTTGAGAACAAGACTACAGGAGAAGATCCTCCATGCTAAAGACACAAGTAATCCTCAATCATGATCATGATCATCTAAGGAAGGAATTCAGGAGGACTACACCACAAAGAATATCATTCACTCCCAGGTATATAAAATTCTTTTATGGTCATTGTTTTTATTGTACTAACTTTGGACATAGGGTTGCAAATTGCAGGGCTTATGGAAGAAATGTTCAAGCAATAAATGCTTATGTGGCCCCACATAATATTGAGTGTTACAAATTCCACAACTATGGTCATATAGCCCGAAATTGTAGAAGCGTGATAGTTTCATCCATGAAGAAAGAAACAGATATTAGATACACTAAGATTTGGAAAATAAAAGAATAAGAAAAAGAGAAAGTGAAAGAAGAACAAGTGAATAAATATCATGTCCCATAGATTGCAAGGTTTGTAGTAGTACATGGAAGAAAACAAGAACATGTGAATAAAGAACAAGTTCGAGAAGTTGTATTTTCAGGAATCGTAGTGCAAGATGAATCCACAAACAAAAAGGAAGAAGTCATAGTTCAGAGAGATGATGAGTCTACAGATGAAGATGGAGACTACTTCGAGAAGGTATTATTCTAAGACATTGGGATTGGAGACTCTGAGTATTATGAATTTTGAAAAGGGGGAGTCTAGACAACAACTCTACAGATCAGAGAGTATCTTTCAAGCAATTTAAAGTAATTCAGAATGATGTTGTAGTTATTTCAGAGTGGTTCAATAGTAGATGTATGATTGAATATAGAGAATATCATCAGTACAGATTGTTCCATACATGCCAAGTTTGGTATGCATATAGAGAATATCAGTGGGCATATTTGATGATCATCTACAGCCGTGTAGACTTCATGATAGTATAGTGACAGATGGATCATCATTATGGAAAGTTGAGTAGCATATTCTTGGAAAGTATGGACATAGATGGATTAATAGGTTTGGACAGACATAAGATAGTGGATGAGAGCATGGATTCAAAGATTGGGTTCATAGATTTGTTCAAAGAGTCATTCAAAAAGTGGTTTATAAATAAAGGAATATTATCATAATGAATTATAATGATAAAGGAATATTATCATAATGAAAGATAATGATACAGGAATATTTGAATGCTTACTATTGAATGTTGTTTTTTATATGTTAGTTGATTACTCAAGGAAGCACCAATGGACAATAACTCCAAAAGGAAACAGGTATAGGAAGACATATATTGATCTACACAACAACGTGTAGAGAATTCATCAGAGAGATATTCAGAAAGGAATATTAGTAGCATATAGACAAGGAGACACACCCAAGGGGGGGCTATTCTTTTAACCAGGATTAGTTAGAGCAGGTACAATATCATATCGATATGGGGAGTTAATCCTTTTTCAAAGGGAGAGATATTATTCATATGAAGGGAGAGAGATTAATCAAAGGCTTAGAAACACAGAGAAATATCAAAGGCATTTAGACAGGGGGAGCAGCCCCAAGGAAATTTCAGTCAGGGGGAGCAGCCCCAAAGGGAGATACCCTTTTCCATTGATGTCAAAAGGGGAGAGATAGAAACATTGATGAGGAGCGATGATCACAAGGGGAGCATGAGCATGAGTGTTTCCATGTCTAAGTGTTTCCATCAATGCCAAAGGGGGGTATTCTTGGACAATCGGTTTAGATAGTTGGTTTTCATTGATGTCAACCTTTGGATAGTGATGTTGGAGATTGATGTCAACCCTTAGAGATTGATGTCAACCTTTGGAGAACTCTGGTAGCACAAAGGTATGGGTAAGGGACCCAAGTTTTCTTAAGGTATAAATGCATGAATATCGGTGAATATGTAGGTAAAACTATCATGGATGGATAGTACACGTCATATCATTTTTGGTGATATGTGGTACGTCACATAGTTCCTCACAGTTAGGGAGATATGGCCTTGAGAAGTTGGAGAACCCCTTAGAGTAATATAGAAGCCCCTAGAAGGTCAACAAGAAGTCAAAATCTTCTAGAAAGTCATAAAGAATATTCCCTAATCAAAGTGGTTGTACAAGAAATAAATTAAATAACAAATTGGTTGCAACAAGAAGCTAGTTAAGGGAAAAGAAGTTATGATTTGACTAATTAAGGAATTGTTAGTCGCAACAAGATAGTGGTTGAAAAGAGAAATTATTTAAATAATAAAGTGGTCAAAGTGGTTGCAACAAGAAAGTAGTTAAGGTTAAAGAAGTTATGATTTGTCTAATTAATGAATTGTTAGTTGCAACAAGAAAGTGGTTAGCCCTAAAAGGTGGAGAAAGGGGTAAAATAGTTACAAGGAAACCTCTAGAGGAAGGCACTTGGAAAGTATAAATAAGAGAGAAAGGGACTCCTATTAGGACCTACCTACCTATTGAACCTTATTGAATATCTCTTTTGGGAAAGGTTATTTGCAGGTGTAATTGACAAATATGAAGGGGTAGGTCTGAGGCAATGAAGATATGAAGGAGAGAAATTTGCAGAGTTCCAGAAAGTAAAAATGTTCCATGGTTTTTGAGGTTATCCATGAGTTGCATAGCAATTAGGGCGCAGACATCCGTGGGCTATAGTGGAGGAAATAAAGCGCAGATACTCGCGATCTATAGAAATGGAAAGCACGGATCTATAAAAAGGAAAAGAAGATGTTTTTTTCTAGGTTTTAGGATCTGAGGAGAGATTGTTGATCTGTTGGTATGAGATATGAGGCATCAGGTCAATTACAATGTGTAAAGGTTGTTGCAGGTTTCTATTACAGGTTGATATGATAGGTTCTACAGTGATAGTTTGATAGAAACAAAGACAATGGAAGTGATACTTGGTGAGCTTGTGGTAGTCTATGAGTTACAGTGAGGATAGGAACGGACATCCACAAGTTGTAGTTAAGAAGGGCATGAATACCCATGTGTTACAACATAGACAGGTCTCAAATCTATAGAAAATATTTGAATATTGTTGGTACAATTAGATCTGGTTTGGTTGATGAGATTATTGGTACAGATCAATGGTACATATTGTTTGGTACAGGTTTTTTGGTATAGGTTGTTTCAGGCTATTAGTACAGGTTGACATGACAATGACAGTTTGACAGAAACAGACACAGTGACAATGAAATTGGGTGAGCTTGTGGCAGTCTGCGAGTTGCAGTGAGAATAGTCACGGACATCCACAAGTTGTAGTTAAGAAGGGCACAAATACCATTGTGTTGCAGTATAGACATGTCACAGATCTGTAGGAAATATTTGAAAAAGGTTGGTACAAGTTGTGATAGAATGTTGGTACAGGTTGACAGTGATAGAGTGACAGTGGTAGTGATTGATTTAGTGACAGTGACGGGTTTTTCACATTTGGAATTTATATATCAGGGTGGTTGGATGGGGAAAGGAAAGGGGGTTGTATCCTCCTTCCAATTGGTGTCGGAGAATCGGGGAGTTGGATCTTCCTTGAGGTTGGAGCCTGTGAAATAGGTTGTTGTAGCCACCTTCGGGTTGGAGCTGGAGAATCAGGGAGTTGGAGCTTCCTTCGGGTTGGAGCCTAAGAATAAGGGGGTTGGATCCTCATTCTAGTTGGAGCCATAGAATTAGAGAGTTGGAGATTCCTTTGGGTTGGAGCCTGAGAAACTAGGGGGTCGGATCCTCCTTCTAGTTGGAGCTGGAGAATTGGAAGTTGGTGCTTCCTTGAATGTAATTCTTTGACATATAAGAAAATAATTATGTGGTTTTCTCCCACATTGGGTTTCCACGTAAAATACTGGTGTACTGTGTATTGTGTGTATGTGTCTATTATTGTTCATTATGCACTGATGTATGTTAATTTTATGATGCAATAATATATTAATGATGAACTGATGAACATTGTTGAATAAGTTAAAATAATATACATTGTGGTTAAAAGGATTAATAAGTGGTATAAATTGCTCATTATTGATTCACCCCCCCTTTCAGTAATCCAACAGAAAGATCCCACCCTCACTTTTCTATTCAGTTCAGAACAGTTCTAGTGGTAGATTGTGGAGTAAGGGCATAGATCTAAAGTATTTATGCAGGTTTTGGGCGCACTACTGAAGGGAAAGGAGTTTGATTTGGTTAGGAGATTGTGGATATAAAGAATACTGTGTTACAGGGTTGTTTTCCATCATGAGGGTGCGTTTTCTCATCATTCATTGATGGTTTATCTCTGCATATTGATTTATTCTTCAAGATGGGTGAATTTTTGAAGGAGGGCACACTTGTCTTGGGAGATACATAGTTTAGGATGGTCAAATCGGTATCTAGATCCAAGATATCTCTTCTTATGAGTCTACCATCTTCAGATCTATAGTATTGCAGCAATTTCCAGGAGTTTTGAGACCAGAATAAGCAGGGCCAAATTTCCTAGGGGATTTCTAGCCAGAGAGGGGCACAACTCAGTGAGAACAACCACCCAGTAGGGAGAAGGGAAAGAAAATGATCTTTCTTCCTTTGGTTGATGCATTTGGAGGTCCAAAGGAGGCCATCTCTCATTATTATCTTTGTATTTGGAGCTACTATTAGCCACTCAGATTATTCTTCCAGTTCTATTCCAGATTTGTCCATCTCTTGTACTGAGGTCAACTTTACATCTAAATAAAATACATATCTAAAGTATTTGTGATTATTTCTGATGTTATTTCTATTACATCTTATTGTGTATCTATTATATGTTATATTTCTCTCATTTCTTGCTGCAAAACTCTACAAAACCATCCTAACATAACTAAGAAGGCAAAAACAAAAAGCTTTTTGTCAAAATACCAAAAAGAAAAAAAGAAAAAAACCCCAAAGTTCCTTGTAGATCTACTTGGGAACATTACACTTAAAGAGAAAACATGTTAATTTTCTAAAAAAAAAATCTTACATTATTAAACTTCATGAAAATCACATTAATGTTGTAAGATTTTAAGAGGATGTGGATTCTTGTATAACAAATATTTTTTTTTAATAATTGGAACATTGTATAATAAATAAGTTTTTAAGAAAGCTATTAAGAATGTATTGGAAAAAAATTATCCAAAAAATTGTTTATATGTAGTTATTATGATCATATTCATCGTTATAAAACTAAACAACAAGGTATGATATAAAAGGACTATTTAACTATTACATATTGTAATTTATTTCCTTGCGTGAGCTTAATATTTTTGATAAGATGTTTTACTTGCACTTGGTCTTCAATATGCATTACATGATGTCCAATGGGATGTGGACTTTCCATCTTGTCCTACATGGTCATCTCTTTATCTCGCCCCACATTATGAATTGTCCATCTCACATATTATTGTAAGACCATCATTCATCTTGCATCATTTCTTAACATTGGTGCTTCCATGAAGTTGCCTCATTTAATTGTCCATTTAATAAAAAATCAAAACTTGTTAACTTCTCTGCATATACAAAAGTAAAGCAAGACACATCCATACCATACATTTTCCTTATCGTTCCATTATATATATATATATATATATATATATATATATATATATATATAT
>ML779773.1:227133-255464 GCA_009831015.1 Picea engelmannii | reverse complement strand
GGGCAGGGCTTCTGCAGGCCACGGGTACCTCTGTGTGTTCCGAAAAGAAAATGTCGAGCGTCAGTCAAAGAGAACTGGTATTGATAACCAGGCTCTCTGCTAGCTTTCGACTAACAGAAAACAAAAATAAGCAAAGAAACTGACAATTAATTCTTTTGAACTACCAAAAAGATCTTTCACCAAACCAGGAGACCCTAAGAGTAAAATATCCCCAGTGGAGTCGCCAATTCTGTTGTGGGGTATTCTACCCTACGGACTAATAAGCTAGGTCTCTAAACTTATACGCAGATCATGACCCTTAAGATTTAACTTTTAACCTCCTACCCAAAATCTCAACCCTTTTTCAAGCAAACATGGGAAGAATCGACTCACCTTTTTNNNNGATGATTGAAGTAGATCCTCCGTTGAGCCTTCTATTTCCTTGCTGCTGCTGCCCCTTCTACAAAGCTTCCTGCAATCAAGGTAAGACTATACATGCATGCTACTAATTTACTAGAGGGTTAGAAATAACACATAAATCAAATAACATAGATGAGATTCATGAACTTGGGACAGGAAAAGCATTTTTTTCATTAGTCTCAAAATGAATTACTTACAATGAGTTCTGAGACTGGCCACCGTTCCTCGATCCTGATCCTGGGATCCTCCTCTTCTTTTGTCCTCCAACTGCTGTAACATGAAGTTCTCCTGAAGCTTAAGGCAAAGCCAAAGGGTGGGGACAATAATAGGCTTGGCAATTTTGGCAGAGTTTCTTTGCTATCTTTTTTCCTCCTTTGATTAGTACCCCTACCCCTCCTTTTATAGGCTAGGAAGAGCTAGGGTTTTAGGCAAACTCTCGGCCATGCATGGTGGAGAGTTTCAGTTAACTGACAAAAAGCCTCATGTCCCGGCGGAAACTTTCCTGATTTTTTTCTTTGTTAGGTACCCGCGGGCTGTTTTGGGCTAGCCCGCGGATGCCCGCGTGCAGTAAAAGGACAGCAAGCGGTTGCCCACGCCCAGTGAGAAGTTAGGGCGCGGGTTGCTTGTTTTAAGTGTTTTTTTGAGGAATTACTCAGCATGGCTTTGGCTAGGAAGAGGCATGAGTTGGCCTGATGCCAGGTAAACCTGTATGGTGCATTTTAGGGTTATAACACCTTCCATTGAAAAAATATGACCCAAATACTTTACTTTGTTCTTTCCTGAAGCACATTTGGATATTTTACATACAATTGATTGTTCTTGAGAATTCATGGGACTTTATCCACATGTTTAATGTCGTCTTCCCATGATTTTTTATACATAAGTATATCATCATAGAAAACCAACACAAAGTTTCTAAGATGGGGTCAAAAAAATTTGTTCATATGGATTTGAAAAGTAGAAGGAGAATTAGTCAACCCAAAATGCATGACCAGGTACTAATAATTCCCCTCTTGTATTCCAAAAACTTTTTTGGGAATGTATTCTTCTCTTAATCTGATTTGTTGGTACCCTAATTTAATATCTAACATTATAAAATAAGCCACTTCATGGAGCTCATCAATATTTGGAATAGGTAATTTATCCTTGATGGTGATTTAGTTTAGATCTCTATAATCAGTACACACCCTCCAATAATTATCTTTTCTTCTCACCATCACTACTGGGGATAAAAAGGAACTCCTACATTGTTGAATAATACATGAATCTAGCATATATTGTACCATGTTCTCAATCTCCCCCTTTTGTTGATGAGGATATCTATAAAGCATTTTATTAGAAGTACTTACAAGTATTAGTTCAATTTGATGTCCATGATATCTAGATGGAGGCATCCCTTTAGGAATTTCTTGGAAGAGCTTATGGTGTTTTTCCAAAGTGCATTTTAGTTCCTCTAAAATATTTTCATCTCACTACTTCGCTTCCATAGAATAAATTCTAGCCTCAAATCCTCTACTACTCTTTTTTAGGAGCTTCTCCATTATATGAGAAATGATGACATGAGAGGGTATAGATTTTAACCCTTTGAGTTCATATTGAATTCCTTCCAATTCAAATATCATAAATAATTCCTTATAGTTTGTAGAAATTGTACCCACTTTTCTCAACCATTGAATCCCTAGAACATCCACTCCTCCAATGGGATTTCTACGTTATATTCTTCCATACTAAGTTTGATGTTTTAGAATTTTCCTCCACAATCAATACTCCCCTTGTTCGCAACAAAAACTTGAAAATTTGTTACTACATACACAAAACAATTGAGGCACTTTGCCAATATTTTATCAATGAAGTTATGGGTACTACCTGAGTCAATAAGAATTATGACCTTTCTCTTCTTATTTTAAGGTTTTGAGGTGCTAAAAAACCTACCAATCATGAACAAATATTTCACACATGTCTGAGTCAATGTTGTGCAAAATTTCTACATCTTTTTCCTTCTCTTTTAAGTTCACAAGTTATTCTTCATACATTTGCGTAGATGGCTCCATTTCCTCCTCCTCATTATTTTCCAAAGTGAACAATTTAGTTTCTTGAAATTTCAGCCTTTTAACCATTTTCTATTACAACCAAATCATAGTCATTTCTCTTGTTTCCTCCATTTATTTCTATTATATTCAATTAGGTTGAGGAAAAGTTTCCATATGAGCCCTAAATCGATCTTTGCCTCATGCATATGTTCCAGTGGTAGACATGTGTGTAGCCCTATTATTGTTGGCTTGAATATGACTAGAAAATTGCATAGCTTCCATAATATTGTCAGGATGTTTTAAGAAAATATCATGTTTAATGTCTCCTTTTAATCCACCCATGTAATCTTCCAATAGATGTTTATCGCATATGTTATAGACCCTTGTGTCCAATACCTAAAATTTTGAATTATAATTTTCAACATCGTCTAAGTGCTTGATTCTTGTTAGCTGACTAAAGTAATCTTGTTCCCAAACTTTTCCATATATTTTTCCTTCTAAGTATCTTTTAATTAAACCCCAAGTATAATGATAATAATGGGGATTCCTTTTAACTACACATTGATACCATTGATAAGGTTTTGTCTCAAAGTACAAAGTTGTTAAGGAAATCATTTGCTTATCATCCATAATATTATCCAATTCAAAGTATTTCTCTATTTGGCTCACCCATGTAAAGACTTTCGTTCCATAGAACTTCTTTAATTCAACCTTGGGAAACTTGATACCCTTAGGAACACGTACATAATTAACTCCATTATTAAAGTAAAATATTCTTGACATATGATTACTATTGGAAGGATGTTAAACATGAATACTACATTTATTGTCATGAGTCCCTTTGGTCGCATTGTCACTTTTAGGGAGCCTTTCATCTAGGGTATGCATGAGCTTGGCCACCAACAACTTTTGTATGTATTTTTCTTTATGTATTTATCAAATCATCCTTTGTTATTGACCTAATACTCAATTCATTAAATTGGTTCTCCAATTTGGATAGCTAGTTATGTATCTCTTAACTTTCTTCTTGAGTCATGGTTGAGCTCTTTAAAGGTTTAATTTGTGTATAATTTTTTGTAACACCCTTTTCCAAGTGGGATAACAATAATATTTATATATATATCTTATATATTTAAAATTTACCACACTTTTAAATAACCTAAAATAGATCTTCCAATCAAATTTATGTCAATTGTAACGTATGTACCTTTAAAGCCCTAATTTGCAGATTGATATGCAGATCAACCTTGCACCTTGTATACATATTGTTAGAATATTAATATATATGAATAAACATGCAACAATATTAAACACAATAAACTTACTCGTTTATCCTCCTAGCAATGTTAAAACAACATTTAATCATAATAATAAAGAGAGAAGAGAAAAAGAGTACACTAGATATGCGTGGTAAAACTCCAAAATGGAGAAACATCCATGGGAAGGTATTGTCTTCTTTATTCTTCAGAAATCTCCAATATGATGGCATTACATTAACACATATGAAATTTCTACACCTATAATTATAAAATTATAGTATGCAATATCTTAATATGTTGTATGTGTAATTCCATAGGTTTGACTGAATTTTTATGTGTCAACAAAAATTTATGGTAACTTCCCCAAAACTTGTTGCTTTTTTTCCTTTTTCAGGATAGTGAACTTATACAAACTTCCATATGCTCGATTTTTCATATGTACTTCTAAAATTTTGACCTGAAATACTATGGTTCATACCTTGATAAAAAAAACTTGTGACACTCAATTTGGATATTTATAAAAGCATATATGACCATTTTACTTAGAAAGCCTACTTGAGACTAGCTTTAGGGCTAGTTATAAACCCTAATTTCTACATCTTATAACTTGAAAATTATAGCAAATCAGAATCCAAAAATTTTACCACACGTATTGTGATTTATCTTCTCAAGATCCTGAAAATTTCACTAACTAATACATCCTATAAAAATTTGTGATTGTTTTACCAGGAACACATGTTTGAGACTAGTTTTAGGACTAGTCAAAAACCCTAATTTCCACAGACTATAACTCTGAAAGTATAGAGAAAAAACTTATATTTTTTACTATAGGTACTTCAATATGTCCCCTCAAGCTCCCAAAATTTTATCTATCTAAAACTTCCCAGAAAAAAATGTTGTATTGAAAACTCCAAGATGACACATTTGAAGGAGCCAAACCTTAAGATTACGAACTTTGAAACCAAATTTTATGAACCAAAATCCACAAATAGTATAATAATAGAAAGAATAAGAAACTCCACACCTTTATAACAATAGAGAGCCATTGAATAATAATCCACTTCAAGGGGGAAACCTCTTTTTACAATATATCCAATGCACAAGACAAAATGCCTATACAAATGAATCTCCTTTATTATAAATAAGAGATAAAGTAAGCATGATGTAACCTACAATAAAGACAACCTAGCCATAAATAATATATAATAATGAATGAGGATTGGGACCTTAACATAGGGTCCTTAAGAGAAATGAAACCAACAAAGAAAGGAGAGATGAAGAGTGGGAAGAAGAAGAGAAGCAACATTGGAGGAGAGCTCAAAGAGGCAGTTTGCTTGAATATCGAAGGACAAGAAACCATTGAGCCTATCCACGCATGAGCATAAGATTAGCCATCAGAAAAATCCATATGAAAAATACTTTTAGTGAGTAACAAAGCATTAGAATATCATTTGAGAGTGCATAACTCCCCTTTGTAATAATTTCCTAAGGAATAATCAAATCCCAACAAATGTTGGTTTTCCCATTTGGGTTTCTAGAGTAAAAAAAAAAGCTTTGTCTGTGGTGCATTTAAATTATGTATGGTTGATTAATTAGTATGTGTTTGGTTTCTTCCATTAATTTTTTGTATATATTTATGTGTGTTGGAGGAGCACTAGTTGCATCCCATATTAGCATCATAACTTCTCTACTCTACATTGATATGAAAATCCTTAGATGCTAATTTATTATTTAAATACATAGAAACATCCAACTTGATTCGAAATATAAATGATTGCTTTGATTGTTTACAAACAAAATGAATTCAATTATCTATCCAAATCCACTTTAATGATAAATAACTTGCAAGATAAATGAGCAAAATAGAACAACAATAATAAAACACATACATAAGTTTGTTAACGAAGTTCACCCAACTTGGGCTAGGTTTTTGGGTCTGCTACCAATTGAGACTGCTTTATTAATGCTTAAATGTTTGTGTTCTTACAATGACCTTTTTACATGTTTCTCAAACTCAGAAACATAGTGTACCATTGAATTCCTCTCACAATTCTGAGAAAATCGAGTATAAACACTCTATATTTTCCTCAAGGAACTCTTTGGCACACGTTACAATGAAAAATCAAAGTCTAGATACCCTTACGACATGAAATTTGATGCATATTAGCATGCATACCAATACCTCATACTTGGTACTGTACCATGTGTCTGTCCAAGCGTCGACTTAAATAGGGTGCAGGCCCTAACTAGAAACCAGAATCTTAAGCAAACTTTTAATGTAATTTGTTGTCATCCCAAATTAATAGGCACATTTGGCTCAATGGTTAGGGAATTGGTATAGTTGGGAGGAGGTCGTGGGTTCAAACCCGCAGACCTCTCTGCCTTTGGCGCTTTATGAAACTATATACATTATATATATGGTTTGTTGATAAACATGTGGCATATTTTTCGTTATCTCCCCACGAATGTCGCCATCCGGTTACATTGGATACGGTATAAAGTATGGATCGAGGCTAGCCCTCGACCCCTTTTCCCACCAATCAAACTTTAAAACAATCTTAAATATATTATATACCTTGTATCTATTAAGTCACAACCCTTGGCATATTGGTAAGTCATTATATTTGTATGCATGAGGTCGGGAGTTCGACTCTGATCGACCCATAAAATTTTGATGAACCATACCCATAAAGGGACAGTGGGAGGCTGCCACATGGCAGTCTCTCACTGGTTCACTTGTACATGTATGAACATTCCACGTGTCAAGACCTAGTTGGTCCAACTAGATTTTATGGCTGCTTCAGTGGTGGAGATGGAAGGTACAATTTCAACCATCATGTTTCCATTTTAATTGACCCTGGTTCCAATTTGAGTTATGTTTCCCCTGAAACTGTTGAGAAATGTAAATTGAAACAAGTTAAACATGTTAAATCAAGGCTGGTACAACTAGCCACTGGAACCAAAAGAAAAGTAACAGAGGTCATACCAGTATGCCAATTTGTCATGATTGGGTTTCCCACCCAACAAAACCTAAACATACTTCCTCTAGGAGCTTATGACCTGTTGATTGGCATGGACTGGTTGGCTTCCCACAAAACCAATTTGGATTGTTACAGTAAAACTTTGGAGTGTGAAAATGAAGAAGGAAGAAGGGTAACCCTACAAGGGATTCAAAATCATATCTCAGTGAGACAAATATCAACCCTCTAAGTGAATAAGTATTGAAGAAAGGGATGTCCCTTGTATGCAATACAGGTACTAAACTCTATTGAGAATGACAAACCTAGCCTACAGAACCATCAAATATTAAAAAAAATAAAGATGTATTCCTAGAAGAGGTGCCAGGTCTACCTCCAAGAAGGGATATTGATTTTTCAATAGAACTTGTACCATGAGCAGTGCCAATATCTAGAACACCCTATAGGATGAGTACACCAGAGCTAATTGATCTCAAACTACAACTGAAGGAGATGTGGGACAAAAGCTACATTCATCCTAGTGTGTCTCCCTAGGGAGCACCATCCTTGTTTGTGAAAAATAAAGATGTCGCACTCAGATTGTGCATAGATTATAGAAAACTCAATAAGATGACCATCAAGAATAAGTATCCCTTGCCAAGGATCGATGACTTGTTTGACCAATTAAGGGGTGCTACCATATTCTCCAAGATTGACTTGAGGTATGGATACCATTAGGTCCGAATTAAAGATGAATACATACACAAGACAACATTTTGGACAAGATATGGTCACTATGAATTTTTGGTGGTGCCATTTGGGCTTACCAATGCACCAACCACTTTTATGTGCTTAATGAATAACGTATTCAGAAATTTATTGGATATATTTTTGTTGGTTTTAATTGATGATATCCTAATATATTCCAAGAATAGGGAAGAACATCTCAAGCTAGTATTCCAAGTACTAAGAGAGCATCATCTCTATACTAAGCTCAGTAAGTGTGACTTTTTCCAGAAACAAGTCTACTACTTAGGCCATGTTATTTTTGAGGAAGGAGTGGCAATTGATCCTAACAATATTAAAGCCATCATGGATTGGCCTACCCCAAAGGATGTATCTGATATCAGAACCTTTATGGTGTAACACCTTGTTTCCCCCAGTCTGTAAAAATAACTATACTGGTCAAGTATTGTGGCAAACTCAAAAATGTGAATGTGTAATGTGAATAGACCTTGTGAAAAAGGTCGATGAAAGCGAATAATATTATGAATATATATTGCAGGACTGCTGAGAGGGGTATATGCTAAAAAAGAGACCACAATGGCTGGATAAAGGTGGTGGAAGGCACCTGGAATGGTGGCATTAACTTCCACCGAAAACCAATACCGTATTTGGTCTTCACTGGCCCGGAGAACCAAGAGTGGCTCGTTGGCCCAAAATTAATTACTCGCAGGTTGGTAGGTGGTGGCTCTTCACACATAATGATGGATGGGGGTAAAACCGCCCATCCATGGAGTCTTGACACCTGACCACCACGAGGGAGATCGTGCCACACGCAACCTCACCGGAAAGGAAAAAGGCAGGAGGAGTGTGCGATCACGGGCAGACGCGAGGGAGGAAGAACTCTGGAAAAATATGCAGAGTGAGTGATAGCAGAGAAGAAGGAGAGTAACCTTTGTTCTCAGTCACTGGCAGACTGAGACACAGTCTCGCAGTATCGTGGTCTCAGCTCGGGGGTGGCTAGTGGTAAATCCGTTGGGAGTCGCTGAGCCTACGGTTGGGAGGAAACGAGCACCCCTCTCAGCAGTTGCATCACCTCTGGTGTTTTTCTAATAAGTGTTTTGTCTCTGGCATCTTGAAATATATATATATTCTAACATTTATGCTCATAAGCTATGAAATTGTGAATGATTTCAGTGCAAGAATGTTTGTATGGTGTTTTTATCAGTACTGGTAGTTGCATGTTTATAATGGAAAGACTACGCATGGCTTATGTTTTCATAAATATCTATTTATATGCATACTGATCTAATTCATACTTCATGTCTGGTTCTCGAGAGAGAGATACCCTTATCTACCTCAGATAGTACCCTGGGTAAACCTCCCCATAGAGATACCCTCCTTGAAAATCCCATCAAGAACCTGGAGAGAGGATGTGAAGGCACAAGGCCTTAGTAACCCTGGACGAGGAGGAACGATCCTCTTGAAATCCTAAGATGGTTGTGTAGGGATAAGTATCATTTGACGGGCAAGATCTTGTCGGAAGATCTGCAGTCATTCACAGCCGTTAGATTGGAAGGAGAAGGGGGGTCGTTAAATGCCTCATCCCCTTTCCTTTGTTTTCATGAGTAGCGTTAAAGGCATAGCTCAGGAGAGATAGTGCAGTTATGCACAGGCGCCCTGTAAAGCAAGTAGAGATCGAGACCCACTCAAGTCCTGGACTTGATGAAGGAGAGCAATAGATGTCTTGAAGACTCTTTTAAGAGACAAACCCTGGAGAAAGAGCGCAAAGCTCCCAAGTCCTTCATAGTTGACGAAGCTCAGGACAGATAGCACCTGGTCAGATGCATAGACCCTATAGGAATTCACAGAGGTCGAGGAAATCTTTCACGGCTTCAGAGTAGAGAAGCTCGGGAGGGATAGTGTTGTTTTGTGCACGGAACCATAGCTGCGAAGGTCGCAGAGGATAAGCAAAGGCCAAGACCTTTGATACTTAAGAAATATTCCAAGGAGAAGAAAGAGAAGTGCATGCTCAAGGAAGAGCTACAATTCTCGTTAGATTAGCAAGAGCGAAATAGATCTGGGTCGTCGAAAATGTATTTCCAGACGCGTGCAGAAGAGAGGAGAAACGGATGGTAGAGACACTTCGAAATAGAAGTGGTGAATAGCCGATAACCGTTGGATCTTGTAAAGTTGCAAGGCGGTTAGGGTTGGGTGCTTCAACCCACGAAGTCGCAAAGTGCGAAACGCGAGGAGGAGAATCTGAACCGTTGAATCCAGGAACGGGAGGACCGTTGGATCAGAACTCCATGGAGATATCGCATACCGGGAGTTCGAGGGTTCGTAGGTTGAAAGGGGCCACTTTCGACCGTAGAATTCACGAAGTGCCAAGAGCCGAGGCTCGTGAGAACACGTGGTACATCCATCAGGTGGGGCTCGCGTGGCCGACGGGTGGACATGTGTCGCCTGGGAAGGAGTCAAAATTTTGTTGACTTATCGTGTCTCGGAGGTTCATGAGGTAGGAGAATGAAGGCTCGACGCCCCAACTCGTGAGGTGGTGAGATGTGAGAAGTACGAAAAGGAATTCAAACCATCGCTGACTTTTGGGGTTTATCAGAGTCGAAAAACTCGACGCTCTGGTAGCGTTGTATCACAAAGAGAGAAAGGACGCCATATTGGTTAGGCCTATGGCCATAACCGTCGATCAGATGAGTGCATTTAAGGGATGGCAGGGTTTGTATCAGGTCCCGTAGGGACTCGGGGAATTCTATTCTTCGGAGAAATAAAGAAAAGGGGCGAAAATTTTTAATTTCCGTAGTGGGTATGTGACATATGGACCTAGAAAAATACTATACCTCCCTTCATAAAAAGGGGGTTAAATTAATTTATGCATCAGTATGTGAAGAAATATTTCAAGAGATGAAATACCTTCTAACTAATGCACCTGTACTGAAGATTTCATATCCAAACAAAGACTTCCTTGTGTGTACAGATGCCTACAAGGAAGGGTTCAGAGGAGTCCTTATGCAAGAAGGACATGTGATTTGCTACAAATTCATAAATTTGAATGAGCATGAAGTCAATTATGTGACCCATGATATGGAATTGGATTCCATAGTGCATGCTTTAAAAATGTGGAGGCATTACCTCTTAGGTAGAAGAGTTTTACATATGACAGACCATAGTGGGTTGAGGTATATTTTTTACGAACCAAAACTCAATGTGAGACAAGCTAGGTGGATGGCTCTCCTTAGTGATTTTTATTTTGAAATAAAACATATTAAAGGAAAGGATAATAGGGTGGTTGATTCCCTTAGTAGAAGTATGAAAGCAGTTTACTTGGCAGCTATGAGCACCAGTGAATCAGACATCAAAGAGAGATTCAAAACTGCACAAGAAACAGATGCATTTTTCAAGGCCACGACATCATACCTAAAGAAAAATCCCACGGGGCTGAATTATGAAGGTTATCATATGATTAATGATGACCTATTTACTTACAAGGGAATATTGTATATTCCAAATTCTGAAGACTTGAAGAGTTTCATAATGGATGAACTGCACAAAATACCATATACTGGTCATCCTCGTTATAAGAAAATGATCACATCCACTAGGAAACTATTCTATTGGCCTGGACTAAAAAAGGACATAGTTGATTACTTAGCTAAGTTTCTAGAATGTTAGCAATTCAAGGCAGAGAACCGACACCCAGCAAGGTTGTTGTAGCCCCTACCAATTCCCGAATGGAAATGGGAAACCATATCCATGGATTTCATCACAGGATTACCAAGATCAACCAAACAGAACGATGCCATCATGGTATTTGTGGGAAAACTAAGCAAGGTTCCTCACTTCATACCCGTCAAGTCAACTTGCAAGGCAATATATATTTCCAACATCTTCATGAAAGAGATATTCAGATTGCATGGCATGCATAAGGAAATTATATCCGACAGAGATACAAAGTTTACTTCAAACTTTTGGAAATCTTTGTTTGTTGGTTTTGAAACAAAATCTCTCTTTAGTACATCCTATCATTCTCAAAATGATGGGCAGACAGAGAGGGTAAACCAAGTATTAGAATACACGTTGAGGATGCACGTGATGCATCAACCCAAGAGGTGAGAGGAATACCTACCACGGGTAGAATTTTCTTACAACAATGGCTATCAAGAGTCATTAAAATGAGCCCTTTTGAAGCCCTCTATGGAAGGCAGTGCAACATTCCAATCAACTGGAACAACCTAGTAGATAGAGTTAAAATCAGGTCATATATGCTAAAGGAAATGGAACATCAAGTGTTTCAGATCAGGCAAAATCTAAAGATATCCTAGGATATACAAAAGAGATATGCAAATATGAAAAGGACTCCTAGAGAGTTCAAAGCACGGGATCATGTGTATCTCCGAGTTAGACCCAGGAGAAGCTCCTTGAGGATGGGAGCTTGTGCCAAGCTGGCACCTCGGCATTGTGGACCCTTTGAAGTTTTGGATAGAGTAGGACAAGTTTCCTATCGAATAACACTTCCTCCCATAGTGAAGGCACGTAATGTTCTCCATGTTTTTTTATTAAATAAGTATGTACATGATTCTAATCATATTATTTATTGCTTTGTGATTCAGGTGGAACTCGAGGGAGAATTCATGCTAGACCCTCGGTGCATAATAGATAGGAAGGAAACTCCACTCAAGAACAAAACCATTGCACAGGTCAAGGTGCAGTGGAAACACTTTGGCCCAAATGAGGCTATATGGGAAATGGAGGATTCCATGAGACATGAATATCCATTTTTGTTTACTTCTGTACATACAGAGAACATTGGCAGATAGAACATCGAGGACAATGTTCCTTTAAGGGGGAGGGGATTGTAATACCCCTGTTTCCCCCAATTTGTAAATCTAACTATAATTGTCCAAGAGACTATGGCGGACTAAATATGTGTGAATGTTTGATTTAATGAACCCTTGTATAAAAGGGTCAATATATGAATTTATATTATTAATAGAATTTGATTATGTGTTGCACAATTGTTGAAAGGGGGGAATTTTACCAACATAGACCATGTATGCTATGAGAAATATGGTGAAGGGTACCAAGTATGGTTGAGATGACCCCCACTAGACCAGTACCTACTAGGTTTAATTTCTCAATAGTCCTCTCACCCATAAATGAATTACCATTCAGGCTGGTAGTTGGAAGGCCATCCTCAAGAGTTAATGAGGAGATGGGGCAGGGTACCCATCGATAAGGCTTTTAGGCCTGACCACGAATTGGGATTCGGACCCATGAAACCTTGCTGAGGAAGGAAATAAATGAGGTAATTTGGGGATAGAGACACATCTGTGAGATAGCAGAGTAGAGAAAACACTCTCTCATGAAGAGCAATGATTATACTTTGATTATGAAGTTGAGAGGAAAAAGTTTAGCAATAAGCTCGATATGGATGTAAGAAGCCATGGGCAGGGTTTGGCTACAAGATGATAAATGAGGCTAACGAGTGACTAAGGAAGTACTTGTGCATACCTCCTTGTTTGGAGTAGAGAAAACCATTTTCCAAGTTGTTGTGGGAGGAGGAGAGTAACCTCCATCTGTGACTGTTGTGGAGCAAGGAGAAAGAATCTCTCTTAGAGCACCATGGTCTAGATCGGGGGTGGCCAGTGGTAAATCTGTCAAAAGTGATTGTGTCTATGGTTGGGAGGAAACGAGCACCCCTTCCAGCAGTTGCTTCACATTTTCTAGTTCTGATAAGTATTTTCATACTCTATGTATTATATTGGATGTGATGATGAAATGTTTATGTTTATGATTTAGTCTTTCAGTATTTGAACAATTATTAGAAATGATCTGTGATTTCTGTAAACGGTTATATATATATATGATCTTTCAATTTATCTCAGTTTTGTTGCTAGATAGTTATGAGATGTGAATCTGCAGAAGATATAGGGTAGGATTGATTGAAATGCCTAAGTTCTGCCAACCCTGTGAAGTTTACCTTAGCGGTAATGTTAAGTTCAAGTCTGTGGGAGAAGGGCATTTTCCTTCAAACTAACCATCCATCTAACTGAGGGCTCATTCCCGTGTTCTTAACCCATTGGAGGAAAAAATATTTGTGCCTAGCCCATAAGCTTTCCCAAAGGACCCATGTGACCAGGGCCTAGGAACCCTACGTTAGTCCGAAAGGAGCTAGCTCTTTCAGCTTCGAGACTTCGGGACTTGTGACTCCACAATCCTCGAAAATAGTCGAAGGCCAAAGTCAGGAATCGACGAGGGTCGTCGATCTAGGGATCCAAGGTAGATATCTCTCATTAAGCACTTCGGTGAAGTGTTACTTCGAGAGAATAGGAATGGTCTAGCGCCGAAACTCCCGAATGTTGGAGTCGCGAAGTTAATTTGGACCATTGAAAGTGGAGGGGCACGTTTCCATATATCCAAAGTTATCTGGGAGTCCAGGTATTCAGTTATTTAGAGACGTGCGGGTTTTCCCCGAATATATGTAAGTATGAGTAAACTCTGGTCGTAGATGCTAGGTACACGTGGCAATAGATCTGACGTGGTTTGGAAGGAAAGCCGAGAGATACATGCCGAACTCCCAAATGTCGAACTGCTGAAGTGACGAGGACCATTGGATGAACGTGTACATGGCAAGCGATCCCGTGGTCTGGAGAAGGGATAATGAAACCATGGGAATTCTAGGAAGGACAGATCCAAATCCATATTTGGAAAGATAGAGTGTTGGAATTGTGGGAAGAAAGGACATCTGAAGAAATATTGTAGAGCTCCAAAGAAACAAAGAGATGGATAGCAGGAGAAAAATCAGGAAGAAAAATTTAATAGGTGATGTGTTACAAGATGCTTTGATTCTTTCTACTGACAATATTTTTTAGTCTTGGGTAGTAGATTCAGGGGCTTCATTTCATGCCACACCCCATAGGAAACATTTTTTAGATTATGTTCAAGGTAATTTTGGACAGGTTCATTTGGGTGATGATGTTGTAAGTTTTAAACCTGTGAAGTAAAGCAATTTATATAGATTCTTAAGAAAAACATAATTTAATCAATGGCTCATACACAAAGTACATAGAGATTTATACCGGAAACCCTCAACCGGGAAAACCTTTCTTATATTCATTATATCAAATTTCACCATTCACCATACAATATATATATACAATGTTTTTAGGTATTCTGTAGATACCAAAACCCTAATCCCTTAATCCGGGATTAATTTAAAAAACCACTAAAAATAGCAAAATCCACTAAAAATAACAAAAACCGCCAAAAAAAAAAAATTGGGGGCGCTGCCCCGGGCTCCCGCTCATTGCCGAACGTGTACAACTTAAGGAGGCTATGTGTACAACTCGTTTCCTTACCACGTGTGGCTTCATAGAAACCTTTATTGTGGAGTGTGATGCCTCAGAGCATGGCATTAGAGTAGTTTTAATGAAAGAAGGAAGGCCCCTTGTCCTTGAAAGCACCTAGCTTAAAAGAAAAAACTTACTCAAACCCATTTATGAAAAGAAAATGTTGGTCACATTACATGCAATTAAGAAATGGCACCCTTAACTAATAGAAAAGCACTTCAAGGTAAAAACAAATCATGATAGTTTGAAGTACTTTTTGGAAAAATGATATCTTTATAAAAGCAACAAAAATGGATTACAAAGATGTGTTAAATCCAAAAAGATCACTTATGCTAATTTCGTGTATGACAACAACAACTTGGAGGAATCGACCTCGTACAAATGTCTCAAAATCAATTTTCATCATGAGATTATCTAGAACTATAACATTGACAAAAGTATAAATGGAGGGTGGAAAGCTTATTATTGGCTTGAAAATAAAGGTAAATCAACAAACCTTTGGCTATGGAATAAGAAGAAACTTATCTTTGAGACTCTCGTCATTCTTTTCATATTATATTGTTGTGAAGTTTGGAGTATCAATACCTCTCGAGAAATGTGGAAAAAAATAGGCAAATTCAAAAGTGTTTTATAACTTATAATCTCAAAATTAAAGACAATACACCCTATCCTATCCTCCTCATAGATGCGAATTTTTCCCCCATTTAGAACACGACTATGACTAGGTATCTAATGTACAATAACAAGATAAACAACATGGAAAACAAGAGGCTTCCTAACATTGTTTCAAACTCTAATCAAACCCACTTGCAGCTCAAGAAAGGTTAGTATAAAGATGCCAAGTCTTGGTTAAATCATTGTGGAATAAAGGAGGTCACTCTACAATTAACGATAATATTAAAAATATTAACATCTAAATTTGAGAAATTGGGATGGGATAAAGAATTAGAAAATAAAAATAAAAAATTAAGATACTATAAGGAGGTGATCAACCCTAATTTAGAATATCAAAAGTATTTCTCTATATTGACTAGCATAAAGAAGAAAATCAACATTGCTAAAATAAAAACAAACTCTCACGAATTCCATAGTTAAACAAGACATTGGACAATTCACAAAACATCACAGGTTGAAATAATTTGTCATTTTTGTGACACCGAAAGAGTTGAAGATGAAAAACATTTTCTCTTAAAATGACGTACATACACTGACATTAAATCACAATTTCAAATATTTGTTACATTACCAACATTCCTAACCTTTTAACTCATCAAAATTATGGTGATTTAAATCACAATTTCAAATATTTGTTACATTACCAACATTCCTAACCTTTTAACTCATCAAAATTATGGTGATTTATGAACACTTCTCTTAAATCTTTTTAAACATAGAAATAAAATTCTAAAACAAACCAAATATTTTTTTATCTTTCTTTGACCTAAGTGATCATTAAATCATCATAATAATGAATTTAATAATATTTAATAATAAAAAATAATATATTTTTTAATGTCTAACTTATTATTTCATAATTTTATTTAAAAAATTCTATTACATAGTGTGAATAAGATAAGTAACATAATGCCCCCCAATTCGGGTGCCCGATCAAGCCCACGGGCCTATCACACACCTCGATCAATGGGCACATGGACTCTCAACTCTTCACCTCCATGTCAAACATCATCATTAATGAAGCCATAAATTGGCTAGCTCCAATATTAAATTTGACAAGGGCCGACAGTATGGATTGCATAACCAAAGATAAATGTGGAGATACGGAGTGGGCTAACTTAGGAGCAATCTTCTCTCCCTAGGTCTACTTTTCAAACAAAAAAATGGGCTTGAATCTGGTCAATTTTTCAGGGTAGTTTGAGTTTAGCATGGATCAAAGTTCCATGCATTTCAAAACCTTACCCCAGGGGTTTTGCCCCATTTTAAACCAACCTAGATGCTCAGAAAATCGATCAGAGTTCTGGATTGGCTGAAAATTTAAAAGTTGGCCGCCAGAAGACCTGTCGGAAAGGTAACTCAAGAGGGAAGATTTCTCCCGAGTTAGCCCACTCCATGGAGATACAGACACAAGCGAGAGACTCTTAAAGAACACTTGCCTTCCATCGTACAAAAAACCAGAAGACTAACAGGGCTCCCATCACCATGATAGAGTTGCATCAAATCCAATGTAAAAGCAAAGACATATCACTACATTTACTTCGACTTTATGACGTTGGTACGCATCTTGGTGGCCTCCACCGCCAAAGGAA
This sequence comes from Picea engelmannii, assembly GCA_009831015.1. NCBI lineage: Eukaryota > Viridiplantae > Streptophyta > Pinopsida > Pinales > Pinaceae > Picea > Picea engelmannii. Next base: position 238,468 of record ML779773.1, on the reverse strand, counting down.
AGCCCACTCTACAGCAATGTTGAGTATGGGCATTAATCATCCCCTATACATCTCTATCATGAAGCGAGAAATATTGCAGAAGAAGGAAGAAGTTAGAGTTTGTATCAAGAAACATCAAGATACTCAAGCCTCAGATCAAAGTTCTCATCCTGTGCCCACAACTTTCAATGTTGGAGGCATCGAGTTATCAAGCAAGCCAACATGAGTAGAAGAGGCGCCAGGACTAGAGGCCAACGCACCCAACCAGGACTCCCTCTCCCAAGGTTGCATCAAGATGTAATCTGTGCTACAGAATCTTTGCAAGCTCAAACGCCTCCTGCAACAAGAGAAGTGGTTGAAGCTCTGGAAGAAGAAGAAGTCTGGCACACTCGACAATGCACTACAAACAGTGAAGTTGACTCTGAAATGTTAACTTGGATTCCTGACATTGGTTCTACCAGAGCAAGAGATACTTAGTGTTATTGTACAGTGGATTCGTATTGGCATTAAACACTCTGCTAGGAAGGGCCCTCACTGATAAACAAACAATATTCAACAAACTCTTCCTGCAAATTGAATACCTTTAACTGCAAGTCAAAGCTCTAGATAAAAAGATCAACACTATGGTCGCAAGCTATGGAATTCACTTTGAAGACCTCAATGGTGATGCCCCTTCAGGTTCTCCAGGAAAATGATCCTCCTCCTATTGTTAACATTCTTTAATGTCTTCTCTTCTCAGTGATTTTATGTTCTATTTTTGTAATCACCATAAAGCTATGTGTTCTTTGTATACTTTTTGTAGCCTAACAATGGCAAATAACACTAAAATCCATGATGGATATCATAGGAAGCCCAAACATGGCGATAACATTTCTTTGTATTCAATAAATATAACTATGGTCTTGTATTTTTGTCCATAATATTTAATATAGTTTGCTAGCTTTAAGGAAAAACCATAATATTAAAAATTAAAATTCAAAAAAAATAATTTTTTTAACATATAAAAAACATTTTCAATAATATAAAAAATATTAAAAATAATAGTTTTAAAAAATTATAATAATAAAATAAGCTCACATGAGTCCACTTAATTTCAATATCTTCGCATAGATTATTTTAACTTCCACCTTTTGCAATAATATCAAAAATGAATATAATAAAAATTATTGAAAATAATAAAATAAATTGATAATTATAATAATAAAATAAATTTGCATAAATCTACTTAATTTCAATATTTTGACATTTGATTATTTTAACTTCAAATTTTTAAATATTAAAAAGTTTGTTAATATTTAATTTATGACAAATTAATTATAACACCATATTTGTAATTATATATTAATAATTAATTTCAACTTAGTATTAAAAAATATGTAAAATGTTTAATCATGATGATGATGATTAACGTCTACTAAGATCGAATTGGTTTATCGAATCTTAAGAGGGTAAGTGATTACTTGTGATTCTTTAGAATTTTGTTTATATGCTTGAAAAGCATTAAGATGAGTTTTCCAAGATCACCATACTTTTGTTGAGTTAAGAGGTCAAGAAGGTTGGTAGTGTGCCAAATATTTTGAAAATGAGATCTAATATGGGTATAAGCTGGACAATCTAAGAGAAAGTGTTTTTCATGTTCAACCTTCTTAGTGTCACAAAGGCGACACACTATTTCATCCCATGGGATTTTAGGAATTGACCAACGCTCAGTTTCACTATGGAGCTCGTGAGAATTTGTTCTTATCTTAGCAATGCTTATTCTTTTATTTACACTTGGCAAAGCAGATAGATAATTTTGATCTTCTAGATTAGGGTTGATTACATCCTTATAATACCTTAATTTTCTTTTCTCCTCTAACTCTTTATCACACCAGATTTTCTCCTTAAATTTTGATATGACGTTTTTTTTAATGGTATCTTTATTTTGCAAAATGGTGTCTTCCATGATTCCCCAATAGTTTAGCCAAGATCGGGCATCTTTATGTCATCCTCGTTTGAGTCGATGGTGGTTATGACTCGATTTTGAAGCAATTTTAAGAAGTCTCTTGTCTTCCATGTTATTTAACTTGTTCTTGTACATTATGTATCTAGTCATAGCCATGCTCTCAATGGGGGAGAGGCTTGTTTCTAAGAGGAGGATAGGATAGGATAGAGAGTATTTCCTTTAATTTTGAGATTACAGGTTATAAATTTCTTTTGTATTTGCTCTATCTTTCTCCAGGATTCACGAGAGATACTGCAACCCCATACTTCACATCCATAAAGATTAGCAGGTGTAAAAAGAGTCTCAAAGAAGAGTTTCGTCTTATCCCAACTCCAAAGATCAGTTGATTTACAATTGTTTTCAAACCCATAATAAGTCTTTCATCCCCCAATAATCATTTTCTCAATGCTATAATTTCAATTGAGCTTGTGGTGAATATCAATTCCAATATATTTGTATGAAGTCACTTGTTCCAAGTTGTTTTTGTCATATACAAAGGTATCATAAGGGATCTTATTGGATTTAATAATCATGACCTTAGTCTTATCAGTATTAACAGTTATTGGAGCAAAAATCCTTGAGGATTCTTGGTTGGTTTTCAAGATCATGGGGACTCATTGTCATAAGAACGATGTCATCGTCATAAAGAAGAAGATTGATGACTACATCAGTGAGAGTAGGGCCGACACAACCTGTTTTTTCCAAGCAATCTTCTAACTTGTCAATGTATATGCTAAAGAGGTAGGGGACAAGGGACAACCTTGTTTGACTATGATATTACAGTTAATCTCTTTTGACTAGCCCTTAATGTTTTTAAACTTAACAATAACGTTCTCATACATCCTTATTGCAGCGGTCCTCAATTCGAGAGGCACTTTTATCTCTTCCAACCTATTCCAAAGGTTTTTCCTAGGAACCATGTCAAAATATTTTCTAAAGTCAATAAAACAACAAAAAAGATTGTTTTTAGTATTGCGGAACTCCTCTGCAATGATTCTAAAGGTAACAAGATGGTCCACAGTTGAATGATATTTCTTAAACTTGACGTGACCTTTAGCTCTTTTACCGTGACTTTCTAGCCAAAGGATAATCTTCTTTTCCAAAATAATTCCATAAATTTTGGCTAAAATCGGACTAATCATAATGGTCCTATAATTAGAGTGAACGTTTCTATCTTCATTTTTAAAAATAGGAACAATGAAACTTTGCATCCAAGGTTTAGGGAAGCCCTGTTTGACTGCTAAATTGAAGAGCTTGTGTATGTGAGAGATAAGAATTGGCCCTCCGATTTTAAAAATTTCAGCGTGGTAGCCTTCAATGTCTTTAGCTTTCCCATTTGCAAGCCATTTAACCCCGAACACTATGAAATCTAAACAAAAAACTCCTTCCTTTGTAGGGACAATAGGAATGGTGTCCATGGAATTAGGGAACTCGTATTTAGACTTTTTTCCAGTCCCTTAAGGGAATCCTATTATTTTCTTTAGTATTGTGTTTTAGAATTTAGCTCCAGTGCTTCTTAGGATCCAGCTTATATAGTTGTGAAAGTTGTTCTTGCCTTTTATTGATATAGTACATTTTTTTCCTTTTAATTAGGGCTTTGTACGTATTGATCTTATCGAGTTTTAAGGACTTAGAAGCATCCCTAATGGCTTTCCTAGCAATTTTACATTATTTATCATACCAAGGATCGGTCGGTCTATTATTCTTTTTATAGGACACCTCGAAAGAGAACTTGTTACTAGAAGTGGAAAGGGTAGTTGTAAAATTATGATAGAGTTCTTCAATGTTGTCATTATAAGTTAGGAAATTTAATTTACTATTTAAATCATTTAAGAAAATGTCAACTTTACTTTTGTCAAAGCGCAAATTCCTTTGATTATCAAAATTCTCTTCAATGGCACTCCTATGCATGGAAAAGTTTAGAGTTAGGGTTAAAGGTTATGATCAGAGTCGGGCTCATGGTCATTTAAAAGGTCAAAAGTTTATATTTGGTTGAAAACGGGGATTTCGGATATCACATAATCTACAACACTACTCCCTAGCCCATGAATACAAGTCATCTAGTTGGAGTTTGGCCACTTCATTACTCCATTGCAAATTATTAGGTTTTGAGAGTTGCAGAGCTTGACCAACTCAATACCAAACAAATTCTCAATTAGGTCTTCTAAGCTTATTTTGTAGCTATTAGATAAAACAAGGTCCTCATCTAGCCATAGAGGATTATGGTTGGAGTCATTACTTAAAAGAGTAACTTGTTTAGATGCAGTCATAGCATTAAAATCTCCTAACAAGAGGATACTACCTTCATTTTTCAAACTATAAATATCTTGTTTTAAATTATTATAAGAACAATTGTTATCTAGATTATTTTTCTTATAAAAAGTAGAATTAATAGGTGCAAAATAGCAAATTGCTATATACATCTTCTTAGCATTGGTGCCTGAAATTTCTATCCAAATGCACTGATTGAGAGGGTCAATCTTATGAAGTTGAATGTGAGGAGAAATGTTCTTTCTAATATAACAAACTATGTCTCATATCCCTCTACAAGACAAATCCTTTTATGTTAGGGACCTTAGACTCATGCTCCCAAGTTTCAACTAGAGAGATAATATCAATATCACTCTGGATCCAACTTATCATAGGACCTTTGCGCCATGGAAAGCCACGATAGTTCCAAAAAAGGATCTCGAGTGTCCCAAATTCCTATTTATTATTATCCTTTTGGTCTCTATCCCTAACAATAGCTTTTCAATTTCTAATTATTGTTCATTTTCCTTCTTTCCTGACTTCTTTTACCTTTTGAACTTCCTTCATTAATTTAGCTTGGTTTTAGAGAATGAAATCTTCATTTATAAATCAATCTATCTTTGTGATCAATTATTTTTCTTAACCTCTTTGCTTCTATGAGGTAAGTTGTATCAATTTGTGATTTATTATTTAATTCTTCTTTGTTCTTTTATCCTTCATTGTGTGTAATTCACTCTTGAACCCTAAGAATCTATCATCTATTTCAGTTTGAATGGTATCTTTAATTTTGTTCAAAACAATAGATATATAATGTTAGAAATAAAATATCTCCTTCTAAGCTTTCAATTTGAACTTGTGACCTCCAAGGACCAAGTTCGTGCTTTTAACCATTAAACCCACTCAATTTATATAATTTAAATAGTACTTAAAAAATATATTTAATTTTTTTAGGCGTTGTCCAACTTAAATTGCATTTTTAAATGCAGAAATAGATTCAGCCTTTTGAAAAAAATCCTAGAACACTCAAATATGTAGATACAACAATTTCTAGCAGGATATGTAGATACAACAATTTAGCAAATATAATCAAAAATATCCAAAAAAATAACTTTTAGAATACATTCTTTTTATTATAATTTATTTTAAAAGTTTAAATAAATGATTTGTATAAGGAAAAAATAATTTGTGTATTTATTCTTTTAGAGAAGTTTTAATAACATTTTCATAAGGAACAAAAGATGTTATAAACCAATCTAAAATGTGTAACCATTATTTTTCATCTTGTATCAAAATAACAACTATTTCATTTGATCGCATAAACGTAATGTTGTGGGCATAACTTCAGTCTCAAGCATTGGAGGTCCATGCCCAAATATAGCAAGCACGCAGTTGAAACTTTTTAGATAATACAAAGCATAGGAGGATGTACAATATAATTGTCTTTCTGCCTTTGAAGCAGATTAGCTTAAATTTTTCTACAGTCAAATAGGCACACATAGTATTAAACAGCTGCATCTTTCTCCAATCTGTTTTAGAAAAGCTTTTTCTACAGTCAAATAGGCACACATAGTATTAAACAGCTGCATCTTTCTTTAATCTGTTTTACAAAAGCCAAGTGCTTTTCACTAAACAAAAATAGAGAACCAAGCAGCAGCTCATGTTTAAGACAAAATATATAAAACTTCTCAAGATGAAAAGAGGGAAGAGGTGCTCTCACAGTGGTAGAAAACAACTCCAGGATCCACACCATTGTAAGAGAAGAGAGGAAAGAAGAACTTTAAAGGACAAGGAAACAATTTTAAGATACACACTAGGGCATTGGGAAGAAGAAGAGAATGTGTGATAGAAGAGGAGTTAGACACAATTCTAAAATGCACACCATGAAAAGAAGAAGAGAATGTGTGAGAGAAGAGGAGTTAGAAACAATTCCAAAATGCACACCATGAAAAGAAGAAGAAGAAGAAGCACACCATGAAATGAAAAGAAGAAGAAGAAGATTGCAGGGATCTGATAGAGACCAATTCATACCCCAGCCTCTCATTCAAAACTACATGCTATTGGATCTAATACTTGGTATGCGTTAATAATTCTGCCTAGAGAGGAGAGCTTATGGAAATAGATTTAGATCCTTGGTAACGACTTCCTTAACATTGTGCTGTTGGCCAGCCTCATGCAGCAACTCCAACACTCTCCTCATGGATGGCCGATTGATGGGCAAAGCACTGGTACAGAGAAGAGCCACTTTGAGGACTGCAGCCATTTCTTCCCTGAAGCAATCTACAATTACTCGAGAATCCAATACATCCTGCAACTCATCATTCTGCTTCTCAATTCTAGTGCGCACCCACTTCACAAGGTCTTTGCTCTCCTCAAAATCGGGAATGACTGGTTGCTTGCCCGTCACTAGCTCCAGAAGCACCACTCCAAAACTGTAGATGTCACTTTTCTCAGTCACTTTGAGGGTGTATGCATATTCTGAACCAAAAAACAAAGTGATCAATTTTGAATTTTGGTATAACAACTCTGATTAAAAATTCTCTACTTCATTTGAATGACTTTACAAATCAAAGTTGCTTCAGGATACTAGAGATTTTACACAAGAGGTATGGTTTTCCAAATTTGAGAAGTCAAAACCCTATCTAAAATCAGTTAGGCTCGTGATCTCCTTAAATATACAGCTCCTAAGTATCTTAAAGGAACAAATGAAAATTCATAATGCGAGCCTGGTTACTGAAGATAGATGCCGAGGTGAATTCCATTATGGCTTCGGAGCCTTAAGTTCTCAAAAACATTGGATTACGTCGTCACTACATCTTCTAACAAAACAAATTCATGGTTCTCAAGATAAACTTGATTTGACATAGTACAAGCAATCTGCAATTTGAAACACTAAGCTGCCAAGTTTCAGACCTAGACTTCAATGCCTTTCACAGGCCAACATTATAAGTTGTGAATATTAAACTCTTAAAGAACTTAAAAAAAGCTGTGTAGGGCTTCTCATGCCATGCTGAGAATGTGAGTGCTTGATAAGCATAGAATTACCTTCGAGCCCTAAACTTGGCCAGCTCAAAATCATTTTAAAAAAATCAAATAACTGAGTTGTTGTGAAAATACACTACTTTGACAGCTGGGGAAGCTACACTTTAAGTGTCTAAGGAGCCCTTTAAATTCATACTGAATGGAAGCCACACATTTCCAATGTAAACGTAAATGCCACTCTAACTCATAAGAGAATTTCAGATCTTAGAAGTGCTTCTAGAAACACAAAAGCACCTGGCATTTGTACTGGTCTCATTTTTTGAACCTCATGCCATTCAAGTTGGGGTGTGGGATGCAAATTTTATTTGGATGACAGAACCGAGGTAGCAAACTAAGTAAATAAATAAAAAGAATAAACCAACATAGATTTATGTTAATCCTAAATTTTTTATGCTGCTAAAGGTTTGCACCTGGTATTTTATCCCTTTCTAAGCTCTTAATAAATCTGGAGTTAATAAAACCAATTTATATTATTTTTAATTTTTAGGTGAGGGTGGGGGGCAAGGCCAGCAAATTTTATTTTCAATTAAAACTGTGTGTATATTAACATTAGATTGGTAAGAAAAGTTGTGCATATCTATCTGTCTATGTACCTGGAGCTATATAACCATAGGAGCCAGCAATTGCAGACATGTAATCGACTCCCTTCTCACAGCTCTCAAGAACCTTTGCAAGTCCAAAATCAGCTACACGAGCACCAAAATCAGCATCTAGCAGAATATTATTGGACTTCACATCGCGATGGATGATAGGAGGCACACAGTCATGATGCAAATAAGCCAAACCCTGAGCTGCTCCAACTGCAATTTTGTAGCGTGTAGGCCAATTAAGGTCACCGGCTTTGGGGCCATGAAGCAGATCCCCCAAACTGCCATTAGGCATGTACTCGTATACCAAAAGATTAGAATCACCATTGACACAGCAACACCAGAGTTTCACTATGTTTTTATGCCTAATCTTTCCCAAAGTTTCAACTTCTGCCTTGAATCCATTATCATTGCAGGAGGTGGAGCCTTCAGCCTTTCCACTGCTCCACAGCCTCTTGATGGCAACCGTTTCTCCATTCCCAAGTATGGCCTTGTAGACTTTTCCTGATCCACCACTTCCAATCACATTTTCCTCGTCTATGCAATCCAGAATTTCATATTCTCTGAAACCTAGTCGGTGAAACGAGGTCAGCATCCAGGGAGACTTATTGCTTCGCCACAAATCTTTAACTTTAGCTTTATTGTATTGACGGTATTGTCTATAAAACCAGGCCAGTCCTAACACAAAAATGACCGCAGCCAAAGAAAACAGTGTTGGGAGCAGCCATGCCCAACTGTTACACTTTCTTCTACTGCCATCCTCCATGTCAGAACAGGAATTAAGCCCTTCGAGACCATCATTGCTGCAAAGCCCGGGATTGCCCATTAAACTCGACTTATAAAAACTAGGACTGAAAGCAGAAGGAACAATGCCAGTCAGCTGATTATCGGAAAGATTGAAGATATTAAGCTTCAAATTGCCCAATTCAGGAGGAATTTCTCCTGTCAAGGCGTTGACAGAAAGATCCAGATATGTAAGAACCGGCAGCTCCCCTAGCTCTCTAGGAATAGAGCCCGAGAATCTGTTATTTGACAGATTTAGGTCTGCCAGTTGATTCCATGACAGTATGTTAGTAAGAAGGCTACCGGAGAACTGATTCTCGGAGAGATGCAACTTACTTAATTTATTCAGCGAACCCAAAGTGGCTGGAAGAGGACCTGTGAATTGATTGTTGCTGCCATCAATTACAGAAAGATTAGCCACCAGCCCTATGTCAGAAGGCAAGCTGCCGGAAAAACGGTTACCGGATATCAAGAGTTCTGACAGATTCTTGGCATTCCTAATTTGAGAAGAAACTAAGCCTTCGAACTTGTTGTTACTGAGCTCGAGCAGGTAAACATGAGGGAGACCCCAGAATGAACTAGGTACTTGTCCCATGAGCTCATTGTTGCCTATTCTCACCCTTTCGAGGCTCGAACATGCACCGTATTTCAAAGGCAACTGCCCGGTGAAGTTATTGTTAAAGATATTCAAAGTTTGCAGCTTCCCTTGCTTGCAAAGATCCGGTGGAAGCGTCCCACTCAGACGATTTCCTGCAATATCTAGCGTTTGTAGGCCAGAAAAACTGCCCAAATTCGAAGGCAAGCTACCAGTCAATTTATTCGTAAACAGCTTGAGCTCAGACAGATTTGGAGAATACCCAATAACCTCCGGAATGTTGCCTACCAAATTATTCTCGAACAGGTTCAAGGACGAAAGTGGCAACATTGCCAGCTGCTCAGGAATGCTCCCGTTGAGCATATTTGTTGAGGCATCAAACCTTCTGAGAGAAGTAAGCTCAGCCCAGTTCTCAGGAATCCTTCCTGTTAAGTTGTTATGATAGAGCTCAATCTGCACTATTTGATTCAACTTTGTAATGCTCTCTGGAATAATTCCCGAGAGCTGATTCCAGGAAAGATCCAGGTTTGTCAAAGCCAACAGATTGCCAATAGAATCCGGAATATCACCCACCAGATTACAAGAAGGAGCCCATAGATTCTTCAACTTTGCTAGCTTTCCCAACTGAGGAGGAATCACACCCGGAGCAAAGGGATTGTATGCGAGCAATAACTCCTGCAGATTGCTGAGATTTCCCAGAAATGTTGGGATTGTCTCGTTTAAAAGATTATTGGCCAGGTTCAGTACTTGAAGCCTTGGCAGTTTCCCAATGCCTGCAGGAATCGAACCAGAGAAATTGTTACTCGAGAGATCCAAGTTCTCCAGCTCTGCGAGCTCTGAAATAAAGTCCGGAAGGCTCCCCACAAAAAGATTCTGAGATAAATCCAAGTGCTGAAGCTGCCTGCACCGGGAAAGGTTTCGAGGCAGCGTAGAACCAATATCGTTATTTGTCAACGACAGATTTCTCAGCTGTGGAAGATGGCAAACGACACTAGGAAAAACCCCAACTAAACCTGCGTTGCCTAGGTCAATCCCCACCACCGATTTTGAGCTCTGGTCACATGAAATACCCTTCCATTTGCAGGGAAAATCATCCTCCGCCTTCCAGTTACTAAGAAATCCATTGGGGTCACTCAACTCTTTCTTCACTTCCAGCAAAACCAAGCCTTCCTGAGAGACACTCAGAGCCAACGGAAAGAGGACTAATAAAGCCAGCAATCCAAGCCAAAATCTGAAAAGCTTGTAGGCCATGATGCAGCCCTGATCAGACAGACAGAGTTCTTGATTTCAGCGTAACAGAATCATACAGAATTTTAGTACCTCATAGAGACAGAAAATGCTCATTCCCTCCATAACTTCGTCCCCACATCAATGATCCTTATTATTGGCTGTTCCAAGGCCATGGAGTTTCAGAGGGCCCATACAACATTAAGAAACCATGATTTTTCAGTATAATCTACTGCAGCGTAGGATTTAGAACACGGAAACACACCATTCATCACATTGTACAATCTATACTCCAAGATCTTGTTCCCATTTATCCCTGGAAAAAACACTCTCCACCCAATATACTAACAAAATGTCCTCGATCGGATAAAAAGACACATTTCGCCACTAACATGTGGCAAATTCATGAGCAGAATCCCTAATCTGGCAATGACACCTATAATCTCAGAACGAGGATATAAATGGAGACGAACGTAGCTGCTGTCAAATTTGGTGGGCTGAGATAAATACGATACTGCATCGTACGCTGTCGCAGAGCATATGCGGGATTCGCAATGGAAAAATTAGTCGAGTGGACAGTGGACAGGCAGACCCACCATGGTTATTGGTGGTAGGTACGTCCATGAATGGCTCCCTCCCTCCACTCAATGCCATCGTGAATTGCGCTGCAAGATAAAGTTTGAACGTCGCGACACACAGTACGAGCATATATATTATTGTGTACCTAAAGAAAGACTTTTAGACCCGCTGCTAAATTCGACATAATGTCTGTAATTATTGTTCATAGACATGGATAACAAAATCTAGATTGTGCTAGGGAGCTGAATTTTTTGTTTACAAGAAGCTAAATCCACAATTGACTACCTAAATCAAATGGAGTACATTTTTTTT
>ML779773.1:215710-227085 GCA_009831015.1 Picea engelmannii | reverse complement strand
GAGTACATTTAGTTTTTTAGCAACTTTTTCTGTTTGATTTTACCCGAGATTAGGTGATTAATGGTTGGATCTGCAGAGTTGAGTGGTTAAGTTTGTATAATCCAGTAATTTAGGAGTTTTTCATCGGGCTGAATCTGAGTTTTTCAAAATTGTAATTTAAACAATAAAAAAAAAATCATTTTGTCCAAATTTACATAACTGGATTCTGGCCAAAAAAAACCCAAACAGTAGAACATTTGGCCAAAAAACCCAAAAAATAGAACATTTAGCCAACGCCTATATTCTTTCTCATTTCCATTTTAGTTAAATTGTAACATATTTTGTTTTTCATTGTTAAGTTGAATTATAACATATTCGGTTTTTCATTGTTATGTAATGGCATTCCTCTCAATATTATACTTTATGAAAAAAGATTGGAATTGGAATTTTTTTGGTGTGTTGACATTGCACAATTCTTGTAGATTAAAGTTTTTGAGGGTTTTGGATCAGTTTGTTCATTCAAAAATGCAATTCAAATAATGGAAAATTGTAATTTCACCAACATTTAGATTGTCCAATTCAAGTCACAATTGCCCAAAAAAATCTAATGTCACCCTTTCTTGGTGCCCCGTCTTCCAACTCTTCATTGTATTAATTTCACCATTCACAATAAAATATATACAATATTTTAGGTATTCTGCAACTACCAAAACCCTAATCCCTTTCTCTGGGATTAAATTAGAAAACCTCTAATTAAAAGTGTTAAAAATAGTGAAAATCTCTAATTTGTGTGTAAATCAAAATTGGGTAATCTCAACAATAACTAAGTTAAGAAGGAACTAAGAGTTTTAAGATCAACTCAAATTCAAAGCGACCACACACATGCAAAGAATATAACACATACCCAACACTATGTAATATGGTTGAGTTAAAATTTATGTGTGAATCAAAATTGAGTAATCTTAACAATAACTAGATTAGGAAGGAACTAAGAGATTTAAGGTTTCAATGAGATTGAGCTGAAAATCCCTTACAATGAGATTTGCTAAGGTCCTTAAAAGCTAAGTAGAGAGATTAGCATTGACCAAATTATTTTCAAGAATTACAATGACTTGTGGACCCATTCCTTTAAATATGGTAATATTTTGCTTGTTTTCCCTACTAAAAAGCAAAAAAATATAAATCTTTAAGAATCAAAAATATAATTATGAGTTTCAACAAAATTCTTATTCTATTTGATAAAAAATATAATTATGAGTTTCAACAAAATTCTAATCATATTTGAAAGTTCAAAGAAAATTTCTACTTTCTATTCAGTTTTTGTCATATTTAAAAAATCTTTATTTATTTAATCAGTATTCTAAATGTTTTAAGTTTTGGATCTGTAAATTAAAATGGTTAAGTCTATATAATTGGAATGTTTCATGAGTTTTTCAACATGTTGAATTCATTAATGCAATCAGAAATATAATTTATATAATAAAAAATTATAATTTCCTTCAAATTTATATTACTAAATTCTTACCAAAAAAATACCAAAACTTAAAAAGTTTAAACTACCTTGTTTAAATGATTTTGACACTTCACAAATATCTAGAATGTCCAAAAGAAACGAATATACCACAGAAAACTTTTCCTGACTTGAAAAAGACAAATCCATAATAAGATTTTGTCCACTTAAAATAATATCTAGTAATTTCAAATATGGATTTCTGGCGTGTTTTTTTTTTTTTTCCGAAGAAAATTATCACCAAATTATATAAATATAAGATGTTTTACATACTCGATTTCTATCCAAATAAGATACGGATATAGTACAGCCAGTGACTAAAATGTAGAATTGAAAAATACAGGGAGCTGATCTCTCGATAACAAAACTAATAGTTATCCAGGAAAATGGCGACGTTGCCTAGTTTCATTTATGTTTATTTATCAGATATCTACTTTTCCAACAGCTCCACGGTATCGCTGACTCCATTTTCTACCGCCGTCAACGTCAACTGGAAGAACAGACAACAAGTAACGTAACTCGAACGCAACTTTGACCATTTCCGCACGCCATACTTTTCACGTTGGTTTGTTTGAATATAATATTGAATAAAACGGAATTATATATTAAGTTGTTAATATATTATGGCGGGAGTGGGACCCTGCGTCTTTAAGTGCGTGCTATCTGTCCTGGAGTTCCTAGTGATGTGTGATGTGGTCGGGTCTAGAAACACTAATAATGATGCTTTTAAATAACTCTTCATTACTTAGGGTATATCTATATTTTGTAACGAAATAATTGTATAAGTTTCTTTTCTTTTGGGTTTGGTTATTTTTAAGTTTTTTTAGTTTAATTTCAATTTATTTCATTATGGTAATTTTATAGTTTAATTTCAATTTATTTCATTATGGTAATTTTATTTTTTAAATCTGGATTATTTTAAGGTATTTTAATAATTAAAAAATTCAAAATCCAAAACAAAAATAATTAAATTTACTTCCTAATTCACTCCATAAAAATTTTGGAAAATATAGAATAATGTGACACTAACAAACAAGGAGGCCTACTCTTACTAAAGATATTTGTAATCCATGCAATGGAGAAGTGTGAGGATGGAAAAGAGGTAAGATGGATGGATGTAGTAAAGTGAGAACGAATTATTATAATTAAAAATATTTATAATAAGTTTGAACACAAAAACGAAGTAAAGGATAATAATTAATAATAATTTAATGGATAGTTCAAATTTCATTATCTATAAATATTTATATTTATTTTAATAAGAAAAAAAATATTAAAATTTGTACAAATAAATAAAATTTATTAAATATTTATAATATAGGTACAATAAGCTTTATGGAAAAAAAAATATTAAAATTTTGTATAAATAAATAAAATTTATTAAATATTCATAATATGGGATAGAATGAACTTTGTATTCTATAGGTCACTTTCCAAGATAAGAAATTACTAATAGTGGTGTCCAATGAACTTTATATTCTATAGGTCACTTTCCAAGAGAAGAAATTATTAATTGAGAAGAAATTACTATTAATAGATAGTGGTGTCCAAGGATCTTGTCTTGGAATTTTGGGATCTTGTCTTCTTAGCTCTACATCAAAGTAAATGCATCATTGACTCTCACTCATTTTAAACTATTTGTTTCTTTTCCATCATCTTTTTTCATCTAACTTATTGTACCTTTCATTAAAATCTTTTAAGATATTAATTTTGAATCTCTACCTAATTTAACTTTGACTCATTCTAAACTATTTGTTTCTTTCTCATCATTTGTTTTTCATCTAACTTAGTGTACCTTTCATTAAAACTTCATGAGACGTTAATTTTGAATCTCTACCTAATTTAAATATGTTGCACATTGCACACAAGAATCTCTTTACTTTTTAACTCTCCATTTCAATATTCAAATTTCACATTAAAGTTTTTTTGTTTTTTGTTTTTTCTTTTTTATTATGAAATGTACATACTATCAAGAATATTCATTTATTATTCATTTATTAGGAGAATGAATGATAATTAGGGTAAAGACTTGACTCCATAATTCATATTTGTAATTCACAATACTCAACTATTCAAACTAACTTATAGAACTAATTCATCTAATATCACCTTACAGAATTTGGAAATTTTACACACCAACAAAGTCTACAACATTAAAATGTTGTTGTAACATAGGAGTGAAATGTAATTTTACTCTTAATTTTGTTGTAACATAGGAGTAAAATGTGATTGTACTCTTAATTTTGTAACATAGGAGTGAAATGTGATTTTACTCTTAATTTTTATGTGTGATTAGTTCTTAATGTTAATGTCTAAATATTTCTCAATTTTGGTTATGATTTTTAGTAAAATTAGCACTCTTTATATAACCATTTAATTGTACATAGTTGTGTGGAGAATTGGGGACTTTTGGTTATCACAAGTTGTCTCAAAGAGTATATTTTTAAGTGGTTTTTTAATTATTTTGAAGTTTATTTTTCTATGGTAGTGATATATTGTGTGTCTATGACCACTTATAACTATAGATGATGATCAATACATGTTGGGTTATTTATTCATCTATAAACCACTTGATATCATAAACTAGCATACCCACAAAACTAGGGAAGGGAATGTCAAAGGGAATCTTGGGAGAAGGTCATTGGCATTGTGCATTGGGGGGTTGTGAAACTCAAAGGAGTAGAAGGTGAAATTGTGTCTGGTTAATGAATTTGAAAGGACTCCTAAAGATGTGTGTATTTTTTATGAAGTTCATTACTCATACACTAACAAAATGATTTGCACAAGTTTGCACTTTAATATAATATAGATATATTTTACATTATTTTTGAAGTATTGTTCTATTCAAATATCATTAATAATATTGTATGTATGCATTTTACTTTGTCAAATATGTTGGAGAAAGTGACATCATTTTGGAGTATTTACGAATCTAACATTTCATGTATAGAAGTATGTTTAGTGCATCCAAGAAGAAACCTTTCTCTTGTTGGAAAAGGAGATACCAAATGAAAATTGAAATGGTTTTTAGAATTCAAAACAAAACTTTGAGCAAATGGACCTATGTTTTTTTGTCTTAAAATGGTGCTTTGGGGCTTTCTAAGCTCCACAAAATCCCATGTAAACACAAGAGGCAAAGAAAAGTTTACAGGTTTGTCAATGGTAATTATGTCAAGAGGGTCAACGATAATGTTTCCCACTGAAATCTAGAATTTTGGATATTTATTTGTTATTTTGTTCTACATCTAAGCCTTGTCGGTGTTTAAGGTTATGATAAGAGGACTCCTCTGCACTTTATTATTCTCTTTGGATAATCAACAAAGAATGTAGATGCGCCAATTCTTCTTCCTTTTGATGGAAAGACATGCGTACTATCTTTCCTTTTTGCATAAAGTACAAATGAGAACAATGGAGCTAATATCAAGCTTACAAAATGGACTCAACACCCACACTCTAGTAGTACCCCACTATATACACTTATAAAGAACAATGTACCAAGTAATACAATTGAAGTAAGCATTACCTAATCAAACATACAAAAGTAGTAATAACAAATAATAATCTTTAAAACAAGATTTTTTCATGTGCAACCAAAAACTTATCAACAAGGTTTCATTGGTATGGTTATGACATGTGCATGGTCTGAACTTTGAACCGTTACAAAAAAATATGTTGTAATTGTTTACAGGGTCTTGGACTTTGTACAACCTTGGTAAGCCTCACAACTATGCTAGTGTCTTCAAAGTTCTAGTTCAGGGGAGAATTTTAGAACTTGGAGACACAATGAGGTGGTTAGCCAATTGTTTTGTATATTTGTAATATAATACTTAGTGATACAAACAATGAAAATTGAAAAATAAAATGCATGAATCATAAGAGGGTATTATCATATTATAAGCATGAATAACAAAAATGTGGAAGTTTAAATTTGGACAACCAATAGAATCACAATCTATAAAAAACAATTGGATACAATATTTCCATGAAGCCAAAAATGCAACATCCAAGAGGGTATGAAACTAAAAATGGTGCATCAATGTGATGTGGGGACTTACTTACAAAAATATTCATATCCAATATCCAATGAAAGAGGCTTGTCTCATTGTGACATGATGTATCCATTGAGAACTTTGATTCGGGAAAACCATCCCAAACATTTTTGTTTCTTTTATGAATCCTCCCTTTAATTCAAATACGCACTTCAATCATTGATTACAATGCCCACTTGATCCAGGTGGACATTGGTGGCCACCCACCTATTCCAACTGGCTCCTCGTGTCCATTTTTGTTCAGGATGTTCTTCTGTACTGCTTTGTAATTGTGGGTTCTACACTTCTGGGGATGTCTGAAGCCCCACACATCCTCCAGGTGGATATGGGTGGCCTCTCGCCTAATCCAACTGGCTTATTTTGTATGTTTTCATGTCAACACATCTTGTTGTACTTCCAGGGCCGTTTTGGGGCCCTAAACATTGTTTTTTTGGCTCGCCACGGTCAAATTGCAAACAAAGTCAAAGTTTGACAGTAGAATGTGTAGTTCTCTGAAAGACCTTTCCAACGGTCTATCACGCACCTAAAACGAAGGTCGTATGCAAAATTTACGACCCTTGGAAGTTGAGGTACCAAATTACACCAACTTACCCATAGGGCCCACATGACTTTTGGTGTTTCACCTTCTAGGGTTAGGTTTTTGGATTTTTATGGTTTTTGCAATCATGAGTAATATCAAAAAGGCCTCTGGAGCCTCATTGTAATCCATTCTGCTCAGACAGATATGCGTAGCAACCACATCTCTTCTCAAAGATAGCTACCACCATTCGAGCAAGTGTTTCAGTTCTGCAGTTTTACAGTTTCAACCTATTTCATTATTTAATAAAAGATATTATTCACTGGATATTTGAGTTATTCTTCATATCTATGTGTTTATTGTATTCAGTCTGTTAATCAATTCGTTCCACTCCTAAATCTAGATCAAGATCTGGGTACAAGAAGTTGGGACTTGAACCAATCGAGCCATTACAAGATCGTTCATGTCGAGCCCGACAACAACCCATGGGGGATGAAAATAAATATTATGCAACAGGAGATCCTATTAAAATGTTTCTCGAGAAAGCCCTCGCATGACAAAGGAACAAAATGATGGACAACTTCACGCAGATCCTTCGACGGTTTCCCACAGGAGAAGCATCTTCATCAAGCGGCCATGTAACCCCCTTCACGGTACATGTAAATTTTGATATTCCATTATTTGAAAGACTGATAGATGCAGATGTTGTAGATAAATGGTTGAATCTGCGCGAAGGATATTTTCAGTCCACAATTTTTCCGATAGGGAAAATATCACTTTTTCACTCCTCAAGGTCGTTCCTCATGTTAAAGACTAGTGGGATACCTACTCTGAGCAAAGGATCGTGGATAAATCTACAATGTTTTTGGTGGCCTCTACATGGGATTCCTTCTGGGATGCCATTAAAGAACAATACTACCCTGTTGGAAGCTATGAGGACCAGTACACCAGATGGACCACCCTACGTCAAGAAAGGGACCAGATTTCACAAATATTTTCCATACCCTACGCACCAAATTGGGTATTAAATACTTTGAGCATCATCTGGTGCTCAAACACCACTGTTGTTTGCATACATACATTCAAACTGAAATGGAGTTCCTGGACATCGCCTCATTGGGCACGAATTATAGATACGCTGTCAAGATCGAGTAGAAATTTAAGTAGAAAAGGTGAGAGTTTGGTTCTGCAAACCCCTCATAGCCGAAGAAGGGAAAAAGCAGCCCCAACCCACACAGAAGGGACCAAGTCGAGATCGTCGCCCTCATGACAATGAGTCCAAGCCGCAACACAAGAAGGGAAATGAGAAGACGAAGAAGGACACGGGAAAATGGTGTGAGTACCATAAAAGTCCTTGGCACAACACCGAAGAATGTTGCTCCAAGAAGTCCCTCGTGGCCGAACTGAAGGCTTCCGAGTCAGAGGCCAATTCTGATTCTGAGTCAAATCTTGAAGGAGGGAAGCGTATTATCGATGCTAAACCCAGTTCCACTGTCGCTACCACCAAAGTTCAGCCAAGTGAACCAGAAGAACTGGAAGAAGGGGAAGGCCTCTTTCACTCGCAGATGTGGGTCAAGGGGGCTCCGCTTCATTTCATTTTCGATAGCAGTAGTTAGAAGGACCTGATTTCAGCAGAGGTCATCAAACGACTAGACCTGCCAATGACACTGCACCCGCAACCCTACACCATCGGCTAGCTTTGCTAAGGAAGAGATCTCCGTGTCAGCCACAAGTGTCATCTTCCCTACAGAATCAAGCCTTTCAAAGATGAGGTACTGTGTGATATTTCTCCCCTTGAAGTTTGTGATGTTCTTTTAGGAAAACCATATTTGTGGAAGCGTCATGTTGTGTATGAGTCTAGACCCCATAGTGTTATTATTACTTTGGGTAGATAATTGTATAGGATCCCAAAGGTAATGTAACAGCCTCCTCGTTACGACAACAACTCTGATAACAGGTGCAATTTTTTTTTGTTTTTAAAGGTGTGTGCGTGCGTGTAAAAAGGAAACAAACACACTTGACTCTACGTCGCCACCCAATGACTAAAAAGACGCAACCACGATGATCACAACAAGAATACATAAGGCGCACAACAAGTAACTGCAAGCATTAAATGACCATAGACATAAGGCGCATAACAAGTAACTGCAAGCATTAAATGACATACTGTGTTATGTACAGTACGAACACAGATGGAAGAATCCATAGTAGTGGATTTTACTATTTCTGCATAGGAAAGCAGGGCGTTTAATCTTAGATCTCTGCTCCGGAGAGAGAGAATGTCAAATAGGCTCCTGGCCGACTGCTCAGGCAGAAACTAGTAATCTCTGTCAGGAGGTCGCAGTGGTGGGAACTCTGCCTTTAAAGAGCCCGAGACTACTGATACGACCTTAGAGGTGTGTCGCAAGAGTGGAAACCTTGCCTTTAAAGGGCTCGAGACTCTTGATACGACACTGGATTCTTTACACATAAAATAATCACACACACAGACTTATATACAGAGCAACTAGCCTTATCAGATCGAAGAGTCTGATATCATACAACTGTGAGTTTGGACAATTCCAATTATAGTACTAACCCTGAAATTAATTAACGATCTCAATACATCCTATATGTTACATATACCATAAAATTACAATAACATTATCCACAACAACATCACATTTATATTGTCATAACCTTTAGCATTAACATTAAATGTTTCAGTACATAATCATTACCATAAAACAGTGATAACCTTAGCATTAACAATACCATAAGCACACCTTCCACATTACAGTACGTAGATCATTACCCTAAGCATTAACAGTAACTTAAACCTTATATTATATTAGTTTTATCATGAACAATAATAGCTTGAAGGTTAGCATTACCCTCGATATTGGCTTCCACCATAACATTCATTGCAGCTCCAATTACTCCACATAAATCCAATTAGTATACAGTTACCCCAGCATAAAATTTCAAAACATAAAACATCCCATTTTATAATACACTAATATTGCCATAAAGCAACCAATCATTACATTTGATATTTATCACCCCTAACGTTTACATTTATTTTGTAATAGTAACCTACATCCACATTTGCAATAACAACATATTATGGTAACTTTACAAATACCTATTACAAAAACAAAATGCACTGACATAGCCATTACGCAAGTGTACGAGAATAAAACAAGGGTGAAGTAGGCAGGTAAAAAGGAAAGCAGTGAAAGGTGGAGCTAAGATCTGAAGGGCTGGCGGTAAAAATTCCAAGAAACGCTGTCAGTAAGAACTGACGTCTGCGCTATCGTATGGGCACTGTCCAAGCCATCAGTCACTGTCTAAAATAAGGAATCCGCCAGGAAGACGCCAAGACAGTCGCTGGTGGTCACCGCCGAACAGGCTGTCAATACTCAATCTGGAAATTAAGGGAAGTTCACAACATTAATCAATCTGGCAACAATCAATTCGCATTCCAGGGCGGACTAACATAATCCCAAAATGCTCTTAATAAAGTCACAGGTCACAACAGTCGACGGTTTTTAAAAGATAACGAGGGATTCAATCACCATAAATTGTTCGTCAGCGAAACCGAAGGACAAGCTTCCTCAACTCGCAGCTAAGGGTTCTCCCTGGTGGCAGGCTAGGATCGTAGGGAGCGACGACCTTCAGACCACGCACTACATTCTGCGTACCCCTCAAGACTCTGTCAAGCATATCTACGAAACGACAGTGCATTCGTGGATCCTCAACGGCTATCTGTCTGCCATTAAATAAAACCGCCATTCACTTACGCTATCCAAAAGAATTGCAGGCCATCCATGAAATGCCTAAGATTTGTTTTCAAAATTTTAGATAACCCTCATTGTGAAAGGGGAAGGTCAAGTTGTCGGTTCAACCTCAAACACTATCAAACGTTCACTGTCAACAGTCAGCAGGTCACCCAATGACACACACCACACCCGTATGCACAGTAAACCACAGTCATGGGCACAAGTAATGCTACCAAACTCAGAACGACACAAGAAAACCCCAAAAAAGTTGAACATCAAAATTTTAAATACAAAACGATGGAGATGGGGTTCCTTCTAATCCACCTTAATTACGCTGCGCAGGCTCTGCCACTGCATGTGCTAGTTTCTGTCTCAGTGTGGTTGTTCACTGGAGTGGAATCGAGCAGAAAATTTTTCGCTCCACCTGAGGATGCACAGGTAAAACTCGCCCAAAGGAACTCAACTAAACCAAAGGGTAGATTGTCAACACCCGGAATTCACGTTGGCCACTTCATAGAGATTGTAGAGACACTATGGAGTACTACTAACAGATTATAACCGGTTAAAAAAAAATCAAAAAAGGCAACATCGCCCTTGCACATTCAGGGAAGAACAATAGAACGCAAGAGGACAAAAATTACCCAGCAAATTCATGGTTTAACGCAAGAAAGGGGCAGAACGAAATCACCCTTTTTTTTTTCTTTTATCTATTAAAAACAGAGGGAAAATTTTTATTACAGTGGCATTTACATCCATAAAACGTACACAACATTTACATCAGCACCAAATTTCATTATTGGAGATTTTTCAGTAGCTATTTAATTGTAATTTATCCCCCAAGAAACCCATAGAATATAAATCTGTACATGATTGCGGCAATAATACTATATCGCGTGATAATTTAAATTAAAAAAAAACTACAGTTACAACAGTCATCATTGTGATGGTCGGGTAAGTAAATAAAAATAGCCCAACAATCTAATTACCCCGATAAACCGATCCCAACAAACCATAATGCATTCCAATCTACTAAAATACAGATCATATCGTTGCCTTGACTCCCGCCTCGAACGATGACTGCGCCCCCCATGCCGCTCCTGCTCCGTGCCGCTCCCGCTCGCCGACCATCGAGACTACACCGGTACCTCCCAGCCAATCGCTAGGGGTACTCTGCTTCCCCCTTAGCCCCCCGAGCCGCAAAGGGGCCACACAAAATCCAGATGGTAAGTCTAACATCCCAGCTCGCCTCGTAAGGCCAAGCTACCACTCCTATCCGAGCTGGAAAATCCCAACTCCCCACAAGCAATCAGTCAAGTCACAAATCCGGCAGCGTAATGTTATGCTAATAGCCGATCCCCTTCTTCCTCATCTTCCCTTTCTTTTATAGAGTTTTTTCAACCTCCAACTTTCCCTAAGTCACATTTTAATTAAGTTTTAATAAAAATATTCTAAATATTTTCCTTCGCACAAGTGTCGTCCATCCCCCTCTTTCCTCAAATAATTATTTTCTTTAAATTATTAAATTACTCATTTCCCTCACCCACCTAGAGTTGCTCCTA
>ML779773.1:194193-209675 GCA_009831015.1 Picea engelmannii | reverse complement strand
TACATCTTCAAGTGTGTGCAATTCATATTCAATTCATACTGGAGTTCCCTGTGATGTGGTTGGGTCTAGAAACACTAATGATTGTGCATTTCAATAACTCACCAACCTTCTTATTTTTCTGCATTTCATTATTAAGAGTGTTTATATTACAAAGAAACATTAGTTGAGAAAATTTATATTTTTTGGTAATATAATAAGTATATAAATAAATTGTTTTTTAATTTTATTTTATTTTTCAAATTTGGTAGAAATTATTTTATTCTTATAAAACTTTTCTCAAAAGTTATATTTACATAACTTCTCACCCAAAATAGATAAGCTTCCCAAAAATATGAAATTTGTCCACTTGTTACCCCTCCATAAAAAAATTGGACAAGACACTCACAATTGATTTGGCCTACTATGACTAAAGATATTTGTAACAAGTGTGAGGCATACGTGTAAGAGTAGAACACAAATAGGATGGGTGGAGAAAAGATGGGTGGAGAAAAGTTAATAGAAAGGACTCACAATAGGGAGGCCTACTATGTCTAAATACATTTGTAGTGAGTGTGAACACATAATTGATGGGTGGAGCAAAGTGAGAAAGTATTTGACTCAATGGATGGTCCAAATATTACAGTGGTACAAACTTTCACTTTAATATGAAAAGAGAAAGATTGAAACTTTGCATAAATAAATAAATCAATCAATGCAATAATAAAATGTCCACATGATTGAAAAGTTATATATCACAACAAATTTTACATTCTATATAGCATGTTTCAATAAAGTAAAGTAAAAAATTAATATTAAGAGAGATAGTGGTATAATAGCAGAACTAGAATCATGGACTTGGTCTCTTGTTACTTAATGGGATCTTGTCTCCTTTAACCTATGTCAAGGGTTAGATGCACCATTTACTTTGAATTTACTCTAAACCATTTATTTTTTCTCTATATCATTTTTTCAACTTAACTTTTTTCTACCTTTCACTAAAACCTCGTAAAAATCAATTCTAAATCACCCCTAATTTAAATATGTTGCATGAGTAGGAAAAAGTAAGTTTTCACTTTCTACCTTTCCATTTCAACATTAAAACTTTACCAATTAAAATATAACATTTTAAATAACTTAACATTGATTTAGAAATAATTTTCTTCAACTATTATTATTACGTCGAAGACGTTCTTTTAAGGGAAGGTTTTCTTGGATACCAGCTGAAGCTGGGAGCTACTCTCCCCGGTGATTGGCGTTGGCTTGTTGCAACTTTTGAAAGGAAAATTGACTTCTGGTGTAACAAGTGGCTGTCCCTGGGGGGCAGATTTATCTTGATTAAAGCAGTGCTCGAAAGTCTTGCTGTGTTCTGGATGACCCTGGAGCGGATTCCAAACAAGATCACCACTATTCTACGCAGATTAGCCTTTAATTTTTTGTGGAATGGACGGGCTGGAAAACGTCGTATTCACCTCTGCAGCTGGGAGACTCTATCCAAACCTCGAAGAGCAGAGGGTTGGGGTCTAAAAAATATCCTCGCTTTCAACACTGCTCTTCTGGCCAGCTCTTTTTGGAGAGCGGTTACTCAAGGAAGTATCTGGCATCGAATTATAGTTGATAAATATCTGGGTTCTCAGCCTCTCAGTAATTGGATTCGAAAGACCTCCTTTCAGATCAAGAGGGCTTCTCCTTTCTGGAAAGGCCTGGTCGCCTCCACACCTGTGATACTTCACTGGCTTCGTTGGAAGCCTGGCTCTGGCAAGGAGATTAAAATAGGCAAGGATATGATACTCGAGCTGGAGGAGAGCTCTCTCCTCTCTCCTTCTTTGTGTGCCCATCTCCGCTCCCTTAACATCTTGACTCTCGCACAGACCAGACTCATGAATGGTGCACACGCTCTGCCGGATCATTGGTTGGGATGCCGCGACCTGGCTCTTGGCGGACTGTGGGCAGCTGAGTGGACATGTTTTATCGCTGCTATCAGAGGCACCGACATTTCACTTTCAGTTGAACTGGACACATTGCTGTGGGCTGGAGGGGATGCCACGGACACCCTCACAGTTAAAAACTTGTATGCGGCCTTTCAATCTCAGAGCTTCCTCAACATTGATTCCTCCTGGTTCTTCCAGCTCTGGAAATGGACCATTCCGCTTAAAATTAAGCTCTTTCTCTGGCTCGCGGGGAAAGGAAAGATTCTTACATGGGAAATGCTACGCCGGCGTGGTTGGGAGGGGCCCGGCATCTGCTTACTATGCCGTTGCTCATGTGAAGACGTCCAACATCTTTTGATTCATTGTGATTTTGCGAGGGGGGTCTGGTCACGACTCTTAAAGCATCTCTCTCTTCCTTACACCTGGAGCAGAGACACTATCTCTGATTGCCTTCAATTGTGGATCACTCAAAAATCTCCTCCAGTCTGCCTGGCCGCACACGTTTGTTGGCATCTATGGTTAGAGCGGAACATAGTGACCTTTGAGAACTGACCACCAAACTTGCAAAACGGTGTTCACAAAGTTCTGCTTTCTTTCCACTGGAAACAAGCACCGGACGTTACCCATATCCACAAAGCTGTCGATATCAAGCTGCCAGAGGGTTATATTCTTGCTTGCTTTGACGGTGCAACGCAATCTGGATGCTGTGGAGCTGGAGGATTCTTCAAATTCCACCATTCAAGGATCACAAAATGGTTTTTTAGCTGCGGTGTGGGCACGAACACTAAAGCAGAGCTCTTGGGGCTATGAACCACCCTCTTTTTAGCTTCTTCGTGGTCTATTAAACACTTATTCGTTTTGGGAGACTCGAGAGTTGTTATCGATTGGATCAACCAAAAATCCAATCTCCGCTCTGTCCACATTGAATGCTGGAAAATAAAAACGCTGGAGTTGTCCAAACTCTTCGCCGAAATCAAATTTCATCACTTTCCGAGAGTCCACAACGGAGAGGCGGACGCTCTATCTAAGAGAGCACTAAAGGATGTGGCAGGGAGACTCTCCATTTTTCACTGTGACAATGGAGTTGACAGTTCTACGACTCACCTTAGCATATTTTGAACATGGTTGGCAGGTTTTTTTGTTTTGGAATGTTGTTTATTAGACCTCACATTGTATGGACTGCTGCCCATTACTCACTTTTGTGATGGTTGTGTGATTTTGTATTGATCCACTGTGCCCTTATTCTCACTTTTGTGATGGCTGTGTATTTGTTTTGATCCACTGACCGGAGAATTTGTTTTTCTTTGTCAGCTGGTGCATCCTTGTAAATGAGTTTATACACTATATAAATTCGAGAAAAAAATTTCCTGGAAAAAAAGGGAGGGTTTTCTAACTTTTTTCGTCATATCTCCACAAAGAATATGAAAATGCCACTTGTTATTACAATTATGATTTTCAATGTCTATCCATAACAAATTAAATATAGCCACATGTTTTCACAATTGTCTAATCCAAATTTGAAATATCCATCCACATTTACTAATGAGGGTGGGGGTGGGAATTAATATTATGTTTTCTCCTTCTCCTTCCTAACATTAGGTGCCACCAACAGGCAATAGTTAACCAAGAGTCGAATCTCCTCTACAATGTGGAGGTTGTGGTGAAGCAACAAGTCATAGTTTCAAATGGCGTTGCCCTCCAGGGTGCCCTCCAGGGTGCCCTCCACTAGAAATATAGCCTGATCCGCCCTGCGGGACTCCATGACCTAGATGGAATCTTCATAGACTTTCAAGGGAACCTCCTCGCAACCAGGGTAAGTCGTCATTGCTACCGCCTCGCTGAAAGCCCCGAGAATCCCCTAATACACCACCCTCACCTTCTTCCATACATGGTTGTCTCCCTTTGTCGCCCACTTGGTATCCTTACCCTGGTTGTTGTTACCATTCATGACTAGTGTTTCCTGCTTCCCTCCAATTATCAATTACGTTGCTCCACACCAACGCTTATGATAAAATTGAACATGCACAACAGGCCCCTCGCGATTGCAAGTACAAGGCCTGATTTACTTCTCATAGGATCTGCTAGCTTATAACCCTACCTACATGTTGCTAACATTAGACTTATTACTCATATACTAAGAGTTGTAAGGTAGGGAAGTCATTCGGTACCAAAAAGTGCTTTGTGATCTATTTCGTTGAACAATTAATCAATTTGGGTTTACCAAAAATCAATTCTCGAATTGTTATAACAATAGATCAATTTTTGTAGATTATATTCTTTACTATTATGTCAACCAAAAGGTGTATATTGTAAAGACTATACCTGGTTGATAGTGTATATTGTGAAGACTATACCTAGTTGATATCTTATTCTAAATGACTACCTTGTATTTAGTTTCAATAACTACCATTTGTATTTGGTAGGTTTCTTTTTATACTAGTCATGTTTATCAATAGAATGTTCATATAATTTTCCATGAATCCCATGCAGAATATTGTTATAGATAAATTAACGTTTGTTGAAGAAGTGGAATGATAAGGAAGGTTTGGAAATAATACAGGAGGAAGATTGAGACATACTCAAAAGGCCATGTTGTTAAAAGCTAAGTTTAATATAGTATAACAAGACAAGAATCTTCCAAGGCCTTCTTAAGCAATATAGTATAATATAAGATTGGAGTGTTTACAAAGGCTACAACATGCTTTAAATCTACAAGGAAAAGTTCTATTAGTTTCATGCCACCACATTTGAATATGAGCTATATCAATTCTATAAACTTACATGCCACAACACTTGAATATGGGCTATATCAATTCTATAAAATTCCTTGTCATACCGGTTGAAATGAGGGTTGGCTTGAATACAATATTTGATGATTCTTACTATAGAAGAGATTGTTTGTATATCAAATAGTCAGTTTGTTTACAAAATGATGCACTTCAATTGAGGAATAACCCTACTTGATGGGAAGGTAGGTAAAGTCCTTTACTTATAAAAATGTAAATATAGATGTTGGTGTGAAGTTGTCTATATTACAATATAGCATGAAAAAGAGAAACTTTAGTAAATCATTTCATTAAATGAATTTCCACAGAAGAAACATACAAATGCAAGTATTTTTACAACCCATGAGTTTAAGGGCCCCTCTCCCAATTTGCTAGCTTTGGTGAGAATGCCAAGTGCCTTACACTTACACCTCTTCCATACTCTTACACCTAATGACATATGACATCATTGATTTCTATGACATCTAACTCATTAATTAGGATTCCTTAATCTACATAGACTTGAACACACATTGGTCACACAAATAAATTCCTAATTGATTATTCTATTAAAACACTTAAGAGTCGAAAATGTTGTCTATGGTTATAATTCTCTCCTAAAAACCTTCAAGGATAAGAATTATGGTGATTCAACCAAAAATTTATGATGGTCATAAAAACATATATTACTCAATTTATTTCGGCGTTTCCTTTCCCCTACTTAAGGGTATGCTAGTAAATAACTTAACATTGATTTCTTCAACTATTATTGATTTATCAAACTCTAAACTATAAATTGGACATTAAAATTGTTTTATCAAACTCTAAACTATAAATTGGATGTTAAAATTGTATTTTCAATTGATATTATTTAAATCTCCTAATTCAATATCACCACAACGAATTTAGAAAGTTAGAACATTGAAATGTTGTAAACTTATGTGCGTTGTTATAACATAAGAATGGAATGTGATTTCACCCTTAAGTTTTATGTGTGATTAGTTCTTAATGTTAATATGTGAATGTTTTTTTATGTTAGTTGTGATTGTTAGTAAAATTAACACTTTTTATATATCCAATTAATTGCACATAGTTGTGTTGTGTGGAGAATTGGTGACTTTTGGTCATCACAAGTTTCGCAGATTTTTGAAGTGAATTTTTAATTATGTTAAAGTCTTTTTTCCTAAAGTAGTGATTTTTTTTTATTGATCATGTGTTTCTATGACTATTTATATATCTATATGATAATCAATATATGTTGGGCCATTTATTTATTTATAGGTCACTTGCTATCGTAACCTGACATACCCTTTAAACTAGGGAAGGGAATGCCAAAGGGAATATGGGTTGTTATATACTACAAAGAGGTGGTTGATGTCATATTGTTTGGATGTTGTATTGCATTGGATATTTTCCATTTCTTGAAAAGGAAGTCATTGTATTTTTTCACTCATGTTTGTTGAGGGGAGGTGCGAAATTTAAACGAGTAGAACATGAAATTGTGTTTGGTTAACAAATTTGAAAGGATTTCTAAAGATGTGTGTGTGTGTTCTTGATTGAGTCCATTACTTATACACTACCAAGATATTTCGCACAAGTTTGCACTTAAAGATAAGATAGATATATTTTAGGTTCCCTTGTTTACAACATGCATACATACACAATAATTGTGTGTTCAACTATCATTAATAATTGTATGTATGCATGTTCCTCATCAAATATGTTGGAAAAAGTGACATAATTTTGGTAATATTTATGAATCTAATATTTCATGTATAGAAGTATGTTTAGAGCATTCAAGAAGCTACACCTTTGGCCCTTTGTCTTGTTGGAAAAGGAAATGACAAATGAAAGTATATTTTTCTATGGTAGTGACGTTTTTTTATTGATCATCAAGTGTGTATATGATTATTTATATCTCTAGATGACGATCAATACATGTTGGGTCATCTATCAGTTTATAGGTCACTTGATATCATAACCTAGAATATGTAATGAACCTCAAATTCACCATAAAAAAAATAAATCTATGACATAATTCAATTTCATTTAAGCTTAGAAATTAAGAGAAGGTAAGATTCATTTCTATCCATAATGTCATTATTACACCAATGTAGATTTCTTTGAACCGAAAAGCTTATGTGGGTAAATTATTTCCATAAACTCTATCACTTCCCTTGACTCTCAAACTACTCCAACATACTTCTTTGTATATAGGCAATGTCTAAACTCAGGTCGAAGGAACCTTTGATGTTCAGAGAGATAAAGCTCAGAAGGGATAGCACCTTTGAAGTATTCAAAGGGAGGCAGAGATCGAAATCGTCTTGCAGAGGTCAAGTTCAGGTGGAAGAACACCCAGTCATTTTGGTCAGAGATCCTTGAACGGATGAACGAACGATGAAAATTTCTTCGTGGGAAAGTACTGAAATCCCACGGACCGTTGGATCTCTTAGATCTATGGGAAGGTTAAGACTGATCGTCTTTAGCATTCAGAATCTCAGGAAGAGTAGCTACCATTGGATGAGAAGCAACAGGAGCCGTTGATCTCCCGCTTCGAAATTCGCTATTTCGGAGTTCAAGGTTTGGAGAAACAAGGTATTTTGGAGTCATTGCATCGCGAAATTTCGGTCCGCAAAATTCCGAAAGAATCGAGACCATTGATCTCATGCGAAAAGGCCAAAACCCGTTAAGCCCCTTTTCGGCATGTTGGGTCCCGGGAGTTCGAAGGACCTAGAAAACGTTGCATTCGGAATCGTGAAATCCCAAATCGTTAAACCCCGAAATGTGAAAAGGCCAAGATCTGTTAAGCCCCCTTTCGGCATTTTGGGTCCTGGGAGTTCGAAGGACCTAGAAAACATTGCATCCGGAATCACAAAATCTCGAATCGCGAAACCCCGAAATCCCGAACTCCGAAACCCCGAAGTGTTGAGCCCACAGTCCTTTCGCATTTCGCAATTCGACACTTCTTGTTTCATTATGTTTGGGCATCAGGGGTTCGTAAACCCCGAAATACTGGGCCCATAGTCCCTTTCTCCTTTCACAATTCGGCAAACAACGTGGTCTTTTGTCTTTTGTGTTCGACGTTTGTAATCGTTGAAACCCGATTGACTTCGGATTTTCACACCATTTTATTCTCTAAGGTTTAAACCATTAAACAAAAGTCTAAGTCATTTGTTTTTTGGTAAAGGTCCTGATTAAGCATCTCTAAACCCTTGTGCTTACGGAGCATTATAGTTGCCAAATTTAAAAGGGGTCATTCAAATTCGATTCCCTCAGACTTTTATCGGGTTTGGAAAAAAGGGGAAAAAAATTCCCAAAGATAACTGGGGATTTGGTCCTGGTGGTTACAGTATAACTTTTGCAGAAATTTCTTCTGCAGGATTGTCCTGTTCATTAGAGTAAAATGAAATATTTGCTAACCAATTACTGCTCGAGTCTCGTTATGCCCTAAATTTTAAATACCAGGGTTATTGCCTTGAAGACATGCCTTGTTTCAAACGCTAGATGTTGGATTGACTTATACTAGATGTTGGATATAGTGGTTCGAGTAAAGTTCTGATTCTATGTTTTTCCTTCCAGAGTAATATCTGTATATATATCTGTACACATAGGTATGTAAAAGTTTTAAGTCCCATAATTACTTCCAGAATAGCGTCTGCACAAATCTTATATTCAAAAAAACAAAATAACCGGGTATACATATGAGACATTGATCTGGTGGTGATCTCTAGCATAATATAATGAAATAACATTCTATTTAACACAACTATGTTTTCTAATAAATTACCAAACCTCGATTTCCATCCGGTGAAGACACTAAAATAGTTTTTTTCTCGATAGTTAACAATTTAAACTCTAGGGGTTTACCCTATATTTCATTTCATTCCTTTAGAATTATATAAAATAGATGCAATTTGATCAGTCCATAATTCATCATGACATGCAAATAGAGAAGGAAAGGTTTACATATCTGGAACAGTTCGCGGAAAGACAAAGGGAACATCCACGTTCCTCCCAACCGTAGAATAGGGTAGCCAAAAGTCACTTGCCCGATTCACCCCCTAGCCTAACCATGAATCCATGAGGGCAAACTTGGAAACTCCTCCTTAGCAATGTCCTTCAATTCCAACAGTTATCCTCTTGCCTCACACTTACTCAGTAGTGCTCATAACAGCAAGGAAAATCCATTTCAGCCGACTCCTCTTGCCTCACACTCAATCCGTAGTGTTCATAACAACAAGAGAGCTCAAAATCTTTTCCTAGCATACTTGGCAGTGTCCTGCCTCCTCACGTATGCTATTTATCAATTTTGCCCAGGTCTTTTTCCCTCCCTTGAGGATTTTCGTAGCTTTCTAAATCCTTGATTTTCAGGGGCTGCCAATGGCCAAATCACTGATTTGCCACTTGTAAAAATCAGCCTAGAGGTAGTTCCAACATGTTCCCCACTCATGGAGTCATGGCCAGCTGATTTTAACATGGTTGTTCCATTTGTCCTCCTGCAATTAATATAAATATTCTGTTTTTATACAAGTGTCATAGTCAAATAGTTAGTTGAGTCCAATCAGATCTCTGCCCAACAGTCATAATAATTAATTACAAATATCAAATTCGAAATTTGGAATTGCCATAAATGGAAAAAAATTCCAAATTCGAATTTACTAAAAACGGAAATAAATTTCCAGCAAATTTAAATTTCAAAAATATTTTATTTTTGGGGATATCACATCATACCCTTGAAATTAGGGAAGGGAATGTCGAAGGGAATTTGGGTTGTTTTATACTACAAAGAGGTGGTTGATACCTGTTTTTTTTGGATGTTGCATTGCATTTGATATTTTCTAGTTCTTGAAAAGGAAGTCATTTTTTTTCTCATATTTTTTGAGGGGAGGTTTGAAAATTAAAGGAGTAGAATGTGAAATTGTGTTTTGTTAACAAATTTGAAAGGATTTATGATTTTTTTTTTGTGTTATTGATTGAGTCCATTACTTATACACTGCCAAAATATTTTGCATAAGTTTTCACTTAAATATAACATAGATATATTTTAGGTACTATTTTTTACAACATACATATATGCAAACTACTTTTATGTTCAACTATCATTAATAATAATTGTATGTATGCATGTTACGCGTCAAATATGTTGAAAAAAGTGACATCATTTTGGTAATATTTATGTATCTAATATTTCATGTATAGAAGTATGTTTATAGAATTCAAGAAGATACACCCTCGGCCCTTTCCCTTGTTGGAAAAGGAAATGCCAAATGAAAACCAAAATGTCTTTTAGGATTCAAAACAAAACATTGAACACATGGATCTATGTTTTTTTGTCTCGAAATGGCACTCTGGGACTTTCTGAGCCCCAAGGAATCCCATGTAATCACAAGAGGCAAATAAAATTTGAAGGGTTTGTCAATTATAATAATGTCAAGAGGGTCAACAACAATGTTGCCAACTAAGATTTGGAATTTCAAATATTTATTTATTATTTTGTTCTACATCTCAATCTTATCAATGCTTAGGGTTATGATAAGAAAATTATTATGATAAGAGGACTCCTTTGCACATTGTGGCTCTCTTTGGGCAAGCAAAAAAAAAATATAGATGCACTAGTTCTTCTTTATTTTCATGGATGCAATGTCTTTCTTTTTTTTGCATAAAGTTCGAATGGGAACAATTTTGTGATTCTCATGCTTACAAAATATACTTGAAACCCACACTTTAGCAATACACCTCTACATACACCTACATGGAACAATGTTCTAAGTATTACAATTGAATTAAGCATTACCTGATCAGACATACATAAGTAATAACAATGGATAATGATCTTTAATACAAGAGGTTTTATTTGCAAACAAAAACTATCAACAAGGTTTTATTGGAATGATTATGACAAATGCATGTTTTGAACTTTGAACTGATACAAAATGAAGACATTGTAGTTGTTTAGTGAGTCTTGAACTTTGTATAACCTTGCTAAACTTCACAATTGTGCTAACATCTCCAAATTTCTAGTTCAATGGAAAATTTGAGAACTTTGGACACATTGTGAGGTGGTTAGCTAATTTTTTTGTAAATCTGTAAAATAAGACTTAGTGATATGAACAAAAATAAAATAAATAGAACTCATGAATTCTAAGAGGGTATTAAGATATCATAAGCATGAATAACACAATGTGGAAGTTTTAAATTTGGACAACTAGTAGAATCACAATATCTAAAAAAAATCGGTACCATCTTTTCCATAAAGCCAAAAATGCAACATCCAAGAGGGCATGAAACTAAAAATGGTGCAGTAGCATGATATGATGGCATACCTAAAAAAATAGTCACATCCAATATTCAATGAAATATGTCTATCTCACTGCAACATGACATATCCATTGAAAATATTTGATTTGGAAAAACCATCCCCAACATGTTTTTTTCTTCTATCAATCCTCCCTTTAATTCAAATATCCACTCCAATTATCGATGCCAATGTCGATTTCAATCCCTAAATCAAATGCCCACTTCAATAATCAAAGCTGAATTTTCACACTACCAACATTGATGTTAAATCCTCCCTTACCCAAAACTTATCCAATAACAATCAAGTAACTTATTTCAAGAATTAACCACATCCTTGGTTGCACACCCCCATATACAATCAATGTCTATCTTGTGAAGAAAAGCAGGAAAATGCACATATACTCTTTATTGTCATGTTTTTTTTATGTGTTTGTTCAATACCAATGCATTTTTGTATAGATAAAAATGTAAGTGATATTAACCCTAATCAATATAATAAATAAATATATACAAAACAAAATCCAATGCTCGAGGAAACTACTCCAACAAAAAATGACTTGACCAAGCACTAAGACCTCCATTGATTACTAAAGGTGTTCTAGTAATGATAGTATAGAAATCGATTTTCAAACCATATTGAATAATTTTTCAAAAAAATTCTCTCACCCAAACCTAGACTCCAAATGCCATAGTTAATCCATATATACAAAGATAATTGAGTGAATCAAAATATATCAATCTTGAAGCCAAACAACAAAAATGTTAGGAAAAAAATATTCAAAACAATGTATAGTGTACACAATGAAATGCCATAAAATTTGGAACAAAAACTTGGTCACTTCACTTGTTCTATGAAAAAATCACTTATTACATGAAAAATTGCTTACCTGATTCCCGTTTTCCATTAAAATTCAATTATTCTAAGAAAAAAATATTTCCTTAGACAAGTGTCTTTTGCTACAATTCAACTAGGTTCAACAATACAAACCTCATCTTGATATGTTATGGTGTTGATTTCTCTTGAGACATCGTTTCTAATGATTGGATCCTTGTGTGAGCATATTCATATATTGTCTTTGCTCACCCTTCACCTTTAATCAAGGCTCTTTAAAACAACACATCTCCTTCACATCCTAGGGATTAGTATCCTTAAGAGTACCTACAAAATCCCTCATCCAACAAATGGCTCTACATCATGGTCCTATCTCTTGAGTATATTTGGATGCCTCCACATCATGGTCCTACCTCATGAACCTCATCCCATCCATGTGATAACTGAGCGAGCAACGCACACTGTTTGGGGACATTCCCTGTTCCAAATTTATTTTTTTATTTATCTTTGTGCGTAGGAAATTTTGTGCTTTTCAGGCAAGGTTGGGTGCCCTCTCGTATGCCACACAACCTTCCTTTAACCCTCCCTACATCTATTACTATCCCTTATCTTCCCCATGTGCATATATTTCTTTAGGGATCATTCTACAATTTTGTGTAGAGTCCTTTCCTTTTTTAGCTTCAAAATATACAATTGTTGGAACAAGTTTTAGCGAGGAAATATATTGATTGACTTTATGAAACCATTTACAACATTGAATGTCTATATGGAACAACAAAGTTTACATTTTGTGTACTACTTTTGAAGAGATTGAATAAATAAATTATGATAACTAGAGCAAGTGGTGTAATGGCGAGACCCAAATTAAGGACTTGGTCTACCCAATTGGATATGGGCCCCTCCATTCCACATCAAAGGCTAATTGCCTTGTATACTCTACTTTCAACCATCTACTTCTTTCATGCATCATTTTCTCAACCAACCTTGTTGTGCCTCTCACTAATTCCTCCTAAAATGTTGATTCTCAATCTCTAATATGTGAATTCAATGTCTCCCTAATTTAGAAATATGTCCTATAATATGAGAAAGTGCTTATCAAAGAAAGAGTGTGTCATTTGCAATTATAAAAATACCTTCGTCTAGATCTAGTCACTGTTGAATCTATTTCAATAGGCAGATAATACTCAAATTATGGATTGTTATTGTGTATTGTTCAACAAAAAAAGTACCAAGCCTTTCAATAAAATGGAAGGTTTGGCATTCTTCAAATGTTTTTTTTTTTTTTTGCTAGTTTGTCYGTGACCTGCGGGACTAGCTCGTGGCTTGAAAAAACACGTCTCAGGGGCATGGAAGCTGTAAAAATCACTCSGGGATCACACCCGACCTGAGCCACACCAACCCTTAACATGGCTGGATTTTTTGTCCCTGTAGGTTTCGAACCAGTGACTTAACATCATAGAGTGCCTTAACAACACACTTTGTCACTGACTGTCCTACACCTYGGGGACATGTTTGTTGTTATTCTTCATATTTATTCCCATTCCATAAATAATGGATATGTGTAATTCCCTTGCATCCAATAGGAATTGAGCCCATGATTTCATCAATTATGAGTTGGGTAATTATAAAAAAWCATTTTTTTCCCTTGAGAAAAAAATCCTTTGCATTCATAAAAGAAATACATTTATAGTCTTTCATGAGGACTTACAAGACACCTTTCAAAAAMAAAATTGTGAGTCGTTCCCATAGGGAAACTATAAGAGTTTGTTKCTATACAAGTCGCATGTAACTATATAGAGCCGAACTATTCTAAACTGCATCGTTACTGAAAAAAGAGCTTTGCCTTCCAAAACAAAAGATATAGGGTAAAACCTAGAATTTGAATTCCATCGCTTTCGTTTCGACTCCATCAAAAAATTCATAATAAGAAAAAGTGTCATTGTGAAGCTCGAGAGCCTCCTTGGATAACTCATCGGCCTTGGAATTAAGTTCCCTTAAAATATGAGTGAAAAAAAAAACACTCAAAATCCCAATAAAGAAACTTGATAACATTCAGGATCAGGGCCAACCTGATGTTTTGAATGTTGAATTTCCCTTGAGCCCATTCTATCACCAGTTTTAAGTCCCCAAGTATCTGTAGCTTGTTTATGTCTATTTCTTTAGCAGTAATCATGAGAGTCCATAATGCAATGGACTTGGCTCGATTGTTAGTGTCGCCCCCGAGGGAATATTTGATATGAATATAATGAGACTAATTTATGAACATAACCACACCGACCCTGCATCTCGGGGGATGTCCTTAAGAATCTCCATCGAAATACCCCCAAGGGATACCGAAGTCCAAATCTGACATGACTGGGCATCTCTGCTTAGGGGATTTGGGGTCCTCTTTGAACTCAACAACTTGACTTAACGTAACAGAAGTTGTCACTTTCAGGGGCATGAAGGAGTCTTTAAAGATGGAAGTGTTGCAGGCCCACCATAAGTTTGAAACCATCAATATTGGAAGACTAGCATAAAGGGAGACCGAGTTATCCATAAGCCATATTTTAGTACAGTTTTCAAGGCTTCCCTTGTTCCACTCCAAACTTGCCCCTAGCTTTTCTTTAATGATTGTGTATTCTTGGCCTACATAAGGACAAGAAACAAATAAGTGATAAATCGATTCTTCATCTGCCTTGCACAAAGCATAACAATTTGGGCCGATCCAACCCCTCTTTGCATAGTTGTCCCAAGATAAAATCTTATTTTTCAGAGGTATACAAAAGGTAAGCTTGCATCGAATAGGGGCTTTGAGCTTCCATGGGTGCTTCCACCACTAGACCGGGGTAAACAATTGTCTAGAATCGAACCAGGCTTTATACCCAAGTCTAGCGATGAAGGACCCATCCTTAGGATTCAACGACCAACACAAAGAATCCTTAGATTC
The DNA here is from genome assembly GCA_009831015.1 of Picea engelmannii. NCBI lineage: Eukaryota > Viridiplantae > Streptophyta > Pinopsida > Pinales > Pinaceae > Picea > Picea engelmannii. The sequence goes on along the minus strand of ML779773.1, from coordinate 194,945 downwards.
CCTGTCTAGAACAATGGAATTTTCACAAAGAAGAGAAATGAAGGAGTCTCATTCGTCCTTCAACTCTTCAGTGAGGCCCAACGCAACTGAGTCCAACCATTCAACTCTAACCCTTGGTTGTGGGTCTTCCACACTGACATCAACTAGCATAAATAGATTGGCTTCATAAAAATGGTTTATAAGGGAATCCGATAACCTATAATTGTTTTCAGCGCCCAACTAGGGATCCAACCCAAGTCTGATCTGCCTTAAAAAAAAAACAATTTTATTATTTGAGAAAAACATAAATATAAGAAGTCATTCTAAGATATTTGCAAAAGTGAGAGAGTTTGAAATTTATCCTTAAAGTTTTATGGTGCCATCTAATGGAGATTCGATATGGATTCACTTTCAAATATAGTTTTTTTTTTAATCTTTACACTCTATAATGAACTTATTGGGTGGAGATTTTCTCAAGGCAAGTTCTACACAAACTCTAACATATGAGAAAACATGAGAAAATGCCTTTTTTTCTTCTAGTTTCAATATATCATAATACATTTGTCTAGAAAGTTCCTAATTCTTTTTAGGGTTTTTTTTCCCACAAGTGGAAGGGAATATATGACAATCTCAACATAGTTGGGTAGAGGAAATGGACATTAAAGTAGGCATGACATATAAAAATTGTGGCTCAAAGAAGAGACCAACTCTATCTTGAAACCATGAACCCTCTTCCATGACGTTTCTATGATCTTCTAAGTTGTTAAAATTTA